>CAOLHI010001271.1:0-459627 GCA_948474755.1 Ctenosaura bakeri
ATTTTCTGATGGTAGGTACACAAGAATGCCAGCATGCTCTGGAGTCTTCTGAAGGTCCCCCAGAGATCGCAGAGGACAATGCCACTGTCCCAAGTGGAGGGAAGGCAGGTGCCTCCCTTTAAGAACATCTTCCAAAACTGCACAGTTTCTGAAGACATTCCCACAGCAGGGGAAAAAACTGTTTGGATTATTTGTTTGCCCCAACAGGATCAAGTAATTTAAATAAGCACACTCCTTACTGTGCACCTCTCAGAGAGACACTTGAAAGGTAACACATGAATTAGGTAATTCTAATTTGTCTTGATGGTATAGCTGCCAGCCAAGCCATCTGAGGCCAATTTTAAGTCTCAGGCAGGTTCACATAGGCAAAAGGAGTCCTCTAAATAACCTGGTCCCAAACTGTTTGTGATTTTAAATTTCAAATACCAACACTTTAAAATTAAGGTTTGAGCCCAGAAAGGAACAGGCCAGGAATGCAACTGGTGCAAAATGGGTTCACCATATGTCAAATGTGTGGTCTTGCCTGCATTCTGTATTCTCAGATGTTTCTCTACTTAAGGCAGTTGCAGCAACAAATCAATTAGGCCTTGAAAATAATAACAAACTGCTGCACTGTTAAGTGACCTGGAGATCTGTGTGCACCCTTTTCCTCTTGCTTGGAGCTCAGCAAAAGTAGAGAATTTGCACCCTCTCCTCTGCCTGGACATGACCCGCAAAAACTGGAAAATCAGATCTAGGCCCTGAGGTCTGGCAACACTAATCCCACTACACAGTCTTCTCTTGTAGTCGGGCAGTTGGATATCAACACTCACTCTTTTGTCTACCAAGTCCCATGCAGTGTCAAAATATACAATTCAGGTTCCACCAAAACCCAAAGCAAAAGTTAGAATTGTTGTGGACATGATTACACATTGTGCAGACCTGATTAATAATTGCAGGATTCTTTTCTTTTAAGAAAAGGGGGTGCCTGACTAATCATTTATTGTTAAATGCAGGGCTTCAACAATAAATCCACAAAGTCAACAACATATGCATCATCGTGCAACCTGCACTGCATAGTAAAATTAGCAATTAACCCTCACTGGAAAATAAAAGTATCAGGTCAAGTCAATGCAAAGATCAGGACTGCCTGATCACTTCCATTATCTATACAAAGCAATCTAGTAAAAACCAGTTAACAGATTGTGCACTCTGTCCCTCCACCAACAGAGGTCTTTGTGATTAATGGTTGTGTGGATCACCTTTTGTCCCCAACCAGCTTCACTTAAATAGAATTGCATGATTGGGAACCTAGGAAATCCTCTGCAAAGGACCGCTGTGGTTTTCTTAAAAATAAATACCCAGTTTTGAGATTATACCTGTTCCAGAATGGTAGGGATCCTGCCTCATTAGCATTCAAAGAACAAGCTAAGGAGAGTAAAAGCCCAAGCTCCTCTGGTGTAGCATCCTCTTCTCAACTATGGCCAGTGAGATGCTCCTGGAAAGTCCTCAACCACGTATGATGCTCATAGTGCCCTTTCATCATGACCCCCTAGCAGCTGGCATTCAGAGCCATGCTGCCTTTGATTCTAGAAGTTCCATACAGGTATGGTTACTAGTGGTTATTGATAATAGATCTATCATACATAAATAACCTTCTTTTAAAAGCATCTAAGCCACATCTTGTGGCAGGGTGCTCCACAAATCATTTGTCAGTTTGTTACCCCAGTGGCAGACTCCCGTCTTGGTGGGATATAAAATTGATATCAAATATGATTTCTATGCCAGAGAGGTTGCCTGAGTAGGTGTGTAGACATATAGGTCAAATGATCGGACCTAGGTCAAGGCCGGGAAAATCCCCAGTCACGTTTCCCAAGGAAACCTCAGGCTAGACATGAACAAAGGGTCCTCAGCCACAATAGCCAACTTGAAGGGATTACCGAGTTTTCCCCTGTTTGAGCAACTCCAACTTCGGAGAATCCTACAAGAGCGAGGTCCAGTTACATGAGCCAATCATGCAAATCATCAAGTTACCTTCTGTGGCATTTTTCCTTTTATTTTGGCCATTGTTCTTCCCAGGAGAGGGCCTGCCCTCGAGGTATGTTCTACCCTATAAATATTCCCCATTTTGGAAAGTCTCTTTGGAGAACTGCCCACCACACTAGCGGACCGGCACTCTGTTAGTCATGTGCTCCCCTCAGCTGCCTCTCTTCACTGAGCTCCTTCCTTCTCACCACTTGCCGGACTGAAGACTTCTGGACAGGTGCAGTATCTCCACCTTTACACCCTCTCCACTATATCCCCTATAATTTTTCACTTCTTTCACTTCTCGATAGTCCTTATCTGTGTGAGTGATTGATTGCGTTGGTGCGTGAGAACATATTTGTTAATAAAATCCATTCATTAGTACGATTGTCTGGTTTTTTGCTTGGTCTGACCTGTAAAAAATGGATTGAAGGTCTTGCTGGGTTACCCTGCCCCTTGTTCTGCCCAGCTAGTGCTCCCCTAATTTCCCCAGTCTTTGCATTTTTGGAGCTAATCAAGACGTTTTCCAGGGGACCCCCAGAAGTCAGGGTAACAAATTATTTGTACCAAAAGGGCTTATCAAACTAAAATCAGAAGATCTTAATGGCCTTTCCCTTTGAGTGTAGACACATTCCGATGGCAATCAGGTCTGTCCTTTGATCTTGTAAGGGAGAGAATGTGAGAGAGAAGAGGCCAAGATAATGCTCTCTGTCTTTGGGTAAGATTTAGGAACTAAACTGTATGGCAACTACCTGCTTCATCCTTCCCATGTCCTGAGAAGATCAGAGAAGAAATTTGGGAAATAGTGGTGTTCTCTTTCCTTGTTATGACATCAAAAGGAAAAGAAAGATAAAGTCATGAGTCCTTCCCCCAAATAGGGAGAAAATATGAGGAGAATTAATGCTGGGAGTGACAACCTTTGCATGCTTAATTAACTGGCTAGTTAGTTTGCATGTTTATTGTAGGCATAGAGAGATAGCCTAGAGAAAACTTCCTGTTTGTTTGGATGAACACCTCTTCCCCCAGCACGTACACATTCTTTGTTCTTAAAAAGGTTCTCTTGCCATTTACACCTCTCTCTTTTATCTTTGCCTTTTGTCCTGAAACCATGCTCTGAGATCTCCTAACAGGGATTATTTTCAGCAAGCATGTGAGTGTTTAATTTCTTCTCACTTTCTTCAAGAATTGAACCTGTGTAGACTATGCACAAGATTTTGTGAGTAAACTTTTCATATTTTTTAACTAAACTGTTTGTGTTTATTTTGAGCTAGATTAAGTGTGTCTAGGGTGAAGATGATAAAGTAGGACTGCTAATTTGTTCAGCTTCTAACTGTACATTACAAAATACTCTGCTGATTGAGGGACTTATTACTAAAAAAAATCTCTCAACTCCCCAGCAATTAACAGTGGGCCTGTACTGATCACCTGTCAAACAATTGACTATGACCCTTTCCACAGTGTCCTTCCATTTTGGCATGGGGGTGGGAGAGGAGCAGGACCAGAACAACATTTCTACATGATGTTGTCACAGTCCCACTCGTCTCCTGTCCCCAGGTGATGTGATTGTGGATTAAATAATTTTCTCAGTCAATGGCATGCAATCGCACCACCATCTCATACTTACCTGTTCTGAGGAAGGGCAGGAAGTGTGGTGGCAGTGCTTCCTGCCTCCGTGTAGCCTGGAAAAGTACCCAGCTGCATCATGCTCCCTTCCACAGGGAGCCGATCCCATGCAAAAAGGGAGGTGCTCCCATCATGCTCCCTTCCTGACAGCGCTGCTGCCTGGTCCCTCCCTAAACTGCAAACCCCAGGATTCCATAGGATGTTAAAAGTAGAAAAATAGCACTATAGTAGTCTAGTTGCGGAAATGGCCTGCATCTGAGGGTAGCACAGAGGAACGGCAGTCTTGGACACCACATAAAACGTACTACATTCAGGATACTAGAAAATGTTGGAGTTAAAGCTAAGGTTTTTATATCCTATTCCACGCCCTGAAGTGGTGCAATGACAAAGCCATAATGTTTTTTTCACAGGATTGGTAAAGGTGTCCAGAATGAGCTGATTACTTACCTCCAGAGGGACAAAATATTGATAGGACTCATGATGATCTCTTAATGTTTGGTCAGGTAGGATATATAGGGAAGCTCTCCATAGGATAAGATCAAGGGACGGTCTCTGATTGCTCACCAATCTGGTCAGTTTGTCTTTCATTGTATTTGAAAATACAAAGAGCCTGGAGTGGTAAAAGGATTAGCACAAACCCACCAGTGTTGGGTTTTCCCACTTAATCCTCTCTGGACTTGTGACCCTGAACACATCTCAGGTCAGCTTGACCCCAAAACATGTTCTTTGGTCAGCATGACTTCAATCATGTTCTCCAGTCATTAATAAGTCCAATTTATGAAAACTGCATATTTCACAGGAGGGATGGTGAGATATGGTAACAGTGATAACCTCTAATTCAGATGGTTTCAAAAACAGATTAGACAAATTTATGGGAGGTCTACCAATAACCACTATACATAAAATGAAGCCCCCATATTCAGAGAGAATCTGTCATAGAACAGCAGTTTCTGAAGACCTGTCAGCAAAGAAAGGAACAAGAAGCCTTCTATTAAGGACCACGAAGAACCAGTCTTGGCAATCCATCTATTCCATCCATCACTTTATGTATATCCTTTATTTATTTATTCTCCCAGACAGGGCCTTAAGGCAGCTTACAAAAAGTAGAAAATCAACAGAATCACATAGAGTAAAACACACACACACACACACACAAAAGTTCAGATTAAAGCAGTAATAAACTAAGGCCCTTTTGACAGGGCATTTGCCATGTGAAAGAGCACCTGGAGCATCGCGTGATTGTGAGGAGCGATCTGCACGACACACTCATAATCGCACAATGCTCCAGGGGCCGGCAGGGGCCAATCACGCGCCTTTTCATTTTTGGCTGGAAGCCAAAAATGGTGTACAATCACGCATTGCTCCAGGGCCCCGCACGCACTTACTTGGTGTGCAGAGCCTCTGGAGCCACAGCAGTTGCGCTTCCTGCCCCAGCACAGCCTGGGAAATTCCCAGGCTGCATTGCGGAAGGAAGAGGCAGGGCTCTTGTGCGAGCAGGCAGCTTGTGCGGAGCTGAAGCAGCAGTGACATGAGAGCCTCTCGCCGTTGGCTGCTCGCACTTTCCCCGCATCCCAGTGCTGGAAAAGGTAAGGTACGGAAAAGGCCTATGAAAAGAATTAAAACCATTTCAAATATTACTTTAAAACAAAGATTAAAAACAGTATGGAACCATAAATAGCCCTTATCTTGTTAACAATCAATTCCCAAAGGATGTAATAGAAAGATCTTAACTTATCACTGAAAAGACAGCAGAGAAGGAACCATCTATCCTATCTTTCCTAGGAAGGGGGTTCTAAAGTGTAGGAGCAGCTACAGAGAAGGCCCTCTCCCAAGTTCCCACCAAAGGTGCCCATGAAGTTGGCAGGATAGAGGGAAGTGTCTCCCCTGACAATCTTTGAGCTCAGACAGGATCATACAAAAAGACGCAGTACAGAGTTTTAAACTCATCCTAGTCCTTATAAACCCATAATAAGCCTAAACAAGGAAAATGCAGGAAAAAGGAAAGTATCAACATGAAACATCTCAAACTAGCTTCTAACATTATCAACTGTGTTTTTACCACTCAACAGCACCAGTAGGGGGTTGAAACAGAGCATGTTCAAAAGGAGATTTAAGATGTGTAGCTGAGCAAAAGCGTGTGCTATGGCAAAGCAGTCATATTTTTTTCCATTTGAAGGACTACCTCTTCTAAATATGTGCTAAATAAGCTTTGTAGTTAAAGAAGTTATACTGCAGCCAGCAGAAAAACTAGAATTCGATGTGAGGAACTCTTAACTTTTGCTGGCATCAAAAGAAGAGACCTGAGTCTTTTTCAGAGAAAAAACACCTCTCACCTGCCCTCCAGCTGCTCAGTGCTGTGGCAAACATCAGTGGAGCAAGATCACTGTTTTAATTTCTGTTCTTTTGTGAAGCCATTAGGCAGACAAAGATACATACTCACCTTCAGCTCTATCCACCCCTCGTTCTGTGCTGTGTCTGCCTGCTTTCTCCTATTCTGTTCCAGGTCTTCATAATGCACAGTCAAACACAGTCAACCCCATATATCAAAGCAATTGCAATTGCTAGATTGCAATTGCCATGGTGGCAGGAACAATTATCCACTAAGATGATGGCTGTCATAGAAAAATCTGAGGATGGAAAAATTGGGAAGCGCCCAATAAAACGCACAGAAGAAACTCGAGACACCTTTCAAAGTACTCACTTAAATTATTGAGCTCAATTGAGCACGTTAAGATGTGTCACTGATTCTTTTTTCTTCACAGAATAAACTGGTTAATTTTATTTATTTATAAAGTACCTAATGCATGTTGCAGTGGCTTCTTTCTAGACAGGGGACAGCAGATCAGACAGAAGGACAGTGGATGAAAGTCCAGCCCTGATCAGAGGAGGGGGCTTCTGAGCTCTCACACTCCACATCTCCCTTATGGCTGCCACTGACTGGAAGTGGTGTGGGGGGGGGGATTGAAAGTAGGGATAGTTTTCCTTCCTGCAGAGTCCACTGTGATGGGTCATTTTAAAAACAACAGTAGCAATGACTTTCCATTGAGCATTCTGATGCAGGAAACATGGCTGGAACGAGGTAGAGAGGTTTGATGCTGCTAGGAGTATTAACAAGGCATTCCCTTTTCCTTCTTTTCCTTACTCACCCCCTTTTCTTTCTATCTTTATTTTTTTCCTTTCTCTCTTTTTCTTTCTGTCTTTGAGTGAAAAAGAAGTGGAAAAATTGGTCTGCCCATCTGAAGAATAATTTGTCCTGACTGCATCCCATTTGGCTTACTGTAATATCTTCTAAGTGGGACTGCTTTTGGAGACCATTCAAAAACTTCAATGGGTTCAACATGCTGCAGCCAGCCTTTTGACTGGAGCTGTGACCTCTCCCCACCTGCAGTGGAAACAAATTTACTAGCTGTCACTTTGTTTATGAAAGACAGTCATTTCCAGACTATCTGAAAGAGCATATATACAAGCCAGCATGATTTTTAAAGTCTGCAAGGGAAGACTTTCTCTTGGATCTACTACCTTCACAAGCATAGTGGTGAAGATGTGAGAGAGAGCTTTCCCTGTAGCTGCTGTCAGGCCTTGGAACAATCTTATACAAGAAGTCTGGTTGGCCCCTTCCTTAGAATCATAGAATCATAGAAATCTAGAGTTGGAATAGACCACACGGGCCATCCAGTCCAACCTCCTGCCATGCAGGAACACCCTCAAAGCAATCCCAACAGATGGCCATCAAGCCTCTGCTTAAAAACCTCCAAGGAAGGAGACTCCACTACACTCTGAGGCAACAGATTCCACTGCCGGGCAGCCCTGACTGTCAGGAAGTGCTTCCTGAGGTTCAGGTGGAATCTCCTTTCCTGCAGCTTGAATCCATTGCTCCTTGTCCTGGTCTGTGGAGCAGCAGAAAACAAGCCCTCTCCTTCCTCTACGTGGCATCCCTTCAAATATGTAAACATGGCTATCATGTCCCCTCTTAACCTTCTCTTCTGCAGACTAAACATACCCAGCTCTCTAAGTCTAATCTCATAAGGCATGGCTTCCAAGCCTCTCACCATTTTGGTCACCCTCCTCTGGACTTGCTCCAGCTTGTCAATATCCTTTTTGAATTGGAGTGCCCAGAACTGGACACAGTATTCAAGATGGGGTCTAACCAAAGCAGAGTAGAGTGATACCAGTACCTCCCTCGATCTAGACACCATACTCCTATTGATGCAGCCGAGAATTGCATTGGCTTTCTTGGCTGCTGCATCACACTGCTGATTCATGTTCAGCTTGTGGTCTATGAAGACTCCTAGATCCCTTTCACATGTACTGCTATCCAGCCACGTGTCCCCCATCCTATATTTCTGTATTCCATTTTTTCTACCTAAGTGTAGGACCTTACACTTCTCTCTG
This sequence comes from Ctenosaura bakeri, assembly GCA_948474755.1. NCBI lineage: Eukaryota > Metazoa > Chordata > Lepidosauria > Squamata > Iguanidae > Ctenosaura > Ctenosaura bakeri. The sequence continues at coordinate 8,020 of CAOLHI010001271.1, forward strand.
TTGAATTTCATTTTGTTTGCCTCGACCCAGCTCTCCAATCTATCCAGGTCATTTTGAATTTTGATCCTGTCCTCTGGCGTATTAGCAACCCCTCCCAATTTGTTATCATCTGCAAATTTGATGAGCATGCCCTCTATTCCTTCATCCAAGTCATTGATAAAAATGTTGAACAGCACTGGGCCCAGGACAGAACCCTGTGGCACCCCACTAGTCACTTCTCTCCAGGATGAAAAGCAGCCATTCGTGATCACCCTTTGGGTTCAGTCAGTCAACCAATTACAAATCCAACGAACAGTAGCCCTGTCCAGCCCACATTTTACTAGCTTCTTTGCAAGAATGTGATGGGGGACTTTGTCAAAGGCCTTACTGAAATTGAGGTATGCTACATCCACAGCATTCCCTTCATCTATCAAGCTAGTAACTCTATCATAAAAAGAGATAAGATTAGTCTGGCATGACTTATTTTTGAGAAATCCATGTTGACTTCTCGTGATTACCTCATTGCTTTCTAAATGATTAGAAACTGACTGCTTAATGATCTGCTCCAGGATCTTTCCGGGTACTGATGTCAGGCTGACTGGGCGATAATTATTTGGGTCCTCTTTTTTTCCCTTCTTGAAGATGGGGATAACATTTGCTCTCTTCCAGTCTGCTGGAACTTCTCCTGTCCTCCAAGATTTCTCAAAGATTATAGCAAGCGGTTCTGAAATGACCTCTACCATATCGTAGGATGCAATTCATCTGGCCCTGGAGACTTGAATTCATCCAATGTGGCCAGGTATTCCTGTACCACCTCTCTACCTATTATGTGCCTCATTTCCTCTGCTCCCTCCCCTGCTCCCCAAGCGCCAGGTTGAATGCTTGTATCCTTCTGGGAAAAAACTGAGGCAAAGAAGGTGTAAAGTAGTTCTGCCTTTTCTCTTCCCCCTGTGAGTAATTCGCCATCTTCTCTGCGCAGTGACCCTACTGTCTCCTTCTTCTTCCTTTCACTGCGGACATATTTTAAAAAACCCTTTTTATTGTTTTTAATGTCTCTGGCCAGCCTAAGTTTGTTCTGTGCTTTAGCCTTTCTGACTTCCTCCCTACATCTCCTAGCTATTTTTTTAAATTCTTCTTTGCTGGTTTCCCCCTTCTTCCATTTCCTATACACGTTTCTCTTAACACTTAGCTCAGCTGAGAGTTCTTTAGTCAACCATTCTGGTTTCTTCAGATGCCTTCCATTTTTCCTCCTTATTGGCACAGTTTTTGACTGTGCCTTCAGTATCTCCTTTTTAAGGAACTCCCATGCCTCCTGAACTCCTTTTCCTTTCACTATTCCTGACCACGGAATTCCAGCCAGCAGCTCTCTAAGTTTACAGAAGTCTGCTTTTTTAAAATCTAAGATGAGTGTCTGGCTACCCTTATCTTCTCCTTCCCACTGAATGCCAAATTCCAACAGGGCATGGTCACTCCCCCCTAAAGATCCAACCACTTCTACCTCATTAACAAGGTCATCCCTGTTGGTCAGGATCAGATCTAGAATATTTGATCCCCTTGTGGCCTCTTCCACCTTCTGGACCATGAAGTTTTCTGCAAGACAAGCAAGAAACTTGCTGGACCTTGCTGTCTTGGTAGAGTTTGCCAGCATATATCTGGGAAATTGAAATCTCCTATAATTACTGTATCTCTCCTCTTTGAATGTGCAGTCATTTGGTTGAGGAAGGCATCATCCAAGTCCTCAGCGTGGGTTGGAGGTCTGTAGTAAACCCCCACCAGAATATCCCTATTGTTTCTCGCTGCCTTAATTCTTACCCAAATACTCTCGACCTGGCTTTCTGGATTTAAGTCCTGGATCTCTTCACAGGTGAAAACATCCTTGACATACAAGGCTACTCCTCCTCCTTTCTTGCTTGGTCTATTTTTACAGAATAGGCTATACCCCTCTATTCCTATATTCCAATCATGAGACTCATCCCACCAGGTCTCAGTGATGCCTATCAAATCGTAATTATTTTGTTGTACTAGGAGTACAAGTTCATCCTGCTTGTTTCCCATACTCCTTGCATTAGTGTAGAGACACTTAAGTCCCCGGGCCCTTCCTTCAAGTCCTGTACTATTGTTTCTACTCTTCCCGCCATTGGCCGCTTGTACTACTTGTCCAGTATCATTTGGGCCTTTTCCCCCTGTGCTCTCCGAGTCCTTGCCCTGAATAATATTGTCTCCCTCCCCAGTGGAACTTAGTTTAAAGACCTCTTAATCCTCCGTGCGAGACTGTTTGCAAAAACATTCCTACCCAGTTTTGTGAGGTGCAGCCCATCCCCTGCCAGAAGCCCATGTTCATGGAAATTCAGGCTATGTTCCAAAAACCCAAACCGTTGCCAGCAGCACCATGTGCGGAGCCAGTTGTTGACCTCTGCTATTGCCCTTTCCCTATGTGCGCCGTATCCTTGAACAGGGAGGAGAGACGAAATGACCACCTGTGCACCAAGGTCCTTAAGCTTCGTCCCCATACGCTCGTAGTCCTTTGCAATGTGGTAAAAGCTGCTCCTCGCAGTGTCATTGGTTCCGACATGAACCAAAATGAGGGGCTTATGGTCAGTGGGTTTGACCAGCCTGGTTAGCCTCTCTGTTATGTGGTGGATCCTGGCCCCAGGAAGACAGCAGACCTCTCGATTGAGCTTGTCTGGTTTGTAAATTGCCGTTTCGGTTCCTTTGAGCAAAGAGTCCCCAACAACCAGAACTCGCCTCTTGTGAGGCTTGTCCTGGGCTCCTCGACGAGCATGTTCTACTAGGACTGCCTGGGCATTCTGTTTAGGCTGGGAGCGTTGATCTAGTTCCTTGCTGTCTTTCCATCAGCAGATGAAGTCTTTTTTACTCTAGCAGACCTTTGAGTTTTAAATTATGTAGCATGTGAAGTGGTATGCTCTATTTTGTTTTTTAAATGTTTTGTTAATAATTATTAAAAACTATGGTTAAAACCTTTGAAATCACAAATAATTATTGTTATTTACTCTATCCATCCATTGCTTTATTTATATGCCACTTTTATCTCAGGCTAGGACTCAAGGTGACACATAAAAAAGAATACAATAAAACTCATATAGTTAAAATCAAGATTAAAACAGTATTAAATAACAACAGAATTAAAAGCAGTTAAAACTTTAAAGAGATTTATTTTTTAAAAATGTCATGTTTATTATTTTTTTCCCACTTTGGTAAAATAAGATTTTAATTTATTCTTGTTTAGTTTTGAACCATGAAGGTATTTTCTTCTTCCCTTGCCTCCTCCTCAAAAATACTGGGCCAGAAGGTTCAGTACCATCTGCTAAAATAAAGGAGAAAGACTGATGGCCTTTCCGCACTACACTGTTATAGTGCTTTTGTTCTGCTTTCAATATCCTGTGGAATTCTGGGGTTTGTAGTTTACTGAGACCCAAGAGCTCTCTGGCTGAGAATTCTAAATGCTTCTCCCTAAACTGCAAACCCCAGGATTCCATAAGATGCTGGAAGTGGAATAATAGCACTATAAACAATGTAAGAGATTTCCACACTAGAGGCCAACCCCTCCTGAAACTGCAAACCCCAGAATTCCATAGGATGTTGAAAGTGGAATCATAGCGCTATAACAGTCTAGTGCAGAAATGGCCGTAGTTTGGAAATGGCCTTTTTCTCTCTTTACTATCTTAGCTCCTTGATAGTATCTGTCTGCCTGCCTGCCTGTCTATCTATCCATCTACCTGGAGTATTTATGCTCTACTCTTCAACCACAAAGGCACTCAGAGCACCATACAAATTGTTAATGGGATAGTTGTGGGCCCTCACGCTCACAATCTAAATGGAATACAACACAAGGAAAGGGAAAGGCACTGGGGAAGGAGATTAAGTCCAACAGATGCTGATGCTGCTTCTCTCCCTCTGAGGCCATGGCAGTGGCAGTTGGGATGGAGAGAGAGTCTTTCCTCTGCTTCTGTGCCTATCACAGCATCAGGTCAAACAGTTGAACCCTCTTGAGTCCAAGAAAGTCATGGGTGGTAGATGTACTCTGAGAACACAGGCAAGTCCCCTTTATGGAAGGTCAAAGATTAACCCAGAAACTCACATTTTGATGCTTAAGCCTTCACTACCATCAGAGTCAATATATGGCTTTGAAGTCCTTCTTGGCAGATTCCAGTTCAAAAATCTTTAGTTTGAAGCCTATTTTCCACCTCTCCTCTACAGCAAGATCAAAGTGAGTGTTTGATGCTCTTGGCTTCCTCGGTATAAATAAACAGATAAGTAAATAAATAAAAATAAAGGAGTCAAGGCAAAACATAGTTACCAAAAGAAGAAAAGTGAGCTGATCAAAACAGGAGGGTTTTTGTTGTCACGCTTCCCAGATGAGCTTTCTTTGTATGCAAGAAGTGCTACATCTGTTTTATTTATTTTTAACAAACTCCTACTGTTGGGGAAGTTGAAGCATTTCCCTTTCACCTTTGTTAGTTCTTGCCAAGTAAAGCTACTCACTTGATACACAAACAGTGGGCTTTTTCATGATTAACAAAGCACAGAAAATAGATCTACCAATGTTGCCTGGCCTTGCAAAGTGAAATGCAAGTGAAAGGAAAAAAATAATCTCATTGTGCTTCAAGAGTAATTGTCATTTTGCCACAGATCTCAAACTGGGCTTCTGCAGAATGTATTTTAAGGGTTATCTTTTCAGGTTGGAATTTCTAGGACTTGAAGGCTTCTCTTTGTCTCACGGTGGACTTCTACATTGTCAGCTCCTCAACAGAGATGCATTCTAGAACTGAATGGGGAAAGACCTATCTGTAATGTTGTAATACATTTTAGTACTATTTATGAAAGGACCTTGCCAATGTTACTTTGAGGGAGTGGTTAATGGCTTCAGCATTTGAACTGCCATCAAGGACAAATTGTGCATTACACACAGATAACTGTATCCTCGTAATTTGCAAAATGAAAATAAACCTGAGGAAATTTTAAACAAAGGTAGGTTTGGAGTTGGAGATACATTGCTTAAACCTCTTCACATCAGTCATATATTCACTGAAAATCTATTTTTCCTCCCAAAGCAGTCCTGATATATATTAATATATATTGCCCTTTCAGCACCCTACCTGATCCCAGTGGCATCCCGCAGGGATCTCAGTAGAGATTCTCCCAGGAGGGGAGCATGATAGGAGTGCTCCCCTCTGCACCAGCTGCCTATGGAAATGGAGGAAGCATGATGGCACCACCTCTTCCTTCCTTCCGCAGCCAGGTGCTGTCCCAGGCTGTGCTGGAGCAAGAAGCACAGCCTTTGTACTTCCAGGACTTCTGCACACCAGATTAGTGTGGGTGGGTGGTGGGAGGGCTGTGTGATCACCAGTCATTGACAGGGAAAAATCATAAATGATTTTCAGAGTGATCACAGCACCTGGGGATGGGAGAAGGACAGGATCCAGACAAACACTATGCAGAGTCATTGTCCAGGTCCTGTCCTCCTCCTGTTCCCAGTGCAGGATGGTGACATCCTGCGGAAAGGGCCTTTGTTTTGTGTAGCATGTTTGATCCTCATGATCTATACTCATATTCCACAGTGGCTATCTGTTTTGTGGGTATGGGTGTGTGGGTGTAAATATTTTCTATTCCCATCTGGAAAAATATATTATTACCACCCTATTTTCATGTTGTGCATTATTTCCAATTTAATAGCTAGCACCCTTCTTAATTATAAGAATATCTAGAATTTAGGCCCATCCATTGCTCATAGCACTTCTCAAAAGCAAGCAAAACATTTACACAATACAATTTGGACTATATGGGCAGGAAATAACCAATATATATTTTAAAAAACAGTCCAAAGCTTTTGGGTACCAAGCAGCACAAGCTATAGATTATACAAATGTTCTCAAAAGAACAAAGTTTGTCCAATATGTTCTTGGTTTGGTGCATATACATCTATTACTAGCGTGTCTGCTACAGCAGGGGATAAAACAGCAGTGGGAAAAGTGAGTCCCCAAAACCATTTTTGGTTTGGGCCCCTCTTTCCAGAGAGCCCTTCTCTCCAGGGTGCTCCTCCAAATTCCCCCTTTCAATGTTGAAAGAATATTTTTGACGAAATATGTGGTTGTGCTTCTCATGGAGGCTTCCAAAGGTGACTATTTTGTGGCAAACGGGACATTTTGCCACTGATCTTCAAACTAGACTTTGGCCCTTTTCACATGCAATTTCGGACACAAAATGGTCACGAGAGTGATGTGGAACTGCGAGGGTGGTTCTGCATTACATTCTTGCAATCACACATTGCTCCTGTAGCGATCGCACGGCAATCACACATTATAACATTTTTGGGTTTTTCCCGAAAATGATGTGCAATTGCACATTCCTCTCACCTCCTTCCCACACTTACCTGGCGTGCAGAACCTCAGGAAGTGTGATGGCCATGCTTCCTTCCCCAGCACCGCTTGGGAAAGTACCTGGATGTGCTGTGGAAGGAAGGGGCAGAGCTATCATGCTTCCTTCCATCCAGCACAGAGCTGGTGTGGAGGGAAGCAAAGGAGACATGATTCTCTTCTAGAGGAGGATTTTTGCGTAATCCCCACACAACGCCAAAGACACCAGCTAAGGTGCGAAAGGGGCCTTTGTCACAGATCTGCTCAAAGGCAAAAACTGCAATTGGATATGTAACCTCTTACTTGTTCTTATTTCTTAATAATGGGGAGGGGTTTGGCATTTTTCAATGTGGTACAGCTCAAGATGGACTCTGTGAGTAAAAATTGCCCCCTAGATCATCTGAAGTTGCTTCCCCAAAGTAAAAGTTGATAGTGCAGAAGGGTGTACAATACTGTAGTCTAAACGTGCAAATATTATTACCCAGGGTTTGTGCACTTGAAGCTAACACCACTAGATAGATAGATAGATAGATAGATAGATAGATAGATAGATAGATATCTTTATTACAGTCACTGATCAGCACAAAAGGAGATACAGAATATAAAAGGTAAAGGCATTAAAAACAGTAATAAAATAGGATTAAATATTTAAAACAGTATTTAAAACAATGTAAATGCAGAGTTAAAAACAGTAATATTATGATCATAGGCTGGTATAGAACTATACAAATTTAAAATAGACTAGGAATAATAAAATAGCTTATAAAAACAGGTACATAAAATTAGATATAAATATACCTAAAGATTTGGTACCAGTAATAACATTTAGTTATCAGATGAAGAGCCCTGATAGACCTAGGTGGGCCTTTGAATGGTGTATTTACTAAATTATGCTGCTGATCATCACCTGTCGCATTTTAATAGCTTCTGCACAGAATTTGGCCACCCTGTAAGTTGTATTAGGATTCATATCTGAGAGCAACAGAGAAACATAAAACTGATCAGACCCACCAGTGTAATTATAGAGTATTGGCAAAATAAGATCAGTCTGTAAATCTCTATGGAACGAGCACTGAAGGAGCACATGTTCTACAGTTTCTATCTGGCCAGAGTCACGTACAGAGCCTCTCTGAAAATACAATTTTCCTATAGCAACCTTTGAAGACAGCTGACGGAAGAGCATGATATCGAGCATTTTGGCAGTTCTAAATTGCTTATGTAAGCCATTGGCATTTTTAAGTACTTGTTATATTCACTGACAATGAACGAAGGGGATCTGACCAGATCCATTTGGTGCTCTATGTCAGTGATATGCGGTTTATGGCCGCTTTTGCCTGATCATACCCCAAATTAAATAAAAGGTTTGGGGAAAAGCCCAAGGTCAAGATTTTACTTAAAACTGCCTTAATCCATGAGTACTGGAATTCATCTTTCAGAACAAGAGGGGCTAGCCCCCTGGGGAAAAAGGCTAGCCTAAGCCAGTAATTAAGTGTGGACATCCATATCCTGGCCTCTATGCTCAAGAAACCTGCCACTAACCACAGAGCGGCATTGGAGACACATTTTGGAACTTGAAAGAGTGACCTCAGAAACTTGGATTGGATGTGCTCCAAAATGGCACTATTAGGGAAAGGGCCTAATTGGATTCCATATAAAAGTTGGGCTATTGATTTTGCCTCAAATAATTTTAGAGCTGCTGGGACATAATATCCACCTTTTGTTCTGAAGAATTTTTGAATAGCCATTGAGCTCCTCTGGGCATTGCTAATAATATAGTCCCCATGTGCTTTCCTACTTCCTGAGGAATGAGAGACTAATGCAAGTATTTGAAACAGGAAACCTGTTCAATCTTATGGGAGTCTATACACCAGGAAAGTTGCCTAGGATGTTTGGCAAATCACATGATTTTAGTTTTTGATAACTAAGTACTAAATGATCTTCTTTGCAAAACTGAGACAATTCTCTCAGAGCTCTTTTAAGACCAATAGGTGTTCTTGAAAGAATGGTTGTGTCATCTGCGTAAAGCAGTATGGGGATGGTTCTTCCAGCTAACTTTGGTGGGTGGAAGTTGTTATTATGAAAACAACCCACCATTGAATTAATATAAAAATTAAACAAAAGTGGAGCCAACGTGCAGCCTTGCTTTACTCCCTTCTCTGTTTTAATTGCTCTATTAACCTGTAAGGTACATCATACTTTAAGGGAGGTCCCTTCATGTAGCATTTGTATTAGGTGGAGTAATCGCCTATCAATTGAAGATACCTTCAATTTTTCCCATAATATGGAGCATGAAATGGAATCAAATGCTCCTTTGAAATCAATAAAAGCAGCATACAAGGCAATAATGTTACCAGAGAAGTATTTCCCAATCAGGTGTTGCAAAACTAAGCATTGATCAATAGTTGGTCAGCTTTACCTAAAACCTGCTTGTTCATCTGCTAAAATATTCTCTTGTTCCAGCCAATCCAAGAATTTCCTGTGTAGATGCCTTGCATACAGTTTACTAATTGTATTAAGCAAACTAATTGGCCTGTAATTTGCTGGATTGTCCTTTGAACCCTTTTTAAAGATGGGCACAATGAGTGCTAGTCCCCAGTCTAAAGGAACACGTCCATAGGAGTCAATACTGATGAAAAGGGAAGCCAAGAGAGGAGCCCAGAACTCCAAGTTGTTTTTAATGACTTCTGGTGGAATCAAGTCCTCTCCTGGGGCTTTCCCTGTTCTTAATTGAGCTGCAAGACTGTTTATTTCAGACACTGTCACAGGAGGCCATGGTGGAAAGGTCTCAATAGATTGAAAGTGATCTTCTTTTCCCACACTGGAGTCTGAATATAGATCTTGAAAGTACACTTCCCAAATATTGGGAGTGATTGAATATTCTATCCTGTTTAAAGCACTGCTTTGCATACCTGACGTGATATGCCAACAGAGGGATGGATCATTAGATTTAATGGCTTGAATAAGGCGGGACCAATTGGTCTTCATGGCTTCTTTCTTTTTATGTGCCAATAATAGTTTATATTGTCTCTTTTTCTGAAGTAGCTCTGATGCAGTGAATGATGATGTACTAACTAAATGTGACTGATAAGTAGTAATAAGATTTTTTTTTGCTTTGACACAATCTTTATCAAACCACAATTTGGTGTAAAATCTATTTGGTCTTGATTGTATGCAACCATAACATAAAAGAAACTGATGTAACTCCTGAATCAGTATGTTATAATTATTAAGGAGTACCTCAGGGAGCTCTGTGGAAAGGATCACAAGTTGAAGACTCTGAAAGTGATGGGTGGACAAAGAATCAGTTATCACATGATCTAACTGTGGGCACCATCTAGGTCTGCGACAGGTTCTTTCATCAAGGGTAATATCAATTAAGTGAAGGTCTTCAACATGAGGCTCTTGCGCAAAGTCAGTTAGCTGCAGAGTTATTGGCAGGTGATCTCTGTCAAACCTTGGAATGCTTTCTGAGCCCTTTACATATACAAGAAGGTCCCTAGAGGCAATTATATAGTCAATTGCACTCATTCTGGTTCCGGAGAGGTGGGTGAAACTAGCTGGGTGATCTTTATCCATAGCACCATTTAGTATGAACACCACTAAGATTTTTATCAATATTTTAGACTGTATTTTAGCAAATGTATAGGGGGCAAATGAGAGTCACCGTGGTGATTTGAGCATTTGATTACGATTCTGGAGACCAGGGTTCAGTTCCTCACTCTCCCATGGAAACCCATTGGGTGATCTTGGGTGTGTCACACACCCTGAGTCCCAGAAAACCCCAAGATAGATTAGCTTTAGGGTCACCACAACAAAGGCACACAACAACAACAATATACAACAACAACAAACAACATACAACAGGGTCTGAATATGAGAAGCACAAGCAAGAATGGGTTTTAAGACATGTTCCGCAGATGGAAAGACTACCTATGTCAAAAGCGAATGGCTCTTGACTCAGGCCCTTTTCTCTCTGCATTTGCCATATGAAAGGGTGCCTGAAGCATCACGTGATTGTGAGGAAGGATCTGCACGATGCACTCACAATCATGTGACACTCCAGGGGCCAGCAGGCACTGATCGCAGACCTTTTTATTTTTGGCTGGAAGCCAAAAATGGTGCACAATCGCGCATTGCTCCTGGGTCCTGCACGGACTTACCTGGTGTGAGGAGCCTCCGGAGCCATGCAGGTTGTGCTTCCTGCCTCAGCGCAGCCTCGGAAACTCCCAGGCTGCACTGTGGAAGGAAGAGGCAGGGCTCTCACATGAGCAATGTTACCCTGATTTCTGGGGTCCCAGGAAGGACACCTCAATGTGCTCACAATGGGGAAGGGAATTAGCAGAGCACAAGCTAGCAATAGGAGAGGCAGTACAACCTAGTGAGATCTTGAACCCAATGTCTATGGGGTCAGGCCGAGACAAGGAGCAAGCAGAAGTAAATAATAATTGTTTTATTGATGTACAGCACAGTCAAACACGTGTATGCAACACACTCACACAGAGAACTATTGAAATAAAGGTAGGAGTTGGATAGAGGGATTTTAAGAGGAGGTTTTGTATGGGAAATACTACACCTGTCCTGAAGCCTGGGTAGTCTGAAGAGAAAGTCCGTTGAAGTGGAGATTCTCAGCACAAGGAGCTGAGGGGAAGGCTTGCCGAAGGAAGTGACAGCAAGGCGGGATGGAAGCCAGAAGCAATTCCAAGAAGCACTCAAAGTCAGGGGGTTTTATGGGGGGAAATGTGGCCATAGGCTAGTCCATTCCCAGGGATAACAATGGGTTTGGGGCTGGAGACAAAGCCTCCAAAAGGTCAGTATTTTACATGATTGAGTTATGACAGTGTTGTCAATAGAGTAGACAGTATGCAAATGTGGAGTGCTTGACAGTTGAGTATTCAGCTCGTCAAGCTGCCTGCTCAGGGCAGGGAGTCCTTTATAAGTACCGTGCATACATAAAGAGGATACTTGCCTTGAGGTCTCCTAAAGTGGCAGTCTGGCTATTACTGGCCTGCCTGGATCTGTTTTGAGTGGTTCAGCTATTTGTGGCCATGCCTGCGTGCGTGCTTGTCCGGGGGCCTTGCAAGCACGTGGAGAGGAATGGGTGAAGAAGACCAAATTATTGATATCAAATGATATCTGATATCCCACAAGTCTGGGCTAGAAACTACGGTAACAGCAGGCAACTCGTGCAGAGCTAAAGCAGCAGTGACGTAAGAGCCTCTCACTGGAGGCTGCTTGCGCAATCCCTGCACCCCAGCACCGGAAAAAGGTAAGGTGCAGAAAGGGCCTCAGTGAAGCTGGATATGATTGAGCTGAAAGCAACTGTTTTTCTACTCCAGAGCTTTTTCCATAGGCATAAGGAGAAGACAGATAGAAGAAGCAGGGTCACAACAAACATCCCCAATTCCTTCTGTCCTCACAGTAGCATAAATGCACAGATAGTGCCGCCATTATGCAGATTTGTGCATCTGTGTGTGTGTGCCTTCCAGTTACCTGTCAACCTATGGCAACCACAAGAACTTCATAGGAACACTAGGAACACTAATTCTAACTTCATGATAGCTGTACTAACTTTCCCAGAGGCCAGTCATGAAGTTAAGGTTCATGTTCCTATGTCTAGTTACTATTTGAAAAAGTGAGCCAAACAGTTTGTCCCAAGCACCCAGCAATTTCACACTCTTTCTATAAAGTGAGTTGAAAGTTAATTGTGATCTGGAGCCATAGCGAACTAGGATCAAGAGGTATCAAATGTTTTTTCTAGCTGGTCTCCCAACTTTTGAGTGGAATCCAGTAAAGTCAATACCAAAACATGTTAATGAAAAAATTTCTTCTCAAATTCAGGTCTTATGGTTAAAGAGAAAACACACAGATTGGCTTGTTTGGAGTGCTCCTAAGTAAGCACTAAGCAAGCACTCCTTATAGCTCCTGGGAGGAAATACAAAGAACTCGGTATACCAGATAAAAAGTTATTCATTAATTGAAGAGGAAAAAAGGCATAATTTAGGTACTTAACTTTTTGTACAAAGTCACTAAATGCATGAATGAGGAATGAAATAGAAACAATTTCACAATGACACATCTGAGTCTGAGGAACCATGACCTTCTCTTTCTGATAAACCAGAATCTTTATTCAGAAGGAAAGTTTTTGAACCACTTAGGAGAATGTCATCTGCCCACACATTCAAAGCAACCAATAACATTTGTTTCAGTTTCTGTTTAATTTAGTTTCTGTTCAATGTGTGATGCTATACCCCGGGGATCTGGAAGAAGGTTCTAAATGTCTCTTCTTCACCACTGTCTTTCTGTAAACTTTCCTTGTGAAATATTGTACCTGAAAAGAAATCTTAACACTTGTAGTATTCATGGAGATTTGCAAGAAACAAATTAAACTATTTTTCAGTGAAGTATGCATAAGTCTACAGAGTCCTCACCTACCTACCTACCCCTCTCTCTCTCTCACACACACACACTCTCTCTCTCTCACACACACACAATTACTGTTACTGAGACACTGAAGGAAATTTCAGAACACACGCAAACTTCAGAAACTACAGGTATTTTGGAACAGAGGAATAGTAATCATACCATCTAGCTACGAACACATGCGAACACAGAAAATAAATTAAAAAGGGAGGTGATTCATAATTTTGCAATGAAAAGAAAAAGAAAAAAATGAAGATTTAAAGTTAGTTGCCCCAGATTTCTATATTACTTATATGTACCTAGATCTAGATCTCTCAAGCCACTGGCCCTTTCCGCACCTTGCCTTCTTCCAACACTGGGGTGTGAGGATCATGCGAGCAGCCTCTGGCAATAGGCTTTCACGTCCGGGGTCTTTCGGTTTCACACAAGCTGTCTGCTCGCGTGAGAGCCCCACCTCTTCCTTCCGCAGTGCAGCCTGGGACCTTCCCAGGCTGCGCTGGGGCAGGAAGTGCAACCGGCACGGCTCCAGAGGCTCCACACGCCAGGTAAGTGCGCGCGGGACCCGGGAGCAATGTGCGATCATGCACCATTTTCAGCTTCTAGCCAAAAATGAAAAGGTGCACAATCGGCGCCTGCCAGCTCCTGGAGCGTCATGCAATTGTGAGTGCATTGTGCAGATCGCTCCTCACAATCACATGATACTCCAGGCACCCTTTCGCATGGAAAATGCCATGATAGGATGACCCCTTTACTAATGAACAAAATGTACCAAAACAGTTATCAAAACTTGCAGAACATTCTGGATAGGTGTTATTGTTAAACCCAAAGCAGCAAAAGTGGGCATTTTTTAAGACATGTAGAACGGTAATTTCAGAATGAAAGCAAACTTTTTTCATGGCTCATGAGACTCTTATGCATAGGATGAGTGGTCATTCTGTTGGTGTGGGAGCTGGATCCCCTTTACAACTGCCAAAGCCACAAAAATAATACTTGGACACTCTTGGGATAAATATCTGTATAGTCTACACTATCCATCCTCGATTGCTTAAAATAGCCTGTGGCCTCAGACATGCTGGAAAATGCTATCCTATCACCAGTATCATAGACAGATTTCACAGTTCTTCCAGATAGCTTTTATGTGTGTAATGGAGAATGGGTGCTACCTTCTTATTCACCTCACATAGCAAAATGCCTTGGGATGGCCTTACCACTTGAGTCTACTCTATAAGTGATCAACACAGTCTTTTTCTGTTATATCAGGAAAGGGTGGGAAGCTTTCATGCATAATACTGGTTGTTGAATTCTGTGGCCCGTTTACCACCAGGCTGCTACTTTAAACAATACTGTGCTGTATTTCATGTCTTATTATTATTAGAAACACACTTGTGCTCTTGTGATTATCATTCGTTAGCACTGGTGATGGTGTGAGTGTGTCAAGGAAGGAGTCTATGTTGCACCCACTTTTTGTTTTTAGTATCAAAAATAACTTGCTTGTGACAAAACAGGTTCCCCATTCTGTTTTGGAAACAGGAGTGAGAAATACCATATGCCTAACTGTGTCAAAATCTGTACTTTTGATAGTACATGCTGATATAATTACTTCATCTAGATCATTGCTCAGTAGCCTTTTCGGCTCTGAGGGCTGCGCATGAAGCAGCTTGAGGTCTGGGGCTTAACACATTCAAACAATGTACATTCACAATTTCACAGAGAATGAGAGAGAGGGAGATAGCTTTGAGAAAGGGTTGACCTCATGGTATCAACCTTTTGGTCTTTTTAGCAGCAGAGAAAGACCTTTATGTGCACTCAGGTGTCTTTTTAAAAAAGCTTTGTAATCTAGGTCCTTTTTTTTTTTTTTTTGGATATCTAGTGGCAGAAAATATTTTCCTGAAACAGACTGTACAATTCAACATGATTTTGAACTCTAGCTACAGTCCTATATACACTTTAGGGAGTAAGTCCCAATTAACTCAGTGGGTCTTAATTCTTAATAAGGATACATATTGTTGGACTGTTACTTTAGGTTAATCCATACAATACAGAGCTTTGATTACCATCTTTGAATTAGACTAAACTCACTTTCATGGCTTTCCATGGATAAGAAGTAACATTTATTTAATATTTGACATAATGACTGAAGAGAAAAAAATGACAGTACTGCACTCCAGTAGCCAGTCAACGAGAAAATAAAACTATAAATATCTTCTCTTTTTTCATAAAGAGGCAAAACAAATGCAGTGTTTTTCCCTCTCTGAGATTTCTGTGTTGTTGAGCTGAATTGTTTAACCATATATTCTGAAATGCACAGGGATGCACGTTATCAGATTTAAGAATTCCACACTATTTTGAACTCTCCCTATGTCTGGAGCTAGAATCTGGGCTTTGGTTCTAGTGTTTGGTTAGACCAGAAGGGATTTTTCACTTTCCTGTCTTGTACCCATGCATTTAGCACTAAAATTTAAAAGACTGGTGGCGGGGGTGGGGGGAGCACAGATTCTACAATGCCTTCTAAATGTCTTCATGGTCACTGACAATCCTCAGCTAAATTGGGGTTTAGTTCACTCAGATTAATGAGAGATGATCATGGAATCACCACAAGCAATTTGTCCTAGGATCACACACACTGCATAGTATCCAATAGTATTTCTTTATTTAAATCACTTCCATAGCACCTTCATTATATGAAAGTCCAGACTGATGTGCAATATGAAGATTCCATTTAGAAATTAATACTCAACAGCCACACTAAAAGGCAACAATATAGATTTCAATTACAATTTCAGTTACAAAAGGAGCTTCAATAAATCAAAGTTCCATTTAAACTTTCATTAATACCTGGGAAAATGTCTTCACTTGGCAGCAAAAAGTCTGTCAAGTTGACACGGAACATATCTCTTTAGGTAAAGCACTCGAAAACTAGCTTGTTACCAAGAGAGATTTCACCCCACCAACCTGAACAACACTCCTATCACATCTCATTTTGGAAGTTGAGCAAAGTTGGAATTGAATAGTGTCTGGACATGAGATCAACAGGGACTATCTGAAGTCTTCAGATAGCAATGGGAAACATCCTACTTGAAACTCTGGAGAGTCACAGCAACGAGCCAGAGTTGACAATGTTGGCCTAGAGAAATGAAAGTCTGACTCAAGCACAAGACAACTTCCTGGCTGACATCCTCTGAGTGACATACATAGGGATAAGCAAAAGGTATGATGTATATTGAACTTTTCCAATTGTTGCAGAGAGAATTCACTACCCCTCTCATCCAACAATTAATCCTCCCTTCCCTGGACTCACCTTCCTCATGTGCCCCCCTCCATGGCCATTTAGTATCTGGTAGAAAGCAGGGAACATTGGAAAAGTGTCTGACTGTGTACCTTCTGGACTTCCAGGCAATCCTCTGAAGGCCCTAGAAGATGACACAGCACACCACAAGAAACATCTCCTAAACTCACCATTCTCCACTGGCTAATAAATGGCCATGGAATCGGGGCCCTACAGGAGGAAGGCGAGTCCTGCAGGAAGGGAAAGTGGAAACACATGAGCAGAACTTTATGTCTCCTGTGGCAGAATCTGAGTCTCTATGTTTTTTTGTGGAGTAGGGCTTCACTGAAAAGGTCTAAAAAGAAAGACTGGCTGGGTATTGGACAAAGTGCTCTTTCAAGTATTTGAATACCAAGCCACTCAGAGAGTTGAAGGAAAGTAACATTACCTTGAATTGGCCATGGAAATCAATAGGCAAGATAATGCATTTCTTCTAAGTTTGTAATGATGGCAGTACCCGTTAGAATTCTGTCAAGTTTTGTACTAATTGCAACTATTGAACACAACATCCACTCTTAGTGTCTGCTTTGGATTTTGGACAAGACATGCCTATTTGTTCAGAGGGCTTGCCATTGACTTCTCTGAGGCTGAGAGAGTATGACTTGCCTAAGGCTATTCAGTGGGTTTCTGTGACTGAGTAGAAATTCAAACTCTGGCTGCCCAGAGTCCAAGGCTTTTTCTGCACTGTTATAGTGTTGTTATTCCACTTTCAACATCCTGTGGAATTCTGGAGTTTGTAATTGCTGAGACCAAAGAGCTCTCTGACTAAGAATTCTAAATGCTCCTCCCTAAACTGCAGATCCAAGGATTCCATAGGATGTTGAAAGTGGAATAATAACACTATAACAGTGTAGTGAGGAAATGGCCCAAGTCCAGCACTCAACCTTTATTCCATGTCGGCTGTCTTCTGCTCTTACTTCCCCAAAAGAAAAGAGGTCACTAGACTAGGCTGCAGAGTCTGAATGTTCCCATCCCAGCCAGTCCCTTATTCTTCTGCTGCATTTTTTTAAAAAAAATTAGTAGCAGTACTTGAGGATAAAATGCAAATTCTCTTCTCAATTAAATTTATGGAGATTTAATTCCTTCCTGTGTTTATGTTGAACTACAACAGGACCATTTCTCTGCTATTCCTTTTAGACTGTTTATTATATGCAATCATAGATAAACATACACACTCCCCTTTGGGAGAAATGTAGACATTTCCATGTCTAGGCACATTGCTTTCATTATATCATTACAAGTAAGGCATCGTACATTCAGTAGATTACAGTATATGACAGGCAAGATGTTATACTTTCATTAGGACTGAACAGTTATCTCTGTAGATTTCTAGTAGGCTTCTCTATAGTTAACACATAGAGATTTACCCATTAAAGAATACTATCTCAGAAATCACATTTTCTGCACAGAATTGTTCTTCTGCACAAAAAGGCCACACATTTCTAATTTCCAGAAATATGAGCAGCACTTGCAGTGCAAAAGTCATCGTGTTCTCCTGTAGCAGGAATAATCGGGAGTGAATTATTTGTTCCTGCTTGTGGCAACAAAAAACACAAGACTTACTGAGGCCCTTTCCGCACATGGGGTGTGAATTAGGCAGAAATGGGACTCACCGGATTTTTCCTGCATCCGGGCGAGTCTGTCGTGAAGAGTAGCAGCATGAGTTTGGTGCTCCGCAGTTCTCCGGTGTCCAAAATGGCAGCTTCCACCAACTGGAGAAGCTCGCCAGCCGAAAGCCTGCCCCCAGAAGATCTGCAGGCACACACTTGTGTGCACCTGCAAATCTGCTCCAGAGCGCGGCGACTGAGCGGGACAGGGTTGCCCACTCTGTGCTTTTTAAAAACCTCAAAAAAGAGGTTTTTAAAAAGCATGCTGCACGACCAGTTCCAGTTGCACAGAACTGGACTGAGGTGTGGAACTACAAAAAGTAGTCGACCCCAGTCTACTCAATGGTGTAGAAGACCTCCGTCGGAGGTCACTCTGCACCATTTTAAACGCCCGGTGCGGAAATGGCCTGAGTCTTTTTTCTGTGAACACATTGAGAGAGGACAGAGGCATTTTTAGTCTGTTTAAAAGTGTAAACTGTTTGTCCATACTTAACATTCTCACCTTCAGCACTTTTTACTTGTTTGAAGTTCGTAGAAGCTGGTCCTTAAAGCAGAGTTTTGCATACAGATGCCCAGATCTCTCTATACCATGAATAGATGTGCAAGAGCATAAATATATGTATATGCAAAACTATTCAATTAACTTATTTATTTATTTATTTGTATCCCGCCTCTCCATATGGATCGAGGCGGCGAACAACTTAGAAATAGCATGTATTTCGATACATTTTTCTATACATGCCCCCAACAAGCTGGGTACTCATTTTACTGACCTACAGAAGGATGGAAGGCTGAATCAACCTTGGAGCCCCGCAGGATCGAACTCATAACCTTGTGGTTTGCAGTACTGGCATTTAACCACTGCGCCACCAGGGCACCACTCTATTGGTCTGAGCCATGATTTCTCTAGTATGAAATCTGGAATGAAATAATGAATTTGTTGTTCTAGATTTCCTCAATAAAGTTCAAGAAAAACAACTATTGTGGGATCCAAGCCAACTGACTGACAGTAACAATCTTAAAGGGGATTAATGGGGGTGAACAACACAGGCAATGAATGGTACCCTCAAGAAGAGAATCAGTCTTCAGATTCAAACAATTTAAGAGTTTACCTGACTGTTTCTAAGAATGCTTCTGGAGGCTTCTAGGAAATGGAATGGCCAATTTAGTATTGACTTTCATTCATACCATGGAAACCGCAGCTCCTGAGAAAAGTACTCTCCATTGTATGGAGTTAACAAGCCAAATACATTAAAAGGCATAAGAGTTCTTTCTTCAACAAAATGTCTTACTGACTCTGAATTGATATAGTGAGTAGGCCACTCTCTCTGTCTGTCTTTCTTTCTTTAGGTTTAGAGCAAGAGGACTACTATGGAGAAGGAGGTATCAAGGAAAAGTGCCTACGCTTTTTGATCACAGGAACGTCCCTCAGAATGAAGGGTCTTCTATGAACAGAAGAGGTCCAACGGATAACCCACAAAGGCTCAAGGTGAAGGCAGCTTCCCACAACAAATGGAACCTGGCAGCTGAATAAACTGAAAGAACTGGAGAGATGTTTAACATTTAGACTGCTTTAGAGAGACTTCTTGGGCCCACAATACTGGATTCTTAAAATAACACAACTGGACTATTTGCTATTTCTTGTTTCAAGAATGTGCCTCTTGTTTTAGATTTAAATTGCAGAATCCTAAAGCTGTTAGGTATAATTCTTCTGTTACCCTGTTCTCTGGGGGTCCTGGGAGGGGCGCCCAAATAACCAAACAACAACAACACAACCTAGGGGAGAATTAGCTGGAGCACTCACTAAAGCTAGCGAGTGACAGGATAACTTAGCAGGATCTTGCAACCCAGCATCTACGGGGTCAGGTCAGTCAGGCAGTCAGACAGTTTAAAATAGCAAAAATGATGTTTTATTAAGTACAGACAAACATTAAAGACAACACAGTCACACAGCTAACTAAAGAATTGGAAATAGGGATTTTCGGAGGGAAGTGGGTGATACGACACCTGTCTCATAGTCCTGGAGAGGTATGAAGATTGAGTTCATGGATACGGAGTCTCAGTACGTGGGACTGAGGGACAGCTCGCCAGACCCAGCAGTAGCAAGGCAGAAGGGAACTCAGGAGCAATCCAAGCGGTCCGAGGAAGGTCTTGGAATTGGGGGCTTTTATAGGGTGAATTGTGACTGCAGGCCATACCTTACTCGGTGAGAACAATGCAATTTAGGAGTGAGTCAAAGCTTTGGAAAGGGCAGAGTTTAGCATGATTGGCTTAGCACCGATTTAACAATAGTGTAGCCAATATGCAAATGCAGAGCGCTTAGTACAGCTTTGTAAGGCTACCTGCTTGGGGCAGGGCACCTCTGTTAGTAATGTGCATAAGCAAAAGGGTGTTTGCCGGAGAGGTCCCTGAAGCGACGAACCGGCTCTGTCTGGCCTGCCTAGGTGGAGAAAAGAATGTCCAGCAATTATCGGCTGCACCTGTTTACGTGCTTGTCCGGAGGCCTCGCAAACATGTGGACCAGGGTGGCAGAGGAAAGCCGAATGGTTTGATATCAAAACGATATCAAGTGCTATCTCTGGGTAGGCCTGGATCGCAGTAACACTACATTACACTACACTTCATAATTTCTCATTTTGAAACAGGAGGAAATTTCAGTTGCCAGTTCACCTTCATTCTTAAAAATATTTCTTTCATATTGTTTTATTAAAAAATTATTCCTTATGTGTTTTAACAGCTTAAAACTATATTTCCTTATTGTTCTGTAGTCAGTTTCACAGGGAGTGGAAGCTAAGATACTGAAATAAATTCATGCCTTTGTGGCTTCAGCAAATACACACCAGGGGTGAATATACCCCATTGTGTTCTAAAAAGAAATTGTAAGACAATAATGCATTTTCCCCATTCACACCACTCCAAGCCCAATTGCTCCATGTGGACATATAGAAACAGATTGTGAAAGGAGAGTTCATTTCAGCTTAATTATTCCTGGTATGGCTTCTCACTGAGGTAAAGTGTAAAACCTGGCTTCTCTACCTAAATTTCCAGAAGATATTCTATTTTCTAAAAGACTGATCAGTACCAATGGAAGGTATGATTCTCTCTGCTTGCTGATGGATTGAATTAAAAATTATAGAAGAAGGGCACATGAACTCAAGCCCATTTCATTGGCCATATCATATAAACATGATAGCCAAATCGGATCAGTCCCCTGAAATCACAGCTATTACCTGTCGGCATAGGATGTTGCCTTAGCACAAGTGGGATCATAATATTATGTTCTGTTTTTATTACACAAATTTAATTCATATATTTCATATTTAAGATGTAAAATATTTTACATTCATGTTTTGAATTTTTTACCTTGTAATCTGGTATTTTTCTAAAACTGTCTCTTTCAGGGTTTTTTATTATGATATTGTATCCTATTATTGTATTTTGCTTTTTAAATTAATTACTTGCTATGTTGGATTAAAATAAATGTACACAAGCATATACACATACATACACATGTACATATAAAATTTTAAATGTTATAAATTTTAGAAATTATGTTTTTTAATTTACATTTTAAGTTGAAATGTTAAGGTTATCTCGCTATATTTTATGTCTGATGTTTGTAGAAGATTTTAACAAAATTAATTATTGTTCCAATTATATTAATTCTGCTCAAATTTGCTGGCTGTTTGAGGTAACAAAATTTGATTGATTGATAGCCAAATGGACAAGAGACAGTACATATTTTTTTTGCACATGATTTGATCATGTTGAGTGCATCACATAAGAAAACCATCACAGGTAGGTACAACCAGCCATTCTCTAACTCTGGCATATAGATAAAAAAGGACCGAAAAACCATTTGTTACTCCCTTTTCTAACTGTCCAGCTCATATACAGGTCACCCTCTACCACATTAGCATGATTTATTTATACATGTACACAACATGAGCCACCACTGTTGCTCTGAGATCACAACACTGACCAACTTTCAGTCCCAGCCCAGGATTTGTAACCAGTTTTAAGTGAAAGCACTGCTTCAAGATTGATGATAGGAAAAGATTAACTCTCATACAAGCAAAAAGAAAAGGAGAGTGGCAAAGAAATATGCTAAAGCTACAGTACCACTCTACAAAATAAGTTGAATGCTAATTATATTTTGAAGTATTTTCAATGTGGTTTTTCTTTTCATATGGGGAGTATAACTATAGTTTATAGTCAGAATTATTATTTTCAGTTCAGTGTTTGTGCAAGCGACTCTACAGTATATATTTGTGAATAATTTTAAACTGTGTTTGAATTATGGACTGTTGTCATTGAAAACTTCAAACAAGTTTTGCAACAGGAATTATCATGCAAAACAGAACCGAAGCCTTCCAGGCTAGAGAGCACAAGAAAACCAGTCTCTCCAGCTGACCCAGCTGGTCCTGGACAGAGGGAGCTGGAACCTAAGAAGAAAGGTTAGAGAATAAGGCAGAATTCCTCCCAGCTGACAGAACAGTCTGGAATCCTATTGATCATCAAAGTTGATGTTAACTGGGATTAAGCATATGTAATGGGAAGTATTGCAGTAAGCATTATTCAGAACCTCCTAATTCAAGTTATTCTCTCCTACTCTGGAAGGTAACAGAAATGGGATTATATCCCCATGATTGTCAGGATATTCAAGGTGAACGCAGGCACTGTTTTCTAAGTGGATGGCAGAAGTAGAGTGATGTGGCCTTGGGCACAGGTGCTAGGTTGTTATGACTAGCCAGACCCAGAAGGTCTTTTGCCTCATCACCAAGTGAAGGTTGCCAAGGGGGAAAGTGATTGGATCACCCCACAAGGTCTGGGGTGGTAGCAAGCCCTCAAAAGGCCAGAGTTTGCCCAATCTTTCACCTTTTTTCCTAACTGGTCATGGAATCTCATTGAGAGATTTATGCTTTGCTGCCCGATATGCTGTCAGTTTTTACTTGTTGATATCCTTGCTGATTTACTGCTGTACTAATTGCTCTTTGGTATACAGTTGGCTGTGTTATCTGAACCTCAGTGTCTTCAAAATAAACTAACAAGCACTGAGCCTAACTGAAGAGCTTTCAGAACTGTTTTTTTGCTCCACTGAAGTTGGCTGGTCACAGCAAGGCGACACTTCCCTGTCAGCACTCTGTGTAAGCTTTGAGGAGCTGTTTCACACCAACTCTGGCAATGATCACCTCGTTGCTAGTGAAAGACAGGAAGAACCCAGACAATGTCTGCTTCCAGTTCTGTAGACTGAAGCAGAAAACAGATGCCACTCTCCCAGATGTCCAATGCATATGCTAGGGTACTTGCTGGAGATCCAGGTGCAGGCTCTCTTCTCTTGGCTACCAAATTGCAGTCACATGCTGCCAGGATGCTCTCCATCCCGTCCCCCAAGAACTAAATGTCATGCTGGGAAGCTTCCTGCAGCCCACATAATGTCAGTGCTTGACCACAGGCAGAAGCATGCATAGGCTAGGCAGTTGTCTATCCAACAAAATGGCTGCCTGCAAGAAGAACTTGGGAGTAGAAGACTCTTATGAAGGGTACTTTTGATGAAGTGTAGCCATCTGAACTCTGGATGTGGCTAAAATTCAGATTTGTTTGTGAGCTACCTTGGGGTGCACTATTGCAGAAAGGAAGCATATAAATAAAATGATGAATAAACAAATAAAGGATTTGTGGCAACTATTAAGGTCAGTAATCCATTTTTTGATGATGTAACATATTTAAAAAGATGACATTGATGTCTCCAATGCTCATACTGTGTAGTAAGATGATCCATCATCTGGCCTGAATGGGATGGAGAGTTAAAGGAGATGTACAGCTCCCTGATGGATCTTCTTTTCCATGGCAGGGTTATCTTAGCAGCACAGCTGAGAAAAACTGATCAGTCTCACATACTAGAGTGTCATATTTTATAAATCAGTTACTCCAACAATAGCTGCAAACACATTTGACCTGTGTGCATGTGAAAAGAAGGAAAGTTATAGAAGAACAATGAGCAAAGTTAGCTTGTGTGTATGTGTATGTGTTATGTGTATGTGCCATCAAGCTGCTTGTTGACTTATGGGGACCCCCAACATATCATAGGATTTTCTTAGGCAAGGAGTACCCAACGTTGATTTTGCCAGTTCCTTCCTCTGAAATATACCCTACAGCATGTAGTATTCATTGGCAGCCTTCCATCCAAGTATTAACCAGGGGTGATCCTCCTTAGCTTCCAATATTATGACTTGTTAATTAAATCATACAATCACAGAACCATAAAATTAGAAGGTATTCCAAGCGTCATTTAGTTCTGTCCCCTGACAGTGTCAGAATCCACTGCTAAAGCCCCCAAGAGGGCTAGCCATCTTAGCTCTGTTCAATGAAGGAGAGTCTACCATTTTCCAATACAGGCCATTGCACAGTCAAATGGCTCTGTTAGGAACTTCGTCCTAGTGTAGGGTCAGAGGCCATTTCCACTGTTATAGTGCTCTTACACTGTTATAGTGCTATTATTCCATTTTCAACATCCTGTGGAATTCTGGGGTTTGTAGTTTACTGAGGCCAAAGAGCTCTCTGGCTGAGAATTCTAAATTCCTCTCCCTAAACTGCAAATGCCAGGATTCCATAGGATGCTGAAAGTGGAATATAGCACTATTACACTGGAGTGCAGAAAGGTCCAGAATCTCTTTTCTTGCAGTTTGAACACATTGCTTCAGATTCTACCCTCTGGAGCAGGAATAAGGATTTAAATATCTGTCAGACATTTAAAGATAGTTCAGATATTTAAATATAGTTATATTGCTTCACAATAATCAATTATCAAGCTAACCAGACCCAGCTCCCTCAGTCATTCATTGTACGGCATGATTTCTAGACCATTGGCCATCTTGATTACCCTCCTCTGGATGTGTTCCAGCTTGTCAATGTCCTTCTCAATGTCCTTGCCCAGAAATGGACACTGAAAGATCTGACCAAAGCGGAACAAGATTGTCATTATTTCTATCAATCTGGAGACTATAGGTCTGTTGATGTAATCTAGAATTAATGTATGTGCCTTCAAGTTGCCTGTTGACTTCTGGTAACATCATAAATTTCATAGTATTTTCGTAGGCAAGAAATCTCAAAGGTAGTTTGCCATTGCCTTCCTTTGAATAATGCCTACAATAATGCTTCTCCCTGTTGGTCTCCTTTTCAAATACTAACTAGGCCTGACCCTGCTTAGCTTCCAAGATCATATGATACTTGGTACCTTGAAGATGTTCAAGCAATTAGTCTAGAATTGCATTGGCTTTTCTTGCCATTTTTTGCAAAATGCTTGTATCACCTCTTTCCTCTCAATAGAACAATTTTCTCTCTCTTATTCCTCCTCCTTGCCCAGGCTGCCAGGAAAGGGAAAGAGCACTCTGATCAGTGGTCTACTTGTAGAAGGCTGAAGTTGCCATATGCCAGTCAAAATGCAGGTTGTCCATCTCAACTTCATGGATGTTGCTGTTGCTTTCAAAACGGTACACACAACACAAAGAGGTGCTCAGGTAGCAAACAAGTGGTTCAATTTGCTCAATGATGGGCTCATTCTAGGCTGCTTACATAACGTACAAATTGTATCATTCCAAAGGGCCCATTTAGTGTCTTAAAACTGGAATGCACCAATTTCCACCAGTGTACAGTTGTAATCATAAAAGATGGAATAATGCTTCATGCTGTTTTCAAGGGGAGACTGTTATTTTCCCTCTTAGCTGAGAAATGGCATGACAGTAACCCTGTAATGCCCTAGAACAGCAATCTGATAAGCAGATTAGTTTTCAGAAATGCATTCATACAGCAGTTAAGTTTCTTTCTTTCTTTCTTTCTTTCTTTCTTTCTTTATTTATTTATTTATTTACTTCCGACGTCTCCACTGGAGATTTATTTTTTCATAAATGAACATACTTTGTGCGCTAACAGTTCTGGTTTTACAAAGTACATGAACCATTATGGGCAGCGTCATAAATAATGCTTCCGCATTAGATCTAAGTGATACAGTTGGCCAGTGTAATCATCTGTTATCATAAACATTTCCTCTTCAGCAAGTTCATGTACCGAATCAAAAAGCCTTTTTTAATATAAGGAAGCAATGAACATAATATATACTTTATGTTGGAAGTGTTTTTTTTATTTCTGGGATGTAATACTAGTTCAGGCCATTTCTTTCAGGTACCTGAGGACTAGTTGTAGGAAATTGTATGGCTTCATACAACCTTTTCCTAAATTACCCATACATAAAGATGCAGTGATGATCAGGGGTAGGAGAGTTATGATTTATTTCAAGAGTTTATGAGTCATTTTTCTAGCAACATATTCAAATGTAAAATCAAACTATATAACAATAAATATACAATAAAATTAGAGGAAAAACTCATCATTAATCAACTACAAAAGCAAATGGCAGCAGTGACTAAGAAAATGGCAGGAAAGATTGTAAAGAAGAAAAAGAAAAGAAAAGAAAACTGTCCAAGCAATGAAAACACCAGAACAATAAATCTAAGGCCATTTCCTCACTACACTGTTATAGTGCTATTCTTCCACTTTCCACATCCTATGGAATCCTGGGGTTTGCAGTTTAGGGAGGGGCACTGAGAATTCTCAGTCAGAGAGCTCTTTGGCCTCAGTAAACTACAAACCCCAGAATTCCAAAGGATGCTGAAAGTGGAATAACAGTACTATAACAGTGTAGTGCAAAAATGACCTAAAGGTCCTTTTAAATGAAAATAGTTTTAACCTAAAATTTTCATGTAATAAATGTAGAAATAAACTGTCTACCTCAGTTTAGGGAGTGTATTCCAGAAAACAGTCTCTCTGTCAGCCAGGAGTCTCACTTGGAGAAAGACCTCACAGCATGTCTTAAAGAACATCCAGGGCCGAATGGGAATAGATAGAGGGTTAGGCAACGCATGGCCCACAGGTTGCCTGTAGCTCCAAGGGCCTTTGTGTGCCTCCTCTCTGGGCCATCAGGAGTCAAAATGCCCTAAAATGACCTCTGGATATATGGAGGGCATTTACACCATGTTGAGAGGCCTCCAGGGTTTATTCATCAATTGCATACAGAGAAATACCCTTAGAAATACAGAAATATGGAAATCATGTGATTCAATAAGATCTCTTCACATCCTTACCAAGGGATCTCTCTACATGACTGGGAACCTGTTGTTCAGAGATTTCATTTTCTGCAGAGAGTTGTACCTGCATTTGCTCTTAATGAGTGTGTCCGGCACATGTGATTCCAACCTGTTCATATGAACTACAGTTCAGGAAATGCGTGGCTACTTTTCCAAATTCTAGTTCACATGAACAGCAGTGTAAATTGGAAATACAATGTTGGCTGGTGGAAATGTGAGAGTTATAGTTCAAACAAATCACTTTTCCGAGCTTGACTTGAATTCTAGCTTGCTTCGCTTTGGCCTAAAGGCCACATGTACTCCCCAGCAACAACAAATGTTTTCCTTAATTAATACAAGCATTGAATATGACATACCCACTCTTAATGTCCACTTTGAACATCAGATGTGACATGTCTGCTATGTACAACAACAGTTTGCCATTGTCTTCCTCCAAGGATGAGAGAATGTGACCTGCCCAAGCTCACCCAGTGGGTTTCTGTGGCTGAGTGGAATTTGAATCCTAGTCTCCCAGAGTCCTAATCGAACATTCAGACCCTTATACCATGCTGCCTCTCTCCTGCTCTTACTTCCCATGAAAAAGAAAATGCCCAATAGGCTAGGCGGCAAAGCACTGTGTATACCTAATTGCTGAAATTACTCCTCTGCCACAAATTCTTTTGAAATTAGTAGCAGTACTTGGGGCTAAAAGACAAATCCTCCTCTCAATTAAATTTATGGAAATATAATTCCTTCTGGTGTCTATACTGCACTGCAACAGGACCATTTCTCTTCAAGGCATGTAACATTTCAGATGAGAGGGCAAAGAAAACAATGAAATAAGAGCACAACACAATTATTGCTGAGATGAACTAAAACATCATTTAATAATACAGGAAACAAAAACATTGGCACTCTTGATTGAAGTCTCAGACTTTCAGCTTGAGACAGTGTGTTGTTATCACCAAGCTAAATGGGCTTTTTGCCCCCCAGCCTTTTGACTCTTGTTGTTATGCTGCCAAAATACAGAAGCTTGTTTGGTCCAGGCCCGTCTAGGCTGCCTATTGCATGTTGCTGTCCTTTATGTTGAAAGTATTATAGCATGCAGGGCCAGCCTTTGAAACTGAGGAAAGCTGGGCAGCTTAAATCTTGAAAAGGACTGTGCTTGCAAACACCATCAGATCTAATAGGCTGCCTCAGAGCACAAGAAGATGAAAAGAAAGCTTCAAAATTAAAACAGGAGGCTTTCTAAATCTGCTTCTCTCTGTGTGCTATGTTCTGCATCCCGGGAGAGGGATATGTTTGTACAGTATAGCACAGAGGTTAACGTGCTGGACTAGATGTGGGGAGAAGCTGATTCAAAACTCCACTTAGTCATGGGTGTTTCTGAGTGGCCTTTGGATGATATAAACCCTTGGACGATATAAACCCTCACAGAGTTGTTGTGAGGATAAAATAAGGGCCATGTAGGCTGCTTTTAGCTCATTGGAGAATGGTGGGATTAATAAGTGTTCATTGTCCATAACAGTGGTTCTTAACCTTTTCTGGACCTCTTGTAAATATAATTTGTTGCTGGAGGTCCTTTAAGACTTAACTCAAGATTTAAATACTCGAATGTAAATATTCAGATATTAATTAATTAATTAATTAATTAATTAATTAAAGACTTCTGGAGGCTAGAATTCAAATCCCCAATCAGACGTTGCATGACCTTGGGCAAGTCACATTCTCTTAGCCTCAGAGGAAGGCAAAGTCAAACCCTCTCTGAACAAATCCTGCCACCACCACCCCAAATAAAACCTCTAATAGGTTCACCTTAGGGTTGCCATAAGTCAGAAGGCATACACCCAAGCAAAGACCCACTGACAGTGGGAGGTTCTTTCTAGCCATCATGTCTCTAACTTATGATGACCTTAAGGTGAACCTGTCATGGGGGTTTCCACTTGGCTGTGGAAACCCACTGAATGACCTTGGGGGTATCACACACTCTGAGGCCACTTCCGCACTAGGCTGTTATAGCGCTATGATTCTACTTTCAACATCCTATGGAATCCTGGGGTTTGCAGTTTCAGGAGGGGCCGGCCTTCATCTTGAAGGCACACAACAATAAAATACTATTATAATTGCATAGTATCAATGGACCCTGTCTTGGTTTTTTTGTGTTTCCCAGGGATAAAAAGATAGCAACCTTTGGAAACAAAATGTGAACTTATCTGGCTCATTGGTTTAATACATTAAACAGATTAATAGCAACAGATTAGTGAGAAACTCTCATGCACAACATCACTAAAAATGATGAGAGCATGGAGCTTCCACAAGAGTCCCTGTTTCTTCTCCACTTTTAATGAATGTATGGTATATTCATTTCATGCTGTGCACTGCAGGTTGGCCACAGGGATGGATCAAGGAATGTTATAATGTTGTGCACCGCTTATCTAAATCAAGAGTGGGTAGCATCTGCAGACCAAGAGGCCACATATACTTCAGAGGCTGGGAGGGTGCTCTAATCAACTCACTGCTGAAATTTGGCAGCACTGAAAATATTTGTCCCTGGAGAGAAAAAGAAGTACATGCCTTGTTTTAAAGCAGGTTTTGTGTTTCTAGGAGACTTCAGGGAATGTGAATCTCTGCACTTTGTTTTAAAGCAAAAGTGCAGAGAAAGCATCCTTTTTTTTTCACTAATACACACCCAAATTCCTTGGCAGCAAGGACAATACCAGTTATGAAACTTTCATGCAAAAAAAGATAGTGGGCCTCATAAGGACTGTAGGCTAAATGCTGTCTCCCTCTGATCTAAATGTTAACAAGAAGAGAGACCAAAGACACAGACAACTTGCAGCAGAAAGACACAGAAAACTTGTAGCAGCTCTACATTGCTTGTAACCATTAGTTAAGGTTCTGGACTTCAAGGGTTTGGGGTCCCCAAATATTGTGGCATAGTGGTTTGAGTGTTGGACCAGGAGATCAGGGTTTGATTCCCCACTCAGTCATGGAAACCCACTAGGTGACCTTGGGCATGTCACACACTCTCACCCTCAGAAAACTCTATGATAGGGTTGCCACAAATCAGAAACAACTTGAAAGCACACAACAACAACAAGCAACAAATATCATGATGAATAGTTTACATAGATATAAAATTAAATATGCACAATCACTTGCTCATTGTTCATTCTGACAGTGCTCCAATCCTTCTAGTTCTTATGTTATGGCACTTTCTGCAGGATGTCATTGTTCCGCACTGGGGATGAGAGGAGCACAGTTCTCCATGATGTCATCTGATTCCCATCCTTCTCCCATCCCCAGGCAGTGCAGTCATGGCATAAATCATTGACAGGTTTTCCTTGTCAATGACCGGCAATCATGCGGCCCTCCTGCTGCCCACCCGCACTTACCTGGTGTGAAGAGGACCTAGAAATGCAATGGTTGTGTTTCCTGCCCCAGTGCAGCCTGAGACAGTATCAAGTTGTGCTGCGGAAGGAAGAGGTGGCACCACTGCACTTACTCTATTCACACAGGCAGTTGGTGTGGAGGGAAGTGCTCCTGATGCACTCCCTTCCTGGCAGAGACAACACTGGGACCTGCACCAGATGTCTATGGAATAAGATAAGCTGTGGAAAGGGCCGCTGTATGAAGAACTTGGTCTTGGAGCTGGTGACCTGTGCAAAATCAGCACTGACTGTGTAAGGAACTGAGCAAAGATCAATGTCCAACCCTATGGCCACTAGATCATATAGACTCTTGTATGACTCAGCGTAGGACTCAAATGGATTTATGGTCTTAGATGTCATTTAAAAGAGACTGAAACAACCTTGATCAAATGTTACCTAGGATTACAAATAAATGGCTCTAAATGAAAAGCTGAGAAATCAGAATATCTGGAATAATGAAATACTATTCTGGCATTTGAAAGCACATTAAAACTGTGAGCTCCCTCAAGGGGGAAAGAACTGCATTCATTTCACCGTCAAGATTAAATTCTAGTTGCAGAACTTCCATGAATGAAGCACAGAGGCATTAAAATGTTGGGCTTAATTATTTTTTCTGAGCACTGTTCAAACACTAATATTTACCTCTGCGTCTACAACTAAATTGCATGCTTTCCAAACCCACAGAAGGCACTCGCTGGAGTCAATATACAGATTGCTTTGGGGGATGCATCTAATAATTATGTTACTGATTGGAAGTTTCTTCAATAATTTACAGGAAGCAATGCTCGTAAATTACGTTCTTAAAGCCAGCAAATCTGTTTGTTGTGTGGATTAATGAGTAGACTCTCAGCATAGCTTCCTTTTAAAAAAAAAAGGAAGAAGAAAGTTAATTTTGATTACAAAGATCTTTTACAATGCACTAAGCCTTTGTATAATCCATCAGATGCAAAGAGGAGGAGGAGGAGAGGGAGTTGTTGTTGTTGCAGGAAGGCTGAATCACTTTTTAAAGATCCTGAGAAAGGTGGGTTTTTTTACTATGCAAATATATTCAAATTACAATTAATTAATCTGCTGACCAATTAATTCTTGTCCAGATAACACCAGGGAGCCCTTTGCAGCCTCTCAATTTCCTTCACTGCTTGAAAGTTCAGAATTTCCCTTATTCCAGATCTTCCAATCTCACATATAATGAATATATACTATTTGAACATTTCTCACTTCTGGGGATATTATGGATGCACACATAAGAGTGATAAGAGTGATAAAGAGTTCTTATTTCTGAACAAGCAAGATGGAATTTTGCTATTAGAAAATTTCTGGCAGCATTTATAACATGTCTTCTTTAATCTAAAATATGAAACATACTTGAATGTATTTTTCTGTTGTTTTTTTAAAATATCATTTTTGGTGCTGAAACTGTGACATGCATATTTCCTTCTCTCCCTTCCCCCACCCCATTTTCCATTCACTGACTATTTTGAGACTCATCTCTAGTTGTGACTATTACTGACAATTTGTTCACTTCTGCCTGTTCAGAGAAAAGGTGGGCAGAATAAGGCCACTGACATACAGTATATTAAGATACAGTAAATATCTGTGTTAATTCTTTAGCACAATACATTGCTCATAATAATTAGAAGGTCTGTTTAGTCCTTCAACTCCAAAAGTTCCCAGTACATGCAATGAGAGACGGTGTAAAATTGAGAGTCTTAGAGAAAAAATGCTGCAGGCCTTCAAGGGAAAGGTTGAATGATTTACAGTCCTTCACAAAAGCCAGGGCTCGGAAAGCAGTGGTCATCCAGATGTTGATGAATTATTAATCCCATGAGCCTTCATCACTGGTCAGCCTGGTTGATGGTGATAGGAACTAGAACAAAAACAAACAGGAGATAAATCTTAACAGAAAACAGTTGGAGTCCAACAATATTTAAAAGGTCACAGGTACCCAAGTCCTAGGCATGCCACTCCAATGACAAGTAGAGTGAATGGTTCTACTGCAGAGGTGGGAATCCTGCAGCCCTCCAGTTGTTAGACTGGAACTCTGATCATCATGGGCTATACAACGGCTAGGTCAGCAGGAACTTAGAGTCCAACAAACCTTTAGAGGTCTACGTAATTCCCATTCTTGTTCTTAAATGTGGCTGTGTTGTTCCTTTTTTGGTAAAGTTGAGAATGATTAAATGTCCGTGTAATTCATTACTTATTGAATTAGAAACAAACTGAGGCCACAGACCTTTACATATATACCTAGTAATACACGTCACTGAATTCAGTGGAGCTTATTTCAGAGGAGACATACATAAGACGTGGCTATAGGTAGCGTGAGATCTTTCGTTGACAGTTATTTGAATTGAGTGAGGAGTGCTGATCAATGAAGTTAAAAAAATGTTAATCTAATAACAATATTCCACATGTTTGGCAGCTTTCTCTTTTCTAAAAGGATCTATGATTCCCATCATTTCAGCATTTGACAAAGCTCTATAGAAAGGTCCTCAAGGAAACAAAGAGACAATCACAACAAATATCTGAGAATAATAGACTTTTTAAAAATTCACATCTTTATGTGATTCTAATTGCCTCCCTCCTCCTCATTGGTAAGGAGCAGGCAGAGCCGCTACTCCCAGGACTTGGCAGCTAAGAGGGTGGGAACAGCTTTGGCAGAATGTTATGCTATACCTACTTGATGTAGCTTAATTGATACTAGGGCCATTTCCGCACTAGACTGTAATAGTGCTGTTATTCCCCTTTCAATGTCCTATGGAACCCTGCGGTTTGCAGTTTAGGGAGGGGCGGATTCCATAGGATGTTGAAAGTGGAATAATAGCACTAAAACAGTCTAGTGCAGAAATGGCCTAGCTCCACCTCTCTCTATCCATGTCAGGCTCAGGGTCAACCTCGGATGTTGGGAGAGCCTTCTATCTGTGCAGGCTCTCTGCACAAGGCAGAATTCTGATTTCCCAAGTACTCACATCACATCAAAAGATTAAATGGATAAAAGAGGCTCCCTGCTCTGATAGGGTGTGGTATGACAGTCACAGACTGTGTCTACCCTTTCCTGGATTTGCCCTGTCACACACTTTGGGATGTTGTGATGGGAAGTTAGAGGGAAGGGAGAGCGGAAGCAAAAACAGGATGGCAGTTCAAAGGACAGTGAGTGTAAGTTCTTGCTGGCTGGAAGAAGGATTGCAGGAGGTAGAGTGCAGTAGAATTCAGATAAAGTTTATGAAGGCTACAGTTGTAACAGAATAAACTATGTAGCTTAGTATTCTTTATGTTTAAATAAAAGCCTTGATAATAAAACTTTCACTGTCTAATGTTTAACCCCTACTTGAGCTTATTTTTGTGAGAAGATGTACTGCATCTTAGGCCCATGCTATCAGATATTTGAAGACACATATGCTTGCACGTTTATACAATCTCCTTTTTCCCTCAAGACCAAATGGAAAGGATTGTGAAAAAGGGGAAAGTGAATGACAAGAACTCAGGAGAAGAAAATGTAGCTTGGGAATCAGACTCTGTCACAAGGGGATTTGAACTAGTGTGCTTGTTTTCCCCACTTTTCATCAAGTATTGTTTGTAAGGAAGATTGAGAGTGACTGAATAGGGTTGATTATGTTTCTATGGCCAGGGTAAAGGAAGCAGGTTCCTACAATCAGATGTCATACCTATGCCAACTGCAGCTTACATGATTTAAAAATAAAACAAACAACAGCTGTTCTGTAATGTACCACCTCAAACTTCAGGTGCTATGCCTTATTTTACATTTAAAAATGTTCTACACATAGAACAAAGCATATCAAGTGGAAAGGTACCCAGTCTTCTCCTGACACATGATTCTGAATGTAGAAAGAGAATGGTTGTGTACAGGCAGCTGTTCAGTCCTGAAAGTTTCTATATTCTGATTCAGCAGACCAGCTCTGTCCTGCTCCTGTCATACCTAGTATTTTACTGACTGCAGCAAAGAAAGAACAGGTGATATTTTCAGCCAGGACTGAACACCTGAGTCCTTCTGGATGTCTTTGGCCTACAATTCCTCCTAGTCTTAGCCAGCATAGGAAATGGTGAAGGACTGTGGGAGTTACTGTTCAAAAGCACTCAAAAAGCCATGGTTGCCCATCCTTCATTTAGACAGAACATATTAAGGGAAGGGCTTGTGGTGTCCTGGATTCTGAACACAGAGGAAAGGTGGCACAAGGGGATTCTTTGTTAAGGCTTCAGCACTAAGTGATATACCCATTATGAAGTAAAAAGAATCTATTGCTGTTGACTGGCAACAAAAGAACAAGAATCTTCTTGAGAGGAACCAGATGTGATCCTTCAGGACCCGCCAGGCCACAAATCTTTACACATTTGGACTATCACAGGAACATCAATAAACCAAAGGAACTGGCAACACCACCAGAAATTTATGTCCTCTTCCAATAACTACCAGCTGCTCCTGCTAATTTTCATATTATCATTCTCTCTGAATAAGTTATTTGTGACAACAGCATTGTTCAAGCTAGCAGGGGCAGCACACAGGAGAAATAATTCTGTATGGGAAGTTTGATGCTACAGTTCTAGGTACTTTAGACCAAAGATAAAATGGAGCCAACAGAGATTCCTTAGAGGCTAGACATGACATAAGAAACACAGCATCCAATGGAGTAGACTCTGTGCACTTTCTAGCTGGGAGGAGTTGACATTTAGATGCTTAGAAAAGAGAGTAATTCATTAAAGTAATTTTTGAACAGCAATATTACTTCACAGCTGCCCATAAGAGTTTACTTTATTGCAAGCCAGTTTTTGTGTACTTGTATCAAGATGTCTATGTGGGAAGAGGGTACCAGAATTAAGAGCCCATTTTGAACAAAAAGGCAGCAAACTTCAGGTATTTCTTTAGTTCAACAACAGCATAGGCAGTTGTGAACCAAACAAGGTGTGAGTGCCTTGAATCACCATTTCAGACTAAACATACCCTCCAACATTTCACTGATGAAAAACAGGACACATGTAGGCAAGCAACGTAAGAGTATGGTCAAGATGACAAACGTTATTGTGAGGAACACATAAGCTAGGAGAAGCTGAAACAGTTTGCTTCCGCCTGAGGTAGACTCCACCCAAATTTGAACTAAAATCTACCAACAAACATGGAAAGCAAAACTATGCCCCCCCATATTGGAAATACTCAATATAAATTCCAGTCCCCAAGAAAGGAGATGGAAGTAACCACTGGACTATTGCATTAATTTCCTATGTAAGCAAAGTGATGCTCAATTTTTTACAACAAAGACTTTTACTCTATATGGAGAGAGAGATGCCAGATGTCCAAGATGGGTACAGGAAAAGAAGAGGCACTAGGGATCATATTGCAAACTTTTGTTGGCTAATGGAGCACACCAAAGAATTTAAGAAGGAAACCAGCCTGTTCTCTATAGATTATAGCGATGTCTTGAATTGCATAGATCACAAAAACCATAAATCACTGCTAAAGTAATGAATATGCCACATCATTTGATTGTCCTCATTTTAACCAGTACTCAGGACAAGAGGCCACTGTCAGGACAGAATATAAAGAACCAGAATGATTTCCAATAGCAATGGGGGACAGGCAAGACTGGATTTTATCACCTTATCTTTTTAACTTGTACACTGAATGTATTATACATAAAGCTTGATTACACTTTGAGGAAGGAGTTCTGAAAACTGTCTCCCTGCAGAAGGGAACATGGACATGCCGCTTCCTTCCGCAAAGCAGTTGGGTACTTTCCAGGCTGCGCTAGGGCAGGAAGCACCACCATCACACTTCCTGCCCTCCCACAGGACAGGTAAGTGCAAGATAATGGTGTGATCACATGTCATTAATGATGAAAACCTGTCAATGATTTAACCCACAACTGTGCCACCTGGGGATGGGAAAGGAGCAGGACCACACCAACGTCATGCAGAAACGTCATTGTGGTCCTGTCTTTCTCCCATCTCCGTGGCAGGTTGGGAAGGTACTGTGGAAAGGGCCTATGAAGGAACAAGACAAATTCCTCAAGTGTAAAGTAGTCAAGATTGTCCATGCCATCACGTTTCCAGTTTCTATGTATGATTATGAAAGCTGGATAGTGAAGAAAGCCAATAGGAAGAGAATCAATTCATCTGAGATGTGGTACTAGAAAAGAATTCTACAGATACAATGAACTGCCAAAAAGACAAATGAATGTGTTCTAGAGCAAATCAAGCCTGGACTGTTTCTAGAAGCCAAGCTGACTAAGGTGAAACTGCCGTACTTGGGCACATCATGAGCAGTCATGATTCATTAGAAAATACAATAACGCTTGGTAAGGTAGAAGGCAGTGGGAAAAGAGGAAACCCCATTATAGGTAGATGGACTCAATAAAGGAAGCCACAGCCCTGAATTTGCAACACCTAAGCAAGATTGTTGATGACAGGGTGACTTAGAACTCTCTTATTCTTCATGTCACCTTAGTTAACTTGGCAGCAATTAATAACAAACAGGGAAGGGCCTCTCCTCCCTCCCCTGTTTAGTTATCTGAGTACAAACTAGTTTTGCACTTTGAATTCAGTCTGCACCAAGTGAAGTAAGCTGAGAACTAAGGGTGAAAGTGGAAGGTGGACAGAAAAACCAGGACATTTTAAAAGCAGCTGAGAAGGGAGTTACAGGAATTGGGACAGGACTAATAGTTGCCAAATTAGGACAGTTGGAGCGTATGTACACTCTTGTGTAGCTTAATAATAGGTTTCTTCTTATGTTTTTTTCCCTTCTCTCAAAGGAAAAGGGGTAAGAATTTTGCAGCCCTCCAGATGTTTTTAGATTGCAGTTTCCAGCATTCCACATCACTGGCTAGACTGGCAATAGATGCAGGGAGTTGCAATTCAACAAGAACATCCAGGGAGTGTACGGTTTCAGCCCTGTGTTAGATGAACTTATTCTCCATAGTATTGATAGCATTTCAATGGACTATATACACTTTTGGAAATATAAAAAATTGTGCTCTATAGAACTCATCAGACACACAAGTTTTATGGAAAAAAAATTGCCACTATTCTTTTTAAAAAATCCAGTCAACCAAAGGTACAATTCATGTTTGTTGATGTTGTTTTGCTAAGACACAAGACAGAAATACACACGGATTTCAGACAGGAGGCATCTGCAGTTGCAGGTCATGTATGATTCATAAAGAGCTCTCCCTTTAGGGACACTCTATTTGTGCTGCATCCTCCACATCATTTCAGCCAGAAAAGTGGCCATATGGAGAAAGGAGCATTGTCACATTGGCAATAGATACAGAATTTTTAGCAGCCTGGCAGTAAATCATTATTTGTATTCAACATGTCACCCCATTACATCAGGCAATTATAAAATGGAACTTGAATATGCCCAGTTGTTTTCTGCTAGAAGGTTAAAATTAGGAGAGGGAAGGCTCACTCATTTTTATGCAGACCAGGTTATGTGCCCCAGCCCCATAATTGTGCTTCTTCCATCCAAACAGACTTCCTCTTTTTTACCATCCATTGTACAAAGTTTTGCTATCCCATTCCCATGTTGGCACTTTTGGAAAAAGTCCTCTTTGCTGTTATGACATCACCTTCTTTTCTCTCCCCTATAGTCTCCAGAGCTCCCCTGCCCATGCCACAGAGAGGGGGAAAACCTGAGGCCATGGGTAATGTAGCAGAAGAGAGCTAATGGACAGAAGCAGAAACATATACTAGTTAGGAATAGAAGCAATTCCCATGCCTGGCCCAGAATTGTGGAATGACATCTTAACATCATAGCATCCTCCCAGTGACTTCTATCTTTCTCAAGCTTCCTGGGAGAGGTGGAAAACTGGGCTCCTGTGGTGTGTTTGACCTGCTTGAATGCAATGTGTGATTGTAGTCACTGTGCATATGTAGCCACTTCATGATCCACACCCACAAGAGTGAATATGGGTGCCATAATATCTGATATTTTTTATTTTTTCTAGCTGGCTGTAGATACAATCTATCCACCTGTTAGCCGCAGCTAATGTCCATCTTGGAAAAACAGATGCTTTGAGGTACCAATATTGGCACCAACCTCATCACAGCAGCAACCAAATCACAGCACAGAATTGGAAAGTGGAGATGGAGATAACATGCTCGAAATCATAACTGGGGTGTTCCAGATACCAGGAGCAAAATGGGGTTATAAGGGGGAAAAGACTGGAACCACTCAAATGAACCACATGCAACAGGAGGACTGTTGTATGAGGAGAAGAAGAAAGACTTCTGCTCATATCTCCTTTTAGTGACCAAACTAGGGACAGCTAGCAGAGCCAAAAATAATACTAACAAGAAGAGAAACGAAAGCTGTCTCTTAATGCTGTGCATCTCTACTGGAGGACTTAAACAAAGGAGACTCAAAAGCAATGACTGCCAGAAGTGGGAAAGTCTTTACTATGGAGAAAGGAATGATGGGGTGGGGAAGGAGGGACACTGTTGCCACATCATCGCTACCAACTTCAAAGGCATCCCCTCCTTCCAAATTGGAAGATCATGACATCATGCCACCATCAAGTAGAATGTCTCCCAGTTATCAGTTTCATTTTAGTATGAAATACTTGCAGATGTGCCTCCCCCTCTAAATTCCTGGAGGCAACAAACTGGGAGCATGTAGAAGAAGACCTTCTCTTCTGCGGCTTCCCAGTTATGGAATACCCTCTCCTCAGAGATCAAACTGCTGACAATGCTGGTGTCACTCCAGTATCAAGTCAAAAATGGCTTTTTGTTAAAGCCTTCATGGCCGAAATTATTTTAAATTGTTTTGAACTCATTTTAAAATGTCTTGGTTCATATGATAAATGGCTTAATAGACTTTTAAAATTATTGTTCATGTTTTAAATGGTTGTAAATCGATTTTATAGTATACCTTCCCAATATCCTCAGATATAGGTTGGGATATAAATATTTTAATAAAAGAAAATAAATGAAATAAAACATGAGAAATCTCAGACTGGCACAGGAAATAATCCAAGGTAGGATGTGCATCTCCTATTTTGGAGATGGGAGACAAAAAATGCTGCTCAAAACAGCACTCTGTGGCAGAACAAAACCTGCTCTGTTTTTCCCTTAAGACACAAATATCTCCTAAACAAAATTATACCACAGTATTAGCCATTGGTTTCTTGGAAGTGAGTCCAGTTAAATTTGGTGAGATACACCTTTGAGTAAACATAGAATGGATCAGGTTCAATGTTCATGTGAGTGGATGTGCCTCCGATGTGCAAAGGTGCATATATTGTCTTGAAAATGTATTCACAAACACCCTTGACTTTTCCATGTTTTGTTGTGTTACAGCCTGGAACTGAAGTGGATTTCATTGGGATTGTTATCACTTGATGAACACAAGATACTCATCACTGTGAAGGTCCAAAGTCATTTGAACCAAATTAAACAAGCAAAAACAAACCGACTCTTGTTGGCTGTATACATAGTCATTCTCTATGTTGTGAAATGCCTCAACAAGTTCTTGTGCAATCTGCTGACTTCAGAAGTCACAGAAGTAATTCCATGGGATCCATGTGGCTGCATTTTTGCTACTGCATGATCTCAGATTAAAATATGCCCATTTCTGGAAGGTCCCAGCAAGGGAGGTTTGGAGAAGAGGGACAGTTGGTTTTCTTCTTGGGTATGAATTAAAATCTGAACAACATGAGAACATCTCAGCCCAGGTGGGCAACAAAATGTGGCTTGTGGGCTGCATGGACCTTCCAGAAGATGTTGGCAGGCCATGTCCCTTACCACAGCCACTGCCAAAAAAGCCCCTTTTGCCCCAAATATGCCCAAACACCTTCTAGGGGCGTGGGAGCATTTTCACCATGGTGGGATTTCCTTTTAAGCCCAGGAGAGCCATTTTTTTAGCAACAGGTAGTGATAGGAGGTCACTTCCTGTTCACTTCCTGTTTTAGAAAAGGGCCTTTATTGGGCCTAAAGCAGCTCAAGAGGGCAAATGTGGTGAAAATGCCCTCATGCTCTCTGAAAAACATTTGGGAGAGGTTTTAAGAAGCAAAAAAACTTCTTTGTCTCTAGAGGAGATCTTAGGGGCCGTAAAAACAGTCACCAGCCCACACTCTGCCCACCATTCCTCTAGGACCATAATATTAGCTTTGCAAACTATTTATATTACTACTATGAATGCCAGCAGCATCACTACATTTTGTATTTCAGTGCTTGCCACAAAATGTCATAGCATGACAAAGAGTTTTTTCATCATTTTCAAGAAAGAAGACAATAATAGAGTTAGCAAGAGAAATGGCAAAGCAACTTGAGAAGAACATCACATTCTCTAGGGTTATGTGCACAGAACACCACAAAAGTGGGAAAATCAGAAATCTCAAAGTGTGTGCATGTGACTGTGGGAAGGGAAGAGGCCAAGGCATGGTGAGCAGAATGGCCACCCAGGGTCAGGTCTGGAAAGGAGAGCAAAAAGGGGTGGTTCGGCATGGTGGCACTATGTGTCCTCTCTCTTCCCCATCTCCTTGCTTGGGTGTGTGTATTGGAGGCACTGGGAGAACATTTGTGGTGCTGAGAAATTATGCTGTGAGCCATCCATAGCCAGCCAGGCAGATGCTGATGGAGGAGGAAGAGGACCAGAGGCAGGTTTTAAACGGCTACACAGCCTGATCAGAGCCACAAAGAGGGAAGATTCCACCAGAAAAGAAGAGTCTGAGGTGTGGGTGGGGGCAGGGTTGAAGAAACCTGCATATAATTGATTCAGTGAAAGTCAAACTCACAAATGACTATATATCCTCAAGATTTGTATCATATACCCTGATCCTATCCATGCAGTCCACTTGCAGTTATGTCTGGGGCTGTGCATCAGAGTCACAATCTGGAAAACATGTGGTCTTCACCACTGGTTATGCTGCCAAAGGATGATAGAAGTTTTAGTCCATAGCATTGGCTATGCAAAAATTGTTCACTCCTGCTGCAGGCTCTACCTGGTGTATAAAATCAGCTTACATTCATATATCTGCAAAGATGTATCATATAACATGAAGTGCTTTCATTGTCCAACTTTCTGCATGATGCTTTCACCTTGAGGACCTTGCAGGGCTGGAGAATGTCCATTAAGTCAGGTCTTCACTGAGCCAGTGACTACATAAGCAAATGTTCCAGACTCCCACAGGAAACGCTGGACGTGAACAGAAATTCTCTTGCAAACCATTCTCAGGAAGGTTCTTACAAAGGTTAGAAAGGCTCTTAAAGACTGATAAAATTAGTCAGATGAGAGCTAGCATTATGTCTTGGCATTTTCCTTATTTGAAAAGAAATGTCCAAAGTCTGGAATAAAAAAGACACACACTTTCAGTATTTAAAACCATGGACACATGGAGAATTGACATTTTGAGCCTGCGAGCTTGAGTTACAGGAGATTTGTAAGTCACAATAAGGGCTACAAGGTGAAATATTAACACAGAATAAGTGCTTTGCAAGTGTTTTAAAGTCTGAAAGTTATCTGTTCTTTAAAAAAGGTTAAGAACAGAAATGGTATTTTTGTAGTTTTCGTTTGGTGTAGTTATAGTCTAAGCTCTTTCTATTGCTTCATTTGTTAAATATCTATAAAGCACAACATCTCACACTTTTTCACAGAAGTGAGCTCACTTTTTATTAAAAACTAAAAACTCCATTGGATTGTGGCAGTTAAAGCTGTAATGTGTGTATTGTCTGTGAGACAAACACAATATCTACAAAAACATGTTTGTCAAGAGCAGTGATAGATATGCTCATATAAGGTTGATTCGGAATTGATTACTCTGGACTGTTAATTACAAACTTCCTTCAGTGGGAAGGGTACTATCTTCTGAAAATTTTCCCCTGTCTTATAATGTTGCTGCCTGGATGCTAACACTGAGGGGCACATACATCACATACTGCTTCCAGGAAATGGTAGCTCTCAGCACCAAACAAGTAAAAAGTTGCTTTAAAATTCAACGTCCCTTTAACCCTTCTCCACAAAATAGCCAGGAACAATAACAACAACAAAAAAGATTTTTCACATGTGAATCTGGGACAGCAACTATGTACAATACTTAGGCCACTTCTGCACTACACTATTACAGTGCTATTACTCCACTTTCAACATCCTATGGAATCCTGGGGTTTGCAGTTTAGGGAGGAGCATTAAGAATTCTCAGCCAGAGAGCTCTTTGGCCTCAGTAAACTACAAACCCCAGAATTCCAGTACAAAAGCTTGAAAAAAGGTTAACAGTAAGCTCCGAAACTGTCTCAGCCACTATCAGCAGAGATTTTATAGCAAGTGTAAAGTCAGTTCATGGATTTAACATTAAGGAACTCTTCTGTGCATGCTACAAATCAGATGTAGGGAACTTTCTGCTATGTATTCTAAATGCACTTAAGTGGTATCTTGTATGATCTTGGTCTCTTTCACATCTTAAGCTCATGAGCACACACTCCATGATTAAAGAGAGGTTGGTTCATACTTCTTTGCCACCCCAATATCATATGTGCTCAGCTTAAACCCTGACTTCTGTGCTTTGGGAAAGTCTCAAAGGGAAGCTGGCTATAATGAGGAAGTGTCCTCCATTTGAGAACACTTTAGAACACATTTGGAAGACCCTCATAAGTGGGTTTCCCAATCTTGTGAAAGAGCCTTCTCAAGTACAGGAAGTTGTCCCTTCAGACTTTTGCTCAACATGTGAAGTACAGAGTTACATGGGCTGGGACAAAAGTAGCATGGGTCTGTTTTCATTTAACCCTTTCAAATCTTTTATTATTATTACTATTTATTTGTATCCCGCCTCTCCATATGGATCGAGGCGGCGAACAACTTACAAGTAGCATGTATTTCAAAACATTTCTATACATGCCCCCAACAAGCTGGGTACTCATTTTACCAACCTGCAAAAGGATGGAAGGCTGAGTCAACCTTGGAGCCTGGCAGGATCGAACTCACAACCTTGTGGCTTGCAGTACTGGCATTTAACCACTGCGCCACCAGGGCTCCTTTTCATATAACTCTGAATGGAATCTGCAAAATAACTCTGGAGACAAACAGCACTGTTTGGTTTACAATGGAGCAAGTCAAGCCCATAGAATCACAGAACTGGAAAGAACCACAAAAGCCATCAAATCCCACCATTTGCCATGTTAGAATACACAAGTAAAGCACTCTCAAAAGTTGGCCATCCAACTTGTTTAAAGATTTCCAAAGATGGAGATTATACCTCCCCTCTGTGGCAGCCTGTTCCGGTGTTGAACAGCTCTTATAGTCAAGAAGTTCTTCCTAATGTTTTAAATGGAATCTCTTTTCTTGCAATTTGAATCCATTGAGTTATGTTCTAGTCTCTGGAGCAGCAGAAAACAAATTTGCTCCATCTTTTACATGGCATCCTTTCAGAAATTTAAAGACGGAAATCATGTTACCTCTAAATTTTCTCTTCTCCAAGCTAATGACAAACTCTGACAAAAGCTAATGACAGGCTAATGACGAGCTCTGACAAAATCATTAACAAGGACATAGTGTTATCTATGCTATTATCTTCATCAACAATAAGTGGACTGCTGTTCAGTACCATGTCTTCATCTTTATGAG
Source organism: Ctenosaura bakeri (assembly GCA_948474755.1). Lineage (NCBI taxonomy): Eukaryota > Metazoa > Chordata > Lepidosauria > Squamata > Iguanidae > Ctenosaura > Ctenosaura bakeri. The sequence continues at coordinate 51,842 of CAOLHI010001271.1, forward strand.
GAGAATGCATACTTCATAGTTTTGAATATATTGATATTCAAAACATTTCAAGCAAGTAGGAAAGTGTTACTAACAATATTTTTTGCATATGATTAATTTACAGACTTGAAGATGTAGAAAGACGTGGGCCATTTCCTCATGACATCACTCTACCATGATGGGGACATGTTGCTGATGGTTCACGAGTCCTGCTTTCACAGGCTGTCCCACTGCCAACGCCTCCCCACCCATTGTGATTGCAGGATATTCCATTACCAGAAGAAATCCAGTAATGGCCCCTGATTACGTGACACCTCCATCACCAGAGACAATACGGAAAAGGAGCAAGTGCAATTTAGGTGCTTCTTTCCCCACTGCAGCACAGGGAAATGGCCAGCTGTACTAAGGAAGGTATGTGTTGCTTGTGTTATCCTTCCACAGGTAGCTGGCTGGGTGCAGAGGGGAGCATTCATGCCATACTCCTACCCTGGCAGTGGCACTGCTGGGATCGCGACAGGACAATGGCAGAGATGGATAAGGTGCAGAAATGGCCATGGTTTATGATGACAGAAAACACGACTCTTCAGAGATTTGTAAAGAGTTAAGATGAAAGATATATAGTTACTGACTATAAAGTATCCAGTATCCAGACTGTAAAGTATCCAATGATAGATTTGAGCCTTGGTTTCCCAACAGCATAGTCAATTCATGACCTTCTTCTCTCGTGATCACCATGTCTTTTAGTCAGCTCACTGACCTTCAGCCCCAAGGCATACGGTGAGATACAGAGAGAATGCCTCATTAATTCGTCCTCAGCTGGTATTTGGTATGATACAAAAGTGCTTGTGCTTACCATGCTGTGCCCCAAAACAGCCCAGCTGCATATGCAGGACTGTATGAAAAGCCAATCCAAGGTGAATTCAGCATTTGGAAGTAGCATATAAACAGTCACTTTACCATGGGCTTGCAGTAATCTGACTGGGCACTGTGACTGTCCAAGGCTGAGGGAATCAAGTGAACTGGACTTTACTGGGTTCTGCTTAGCTAAAATCTCACATAGGGCAATTCATATGGTACCATTCCAATTTATCCTCTCAGTATCACTCAGTAACCTAACATAAGTGAACCTGGGCTATCAACTAGCCTAAACCCAATAAGCATAAGTCTGGGAAGGGGACTGACTTCTCTTCCCAATGCAAGTCAAGCACTACTTAACACCTGTTCCTATGCTGTGAACTTCTGTGGGTGCATCTGCAGAGGAAAGCAGCATAGGCGTTCAAGTAGCAATTAAGTAATAATGAAATATTCACTATGCTGTACCACATATATTATGAAGTGAGCCTAAGAGGGAAGATTTTCAAAGTAGCTTTGCAAATCAATGTAATATCTTTACAGGTAAGCTATGTATTTAAAATAAATATACTTCTTTTATTTTTTACCTTCCCCCTTTGCTTTATCTGCAAGGGTATGAATCATAGACCTTCTTTAAAAATCATGAGTGACATTATAACTGCATCTTCCTTGTATGATAGAATTTCATTATTTTAATCAAGGTATTCTAGAAACAATTTTCTTGATGAGATAATTAGCAAATGAATGGGTCTGACATGTAGCATGATTAAGAGTAGTCACGTTTTTTAAAAAAAAGAGAACAGAGAACTATCTTTTGAAAGATCACAGAACAAGAGTATTCTAGAAACAGCTGATGTCAGTGAAGTACTGGTATGCTATTGTATACTTATAATGTAACAATACAAAAGATCTACACCATGCATGTAAGACTTGCTTTCCAATCTTTCTTTTTTTAAATCAAGAAGATAGCTGTCATAGGCATCTTAATGTAATTGGCAAGACAAGACAAGATGTATTTGATAAATGTGAAGTTCAGATGAATGTTCAACGAAAGACATTACTAACCATGTAGTACCTAAGATACCTGAACTCCAAACCAGAAATACCTTGTGAGTGCAAAAATGTTAATATGTATGTCCAGCATCAAAGAGTCACTACAGTTGATGAGAGCAATTATAGGCAATAGTGCAAATAAAAATTCTGTGCCATGGTCCTAGACCTTAACAGACTAAAACATAAACCCTCAAATCCAAAAGTAGAGCTTTTAGAAGACAAGCTAAAATCATATGGGGTAAAAAAATAAAAATCCAGGAAAATGCATTTCATTCTGGTGATACTAATAAAGTATAAACATTCCACTGTATATTTACCTGCCACCTGATTTAACAGACATGCATTTCCTATATCCACTTCTCACACCTGAAGATTTCATCATTATATTTTGGGGAAATGTGTGAGACAGTACTGGATCTCTCAAGCAGAATAGTAAAAATGGAAAAGGCAACAACTGAACAACAACCAGTGAAACTCCCACCCACATATACACAGAGTGTGGTAGAGAAAACAAACAAGTTTAATCTTCTTTGTAAAAACATACAAAGGTAGCTGTACTTACAAGTATATGTGCATAATCAAACACATGTTCTAATGGCGGAGAGGGAAGAAAATAATATGACTGGAGGATAAAGTGATGCAGGAAGAGAGAGGTGTGGGAAGCAAACAAATAGGGAATTACCATAAATAAATGATGCGCTTAACATCCTACAGGGTAACAAAGTAGCAGTTAGTGAATATAGGCATGCAAAAGTTGGTAACTCTTAACAGATATTTTATTCTTTGTTCCAACTGTAATGGAGGTTCAGTTGACAGGGACAATTAAAAATCCTGATCTGTCTGCACATCAGATTTTGGAGTGCTTGGAATCATGGCCCCTTGTCTCCCTGTGTTTTTGTAGATAGTGAAACTATTCTGTTTCAATAGACTTTTGCTTTTTTTGTGGGTTTTTTTTTTTTTTTGGTGCTAATGTTCCTTACAACTTTTGGGTTTTATGCATAGAATCTGGTTCTGCTTTATTGATTGGCATTTTGTTGCATGTTACTCTATGTCGCCATTGGTTTTAATTGTTAGCTGAGCCACCCTGAATGTTAGTCAAAGATCAAAGTGTGTGTGTGTGTGTGTGTATATATATATGAATGTGTGTATGTATATGTGTGTGTGTGTGTGTACACACACATGCACATATATATACACACACATGCACGCACGCACGCACACGCACACACACAAAGATATAAAAGATATAAATCCCTATATTAATAACTGAAGTGAGTTTGGGAAAGACAGCAATGCAATCAATGCCCATGTCAACTGGTTGGAATTAATCCAGCTAGGAAGACTGGAGAAAGGTGGTGAACTGAAACCAGAGACACACGATGAGCACTTCTGCTCTATAAATCAATGGCAAATTTTGAGGGAAAGCAAGAGAAAAGGAGGGTATATCAAGAAAAGACAAGTTGCAAGAGGCAGAATGTAGCAGGAAACCCCCCCACAGAAGAATAAAGTCTCTAGTAATCACTGGTTAGTTGGAAGATGACGGAGACAGATGATCTTCAATCCTTCCTATGATGGCTTAAGGTTTTTAGGTTCAAGTCCAGGAATGCTTCCAAGGTATGTTGTTTGACAATAGAGGGAATAAAAAATGGTGGATGTTGGATTTAGTTTGCTGACAAAATCTTTAAATTTCCAGACTTTCCACTTCACACTCAGACACACACCCAAGTCAATACAAGTGTGCACCTTTGAAACTGGTCCCCAAGATATGTGTGTCTTTTTTTAATAGAAAAAAAGTGCCTTAAAATGCATGTTTGCAAAGTGTGCACAAATGCATACACATTTTAAAAATGTAACCAAATATAAATAAAATGTTTGATTCTAAAAAAGAAAAGAAAACATGGAAATGTTTTTGCAGAAATTATGCAGAATGAATTTAAAGGTGGAAAAATGAGAACTCAGACTGAAACTGATATTCATCTAACTCTGGATGAAAAAATTCTAAAGGACTGAGTGGTCTAGTGAAGAGTCTCACAACAATATCTAGTACATATAGTGACACTTTCACTCCTTATCTGCATAGTTCTGGAGAGAAGAATTGTCAATGAATCAAAACTACCACTACAGCGGGCTTTCAAGCCAACTGGCAGGAAAGCATAGATGTTTGAGTTCTCTTTCTTATCTGTTTCTTTTCAGAGCTATGCATCTTAGGGTGAAAAGACAGGTTCTGCCTGGATTCTCATACTCTCCAACTTTTCATGGTTGAAAACTGGGACACATTGGCCAAACAATATCAGAATGTAGTTAAGATGGCAAATATTATTAATAAGGAAAAATACACAAGCTAGGAGAGACTGCAGCAATTTATTTTTGCCCATGCCTACTGAGAAGGGCAGGATTCTGCCCTCTTCTCTCATTATACTGAATTAATTGAGTGCAATCAACTTTTGACCTTTGAACTCAATTTGCAGCAGCTGAAATAAGCTGAGGACAAAGAGGAAAAGTGAGAGGAAGAGACAAACAGACATTTTAAAAGCAATTGAAAAGTGGGCTGACAGAGAAATAATTGGGATTGTTTCTGACAAATCAGGATAGTTGGAGGGTAGGAATTCTATCTCTGGACCCATCAAAAGAGATGGGCGCCATTTCTAGACCCCTATGGAATGTTAGATACAAGAGCTGGCAAACCTCAAGGAAGAACTTCTGGGGGAATTAAAATATTTATCATATTCTGTGTTGTGAATAGCTTATGAGAATGAGTATATGAGCAATTATTCCAACATGCAGGCAAGCAGCTGTTGAAATATTGATCTAAATGACCTAGCAGAATGCATCCACTTTCACTGGAAGCAAACAAGGTTACACCCACTCTATCCAAAGTCAATTGTTGAAGACTGGGGTGAGAGGAATGAACTGAAGACAGCTGAAAACAATGGCCATAACCCAGTGTGAGGTACATGTATTATGAATTCAGGATTAGGCATACAACAAATAAATATGTATGTATGTATGTGTGTGTGTGTATATATATAATGTTCAGCACAGTAGGTATCGTCACAAGCTGCATCACCATGACCCTCATGCCCTGCTTATGAGCTAAGCAACCAGCTGGCCTTTCTCTGAACAGAATGCTAGACTAGGTGGGCCTTTGTCTGATTGAACATGGCAATCCCTGTGTTCTTACATTCTTATGCCGGGGTTGCAGCAAGAAAGAGAAGGAGGGAAGAGATGGCCAATAAAGGTCAGACGGCATAATATTATACTTCATGAATACACACTAATTGTACGCTAAGTGACTTACTCCCATCATTAAATTGTGGCACAGCAACAATTCAACAACAATATAGTGGAGGACTAGATATGAAGCTTAATACCACAGACAAAGAGAAACATAAGATATAAACAAATAGATCAAGTGGTATTTTCATTGCCCCTACCAGCTATTTCCAGGTCATAGTGTGAGTGGAGTAAAACCAAACACAGGAAGTCCTAGCCCCCTCCCATGTATTCTAGCCCCCTCCCATGTCTGCCATGTCACATGACTACCTCACTATACTGTGGGTGGAAAAAAACCCAGCCGCCATTACATATTAGCAGGAGGTCACATACCACAAGGGGTCCCAGCCCCTTCCTCAACTGTGGCACTTCCTCATTGGTGGAAAATGTTGAAGTGGGAGTGTATGTTGCTACCTGCATATAAAGCCTGGTCAGGCCTCCATGCTTTGTTGCGATCTGATCTCTTGATCGCCACCCAGCTGCAGCTGTTTGTATTTTTGTATTTTTGTATTTTTGTACTGAATAAACCTGGCCTACGGGCCCAGCCTTTTGGACCAAGAAACGTCTTGTTCATTTGCCTGTTTCTCAGAAAAAGCTGGCTCTCCCTAGGGTGCTGGAGGTGACAGTTTTTGGCGCCCAACGTGGGGCTCGTGAGAAGCGGGCAGGGGTGAGGAGCACCCAAATTAGTCCCTCTGCCCAGGGGAACAGACGGGGAGGCCCCCTCTGAAAACCGTCTGATTTTGGGGGCGGACATCGAATTTTTCATGTCAAGGCGCCAACGTCCCTTTGAGACGTGACGGGAATTTTCGCAGTACGCTCCCTGATCAGCGGCAACAGAGGTTCTACCTTCCTGATCCAAAAGGCTTTGGAATCTGAGTAGGGTGAGGTCTGGAACAATTGGACGCCTCTGGAACATGCCTCTGATTCACCTCACCCCCTGGTAAGCCTCCGAAATTGATTAGGGTGAGATCTGGAATTATCAGAAGCCTCTGATACATCTCACCCTCTGGAAAAGTACCAAAAACTTTTTAAAGGGACCGCCCTAGATAGGTACCTTTGGGCTTGAAATTAGTTTTGAGAATTCTCTTGTTGCTCTGTGGCTGCGTGTGAATGGGGAGCTCCAACTGTCTGTTGATGAATTTGCGTTCTCTGTGTGTGTGTGTTGCGTTCATTTTGTGCCTGGAGTGAGAAATGTCTGTGCATTTGTGTTCCCTGTAGTTTTATTTTTTTAATTAGTGCCCTCAGTCCAAGGAATTCCCTGGGTGAGGGCAGGCATGGCTGCAACAGATTCTTGCAGCATGTCCCAGGGCTGCAGTCAGGCAGTTTGGCTGTTTGCCCTGAGATTCCTCGAGATTCCTCTGCCTGAGCTCCTGCCTTCATCTTCAAACTGATCCTTTTACATTTTGCGACTTTTATGGTTTTCCCCAGGGATAAAATCTGGTACTGGGATTGATTTATGAAATGTGTCTGTGCTGGGAGCGCCCAGCTTCTTGTAATCAATAAGAAAGGATATGGTATATTATGTTTATTGAACAGGGAATTTCTGCCTGCATCTAATGCCCAGAAATTTGAATCAGATTCAATGAAATGTTAAGAATGTATCTCTTCCTGTGATATTCTTTTAGCCTGTTTCTCTATTTGCTAAACATTAACAGGTTACATTACGTATTGGAATTGGGGTTTCTTTCTTTCTTGCACTTTCCCAAAGGGAATGAGGGGCGTTTTCCTTGCTCAGCACTTCTGCCAAGGGTTATCCAGCATGAAAAAAAAAAACTCTTTTATATGGAAGAAAAGTGCTGGACTTGTGTTAAACATTCATCTGTGCAACATCTCTCGACTGCATCTCTCCTTTTCTTAAAAAAGACATATTTTATTTCAACAATTAAGTGTGTACTGCCCTTATGTTCTGATTTGTTTCATTTTTTTTTTAAGGAACTCTTTCATTCCATTTCCTGCCACTGAATTACAGCAGGAAGAACATAAATCTGTTGTTAATCTCTGCATTGTTTACGAAACATGTTTTCTTTAACCAGAAATCCCAGGCCAGCAAGATAGCCTTTTCTCTCTGTTGTCTCCTCCAAGGAGAACAAAGAAGGCGTGAATTTGTTCAAGATCAGCAATTGTGTGACTGAGAATGAGCCAGTTTTCATTTCTCTGCAGGAACTTGGGGATTTTCTTTGGGAGTGGTTTTGGGGTGATTTTTGTGCAAGCATATAATTTTTCTTTTTTCCCCTCTTTATTTTCACAAATTGGCTCTTGCATTTGTAGCTCAGGAAGCCCAGAGTAGACTGGCCACTGAAGAAGAAGAACATGCCAATCCACCACATGTTAGCCAGCCAGAACAACATGTTAGCCATAAGGATTGCAATAGGGAAGCTGCAGAAAAGGAAACTGTTCTTTTTCAAAATCTGTTCTTTCCCAAGTTTCTAGTCCTCAAGGAAACATTCAATTGTTAAGCTGCAGATCTCTTTTGTCTCTTGAGCATTTGCATAACGATGGGGCCAGAACATGACTCTTCAACAGCTCACTTTTTTAAAAAAAATCTCTTGGTTTGAGAAGGTGGGGGTCTTGAGGCAAACCTCTTTTTAAACTTCATCCAAAATTTAGTAATTGCTTTTGACATAAAAATTGCCAGTGTGAGAAGTAAAATATATTTTAGTATTTGAGCTTTTGAAATACAATGGAGCCTTAAGCATAAATCTTAGAAACTGGCAGCTTGGAGCCGAGAAGACCTTGGAGCAAAGAGGAACCAGGCAGATAAAAAAAAAAAAAAAAAGTTCAATAGTGAGACTGAATTACTTGCTCATGTGAACTTTACTAAGGCGAGGCTTGCTCCTTTTGTGACGGAAGGACTGTTTTCTCTAGAACGCAGAGGAAAACTGCAATATCTTTATTGAGCCTCAGCAGATAGGAATTTTTGGAAAGACTAGTTCAAAATGTAGTTTCTTGCTTTTGATTCTAATTTGTGACCAGTTAATGTTTTCATACAGTGACATTTGTGGATGGACGCTATAGGTTGGATCAAGATCATGACTATTTTAAGTCCTGTTAATTTCAGTGGTCTTCCTGTTAAATATGACAAAAGCTGGAATCTTTTTGATGTCTTATGCATTTATAAGTTCCCCTGTGGAAGTAATTAAACATTTGTCCTTAGAAACACATTATTTCAGTAAGCTAGAAACGTACATGGAAGAGATGACAGTACTCACATTGTGATTTCACTTTAGTGAATTGCTAAACACACCAGGAAATGGCTTTTGCTTCCAATTTTTCATCCCTTTGTAATAGCACCTTGCTTTACTACTCCTCTTTGCAGGAATTTTAACCAAGAATGGTTCTGCATAACTGTGAATACTCATGGCCCCTCTTTTTGTATCTTAAAGCATCTTGACTACACTTTGATACCAGAGGGGGGTGGAAACCCTCCTGGATAGGTTTCCTCCTGCTTTTATTACAGAAGATTTTTCCTTTTGGATACTTGAAGAGGGTTAAGCCCCAAACCTGAAAACAACAACAACATCTTAAATGTATTTTTACTTCAATGTTTTTAATGTTCCAGAAACTTTTGCCTATGGACTGTGTATTTGAATTTGTAATGCTATCATTCAATTGCCTTCATTCAAGTTTTTGATTGCTGATGTATTTCTTTGTAATTGTTGTTATATGAGGTATTCTTTTAGTAATTTCCGCTTCAGTTGTTATGAGTGTACTGGATGTGGGATGTTATGCTTTCTGCCTTTCCCCCCCCCCTTTCTCTCTCTTTCCTTTTTAGGTATTTTTAGTGTGATGTTACGAGATTTATAGAAATGTGGTAGAATTTGAACTCAGAACCCACAGGTTTGCCTACTTGTATTGATTTTCAACTGATCTTTGTTATTTTTCTGAATTGTTTGCATATTGCTAATGTAAACTTGAGCACAACCCCACTCTCTTTGTGTCTGGGGGATGATGTGCTTTGTTGTTTTTATCTGCCTACAGATATCATTATTAAAAAGACATCATATCATAGAATAGAAATTTCTGTTAGATAGACCAAAGAAGATCTTGTATGCCAGAGAATACTGTCAATTAATTGCTGATTTCTCTCACATGCTGTTGCATCTAAGAAGATCAATTGTTGATTTCATGTATCTACTGCTGTACCTGTGTGAAGTGCATAACTAGTTTCATATATCCATTATGTGTACATTATAGTAATAATTCTCTTTTAAAAGCCCTCTATACTAGAAATATCCTTTTCTTGTTGGGATTATGCTACAGTCCTGATCTACTGCCCTCCCACATTTTTCATGGAACTGTTTCGCCTTTCTGATTGCTTTCATTCACAAAAGCCTGCTTTTGAATTACAGCATTTCAGGGTTCCTCTGTTTTGTAGTTGTTGCATTGCATTCACGTCAATGGGAATTCATCCAGTGAACATCGTCCATTGTGAGTGCATTTGTCCATTATTGATATGTTTGCCAATAAGTTGTTACTGTGGTTCAGACCTGAGCACTAGATATCTCTTTTGATATCAAATAATTTGACCTTTTGCTGGCACACCTGGCTTATGCATTTGCAGGGGGTCCCCAAAATGCAAGTTCCCAAGGAAGCAGCCGATAAAGACAAGGATTTCTTCCCTTAGGCGGGCATTCCAAAAAGCCTTGGTCAATTGCTCTGGGACCTGGCTTGCAGATGCATCAGATGCATTTTATTTTACAATGATGCTGGATTTGTGCCAATAAACAGCAAGGCCATGATAAGTGCTGCACATGGATAGCAGCAGTTCAGATCCGCCTTTGTCCAGCCTGAAATTTGCTCTGTTCTTAATGTCTCCTGGTCTGGCCCTCAGGCACAATGTTTGCTACAAAACAAACAAAAACACCCTGATTTTGAGAGTTCACTGGCTGAATTTCAAATTTTATCCCGCGTTGCTGGAATTTGCTTTGTTCTCACCGGACCAAAATTTCCCTAGCCAACTCTGTCTGGGAAGCCTGAGGGGGGAGGTTGAAATGGAAGATGCATTGTTATAAAAATCTATTTGTTCTGTGGCCCCTGCTCGCTCTTTATCCTTACAGGAAGGACCCCAGCGGCAGACTCAAGCTGCTATTTAGAAGGAATGCGCCAGATATCTGATCTTTTAGGGACATTGGTTCTCATTGGTCACTCCGGAGGCTGACCTGAGACTTCAGTATTGGATTTTGAACTGTGCCTGTTAACCACTGGAAGTAATTTCAGCACTGGCTACATCAACAGTAGATTAGGATTGATTGCACTGAAACTAAGCAGGGTTGGGCCTGGTCAGCTCTTGGATGAGTGAAAAGTATTTTTGTCTTGTTTAACTCTGAGTTTCTGTTGTCTATCGCAATGTATGCCAATCATTCGTAATATACTACCCAATGATAAGCCTGTTGATCTACCTCGAAGGGTCAATGTTACTAGAGAGTCTCAAATTCTACTCCAGGGATATGGGATGGGGCTGGTACTTCCTGTGTGAGGGGGAAACTGTGAGTGGAGTAAAACCAAACACAGGAAGTCCTAGCCCCCTCCCATGTATTCTAGCCCCCTCCCATGTCTGCCATGTCACATGACTACCTCACTATACTGTGGGTGGAAAAAAACCAGCCGCCATTACATATTAGCAGGAGGTCACATACCACAAGGGGTCCCAGCCCCTTCCTCAACTGTGGCACTTCCTCATTGGTGGAAAATGTTGAAGTGGGAGTGTATGTTGCTACCTGCATATAAAGCCTGGTCAGGCCTCCATGCTTTGTTGCGATCTGATCTCTTGATCGCCACCCAGCTGCAGCTGTTTGTATTTTTGTATTTTTGTATTTTTGTACTGAATAAACCTGGCCTACGGGCCCAGCCTTTTGGACCAAGAAACGTCTTGTTCATTTGCCTGTTTCTCAGAAAAAGCTGGCTCTCCCTAGGGTGCTGGAGGTGACAATAGCATGAAGTCTTCCTCACTGTTTTTTTTTCTTCCTGAATCTCTTGAGAAGCTGTCCAGAACCATGTTGGTATGAAAAATAGATGGAAAGGGATAAAGGATGGAAAGGAGAGAATGGGAAAACTGGGCTAAAGACACAGCAACCTTCTTCTGTCTCTCCTAGTCCTTCTACTGTGTGCATACAGGGAGACTTTTAGCCCCTGTATGAGCCAGCCCAGACTCTGCAATCATCAGGACAGGCCCTTGTCTCAGCCCCTTGGTGGGGACATAAGAGATGGCCTTTGCAGTGGCTGCCCCTAGACTCTGGGACTCTCTTCCCAGGGAGGCTAGAACAGCCCCTCCTTTTCGTCCTCCCAGCAGCAGACTAAAACCTTTTCATTCATGCAGGCTTCTAAAACAAGAAATTTGTAAAGAAGGGCTACAAGGATGTTGTACTATTTTAATTCTAATTGTTATCTTTCTGTATCTTTTAAAGCTGTTAATTCTTTAACAGTTTAATTCTATTTTAATTTCCACTATTTATATGTTTTAAATTGTATTGTTTTAAAGTATGAGCTGTTTTGAGGCCCAATTTTGGGGAAAATGTGGGATACAATAAACAACAGCTACAACAGGACATGTGTGAGAGATAATTTGTCTGCAAGTACATCCTCCTGTTAATACAAATATGTGTCTAATTTGTGCACATATTTATAAACATGCATGAGAAAGACAGCAGATACAGTAATGGGAGAAATGTGTGCTGGGGGAATACTTGTGTAACAGCATGACAAAAGATGTTTACAACCACCTTAAGAAAGTCTGCACACTGATTAAAAGGAGCTAAACAAAGATGGAAATAAACAAGTCAAGGTCATTGCTCAGTGGTAAGGCTTATTGTTTGCACTAAAAAACAATGAATGGAATCCACACTGTCACCAAGCGAGGTTGGGAAAGGCTCCAGTCAGAAATCCATGAATACATCAGCCCATCAGTATAGACAATACAGAGCTGGATAGACGAATAGCCTGAATTACAGAATCTTGGAAGGGCCACCTAAGCCAGCCTTCTGCCACCACAAAGCTGTCCTTTTAAACCACCCCAGAGAGAGAGGCATTCAACTATATGTAAAAACCTCCAACAAAGGAGAAACCACCACCTTCCAAGGGTGAATCAAACAGCTCTTATCAGCAAGAAGTTCTTCCTAAGGTGTAGTCGGATTCTTTTTTCTTGTAATTTGAATCTGTTGGTCCACATCTTACCCTCTGGAGCTGCAGAAACAATTTCACTCCATCTTCCATGTGACAGCCTTTCAGATATTTAAAGAAAACTGTCATATCACCTCCCAGGCTAAATGGATTTACTCGTTCCTCATAGGGTTTGGTTTCCAAATCTTTTACCATCTTGGCATCCCTTCCCTAGACATGACTTAGTAAAGGGCACAGTTCAGGCTAGAAAGCAACACCGATCTAACAGGTATTCCTGTGAGCTACCACTAGCTGGCACAGCCACTTGAAGATTAAAATTGAGGATGAAAGGTGGAGTTGAGAGGAGGCCTCTCTTCCCTGTGGATTTTACCCTGCTCAAGTCACAGTAAGTATTTTCAAGTCCACACTTGTCTAGATCTATTCTACTACTCTACCATTTGCTTCATTTAAAGCAGAGAATAAAAAAACCCAACACAGCTAAATCAGTCCATTTCCTACCTCTAAGATGTCCTAAAAGTAGCAGGAATAGTCTGAATACAAGCACCACTTTGAAGTAAATGTGCATCACTTCTAATCAATGCTATACATTTTTAAATCTCCCCACTATAGCTAGCCAAGTAAATGAATAGTTTATTAACCCAATTAAAAATCTGTGTTTAAAGACATGTAGTATACATTATTTAATGCCACTAAATGTATCCACTCCCCCTGAAAACAAAACAAACACCCCATTCTAATCTATTTAAATATGTATGATCTAGCAAGCTGTTTCTGGAAGGGAAGTCACAGTTACACAAGTGACAACTCAAAGTGCAAGTGTGTCCTCAGATCACCCTGTGGCTTGCCAACCCCTTGGGTACTCATGGATTTCAGGACAAATGCTTCCAGTCTTGGCTCTGCGTTGTTCTCTTCACAGGAGCCAAATTCATTTTTATTGTCATTGTGAAATAGCAACACTTCAACTTTGGTTTCAGGGAATGTGAGTCTGACACTGATTTCAACAAGGTTCATCAAGCAACATTCATTAGGCACCGCAGAGGTAGAAATATAAGACAGATTTATCATTGCTTTCAGAAGCATGTTGGCCTATTGCACTGCATCAAGGCTGTTTAGCAGCAGGAGCTTTAATGAAAGATGGAATCAAAAATTAAGTAGACAGACTGCTGCACATCTATTAACATGTTCCCATACCTGTGCACTCCTCTCCAAATCCACTTTAGCAAAAATTAAGACTCAAACCCCCTGTATGCTCTAGCTAATTGCCTGGAAGGTATCCTACAGTTATTCTATATGTACTGTTGAGTCATAACAGCATCACGTAGAATCCAGCATACCCTTTTTCATCTAACATATGCATGAAAGGCATACAAATAGATTCTGCAGAACCACTGGATAAATCCACCAGTAGTTTTAATGATAAAAACTTTTTGGTAAAAATTTGTAATTCCAAAATTTTCTCTAATTCTCTGAGAAAAAGTTATTGCTCCCTTTGCTTTACGAAGGCTACTTGCTATATCATCAGTTTGTTGAGATTATGGCCATTTCAGCACTGGATTGTTATACTGCTATTATTCCACTTTCAACATCCTATGGAATCCTGGAGTTTGCAGTTTAGGGAGGAGCCGGCCAGGATTCCATAGGATGTTGAAAGTGGAATAATAGCACTATAACAGTCCAGTGCGGAAATGGCCTTCACCACTGGACACCAGTTTGCTGAGATCCAGAGTGTATCAATTGATCTGCATGGAATATCTCATTGTTGAACTCTACCTACTCCTAAGGGAAGGCCCAAACACATCACCTTCAACTAATTATCCTTCTTTCTAATTCTGCTACCCCAATAAAGTAGGAACTTTTCAATTTCCTGATTAAATTTTACTGTGTAGCCAGAGTCCCTCTAGGTATTAATGGATTTCAACTCCTACCAGACCCCAGCTTTGGCTAGGTTGGGAAGAACTGATTGAGAACTTTAGCCAATTGACATTTGGAGGGTGACAAATTGCTCACTTCTACCTTTTGCCATCCAGTGCATAAGTTTTGGCATAAGATAAAATTTTTGAGAGGTCCCAGTAATCAAAACAAAAGAATAGGAAATTTAATTTAAATTTATGAACATATTACTATATCAAAATACATTAAATGTATTCTATTAATATGAGATGTAATAGTCTATTTTTTTCCCAAGAATTGATAAAGGTATTGCTTATAAAAATACAGATGTTATTGCAGCTTCAAGAATCTGGATACTTAAACCAATAATCTTTTTCCATTACCACTTGTTAACCTTTCACCTTGTAAGGACACTATATAATGGTTAGTCACTCTACTGGGAGAAAGGCATGATATAAATTATGACTGGAATCCTCCATGGCAGTTATGAACATGTAACATAGATTTAAGCACTCATGACAGTTATGTGTACATGAAAGACTTCGAAAAGTCCCCCAGTTTCTGCTTACTGGCCGTTGCTATCAATGGAGGTCAATTCCCCCATTGTACTATAAGCAGATGAATGATATTCCCACATCCCACTGCATGGGTGATCTCTAGCAATGGGGATCCCTGTCACAATGGAGATTGGCCACAGGAGGGTGTGGGAACATCAACCAATGATTTTCTGAGTATCAGAAAAACAGACCACTGTCAGTCACATTGGTTGCTTCCCAGTAAATGGAGATGTGGGCATTGGGCCAGGGTTCACTGTGCAGCACCATATATGTCTCCCATATAGGATTCCAGCATAAATATATAAATAAATAAGGATTCACCTCACTTAATTCAGTGGATGGTTCTGATGGTCGTCTTTCTAGTAGGTTTTCTATATACTCCAATACGAGGTGATTGTAAAGACCTTTTTGTTACTCTGGACCAGCAACTGCTGTCCCAAGTTGTGGCTGAAGCCTGCCTCAAGAGTTTTCAGCAAACTGAAGCTTTAGTCTTGCAAGATGTCTCCCTTTGCTTGTGGTCTACCCTCAGGCTCTATGCTGCTCTTACGAATTTTTTAGGCTTTACCTCCTTTGAGATGCCTCTTGAGTTTCATCTGACTTCCTTTTGGCTTCTTCTCTTGCTGTCTCCTGAACAGCTTGTCCCTGAGTGCCTTTCCTTGTGTAAAGCATGTCCTTAAATACTCTCTAGCCAAGACCCTCTAGCCAATCAGTTCATTAGTGGGCAAAATCAAATACATGCACACATTCATATACTTCAAGCAAAGAACTAGCAGACAACTTGTTGGGGGCATGTATAGAAATACATGCTATTTGTAAGTTGTTCACCGCCTCAATCTATATGGAGAGGCGGGATACAGATAAAAAACAACAACAACAACTTTGGAATACTCCCAGTCGTTGTTGTTGCTGCTGCTGTTGTGTGCCTTCAAGACCTTTCTGACTTATGACTACTCTAAGGCAAAACTATTGTGGGGTTTTCTGGGGCTGAGAGTGTGTGACACGCCTAAGGTCACCCAATCAAAATGTATCACTTTTTAATTGCATTCCAGGGGTGGGGAGAAATATACATTTACTATTTATTTCTCAGTTAAAGAGTACAGAAAGATTTTTTTTTTTTTGCACTTTGGAAAGTATTCATTTGCACAAAAGCACATTTTTTTCTGCATAGGAAAACCACATCTATTCTGTGTGGTTTCTGAAGTATTTTTTTTCTGAAGTGTTATTTCTGCACAGAAAATATGTTTCCTGCATATAAAAACCATGTGTATTTCTGCACTGAAATTGTATTTCTGCTTGTGATGGAATTCTTTGCTAATTTCATTCTCAAGGAAAGCAACAAAAAATGAGAGTCATTTTCTTCCTACTGCAAGAACATTTTCAAATACTGCACAGTCTTCACAAATTATTCACTTCTCAGAAATAATATTTTCTACACAGGAAATGCTATAGCTGGAGACTTATTCTGCACAAAATGCACATGTGGTTTTGACACAGAAGACAGCATTTTCTTTGCACAAAATAATGGCTGAAACCCACTCAAACACTTGCATCTTCATAAGTGGGCCTATGTTTGCAGGAAATAGAATTGAGCAGTTTCTCAATGTTAGTTTTCATCCAGAGGCTGCTGTTATGTTGCTCTGTAGGAGAACCAGCTAAGGGACTGTTGCATAAGGAGGACTGGAAGCAGAATGGGACCCATTGTCCCCTGGCATACCTGCTAGGAAGTGCCAGTGTGCCTCAGTAGAACCTGGTGCCGTTGCAACATCTTGCTGATGTCCCATTATGCATCTTCACAATTCACTGCAACGGTTCCTTAATGCCTCTGTTACCTAGTTGAGTATGCATAAAGCTAGACAACAGAGAATGCAATAGAGAAATCCGGTCAATATTTCCACCCACAGATATTATTTTCAGTGTAGAATATGCTGTTTCCTGAGGGAAAAAAAATATATTTTCTGTGGAAAAAAAAATCTGTGCAAATTTTGAAAAGAATAAGTCCCAAAAAGCAAACGTTCTTATCAGTCCAGGATTCTTCTTGCTAGGTGTCCTTGCATTTAAGAAACATGTTTTTGACCATTTTGGAATATTTTTAATATTCCTTCCATTTATCATTTCTGTGCAGTTTTTTTTTTAAAGAAAGTATGTTTTCTGCACAGCGAATGTGCTTCTGCGTAGAAAAAAAAATGTGTATTTCCCTACCTATGAATACTTTTCAACATATGAATAGCAACCCAGAACTGTGCATAGATCTTTATATTATCATCCGTCAGGAATAATACTGCAGTACTATTCATTCTTGCCTGAAAAGATGAAGAAAATGAAGATATTCATCCCTATTCCAAGTACTCTAAGGTACTCTAGGGAATAATGTGATCCCCCAGACATTGTTGAATTAAAATTCCCAGCAGTCCTAGGCAGCATGGCCAATGCGAGTTGCCATCTACCAATATCCTACCCCTGCTCTGAGATATGAAACGTCTTTGAAATTCTTCTTTGGTAATCTGCCAGCTTGACAGTTCAACACCAGAACTTTGCCTGGTCCAAGAGACTTTTTCCTCATTTCACATTTTGCCCTTTCCTACTTATTTCTTCTTTCTTGTTAACAATCATTTCTTCACACCCTGCACTGGAAATAATTTACAGCAGATTCTTACAATGATCATGTAAAGAAAAAAAAAATGACAAAAGGAAGCAATTCTTTGCACAGCCCACACTTAAGTCCTACCAGTTATTGTCATAAGAAGTCTTGGCATCACTGACTTGGATGGTTTTAAAAGTGGAGTTGAGAAATTCAAGGAGAATGAATCTGTTAGTGAGTATTAACCACTTAACTTAACAGGCCATTCATACATTGTTTTAAATAATAACACTAATGACTCAGAAAGAAAGTTGGTTTTTTGCTTTTATACCTCTTTTACTAATTTTCTAAAGATATCTGTGCCTCATTTCAGTTACTAGCCCCAACTCAAGTCTGCTCATTGAGTCAACTGGTGAATAGTGAGATATCGCTCAAGTAAAACCCTTCAGTTCAAGAGTTGTTTATTTGTTTGATTGATTGTTTGTTTACTAAAATATTTATATCCCATCCTTTATTATGGGGTCTCAGAGTATCCTACAATATAAACAGTTTAGAACACTTTCAGACTAAAACAGTGAATAATTTAAAGATAAAAATATATTAAACAAGTCAACAATTAAAACAATTTCAAAAGATACAACAATTTAAATCCATGTACACATACCCTGATGGCTTTAATAAAAAGTCATGTTTTGGCTTGGTGCTGGAAAGAAAGCAGTGTTGGTTCCACTTGGACCTCCAACAGAGGGCATTCCATAATTAAGGTGCCATAACCAAGAAGGCTCTCTAATATGTCCTCCCATCTTGTATTGCCACTGCTAGGACACAGAAGAGGTTCTCTCCTTAAGAGCTCAGTTCTTGGACAAGGTATACATGGGAAGAGACACTCCTTGAAGTGTTGTGCTCCCAAGGTGTTTAGTGCTTTAAATGTTACCACCAGCACTTAGAATTCAAATTAGAAGCAAATTGGTAGCTGGTGCAGCTCCTTTAAGACTGCTATTATCTGTTGTCTATATGGTACTCCAATCAGCAATCTTGCTGCTAGATTTTGCAATAACCATAGATTCTGAGTCATCTTTGAGGGCAGCCTAACATAGACTACATCACAACAATCTAATCAGGAAGTATCAGTGCATAGATTACTACGGCTAAGGTTATCACTCTCCAGGAAAGACTGTATCTGCATAGTAGTCAGAGTTGGTGCCAAGCTCTTTGAGCTACAAAGTTCACTTGGGCCTCCAGTGACAAAGATAGGTCTGGTAGTGTTCCTAAGGTATGCACTTGATCCATCAGGAAGATTGTAACCCCATACAGGAAATGTCATTTACCCAATGCCCAGACTTGTGAACCACCAATCCACAGAGCATACATCTTACCAGAATTCATCTTTAGTTTATTGGCCCTCATCTATCCCATTACAGCATCCAGGCACTGATCCAGAACCTGCACAACTTCATCCAACTCAGATGACAAGGAGAAACAGAGGTGAGTGTCATCAGTGTACTGAAGACACCCTGCTCCCTGAACCCTTATGACCTCACCCAGGGCTTCATATAGATATACATAGCATGGAAAGCAAAATAGAACTCTTTGGCATCCAACAGCAGAATTGTCATGGGGCTGGACAAGAATCCTCCCCCCATGATACTTGTTAGAACTGCCCCCCTAGAAAGGAACAGAAGAGTGCCACCTATTCCCATCCAGCAGAACTGCTCCAGTAAGATTTTATGATAAATGCTATCAAAGGCTGCTGTGAGATCTGAGAAACTTCAGAGAATAGCACTCTCCTGTCTTTCACCCAGAATAGATTATCAGAACAACCAAGACTGTTTCAGCACTATGCTGTGTTCTGAAACAAGACTGAAATGAGTCCAGATGATCTGCTGCTTCCAAGAATATTTGAAGTCTAGTTCAGTCTACTCTATTTGAGACTAGCAATTAGATTTAGGTCCTGGTCAGCCACGTTTGAAGTGGGATGCTGGACTAGACAGTCCAGTCTTACAATAATCTTAATTTTCGAATACTTACCTGGGAAAAAGCTATAGTCTAAATCCAACTATAAGCTTATGGAAGCAATGGGTTTATACTATTTAATAATTGATTCAATGGACTTATACTAATTGGGACTTACAATTGAGACCTTTTTTGCACGTTACCCGTTTGCATGGCTGGGGGGGGCGTCTCGCACGAAAAGTCTCAGCAGGAACGCTGCCACTTCCCTGCTCCTTCATCCCGCAGCTCGCTTCCTGGTTGCACGACCGTTGCGCTAGCGTCCCGCCCCTTCCTTCCGCAGCGCACAGCCTGGGAGCTGTAGGCTGCGCTGGGAGAGGAAGCGTGACCGGCCCGGCTTGTCTGATGCACCGCACAGTAGGTAAGTGCGCGAGGGCCCTGGGAGCATTGCAGGACCGTGCAGTATTTTCCCAGCCGAAAATAAAAAAATTCGTGCGCGGCCCGCTTTAGGCTCGTGAACGTCATGTGAATGGGAGTGCGTCGTACGGACTGACGCTCCCATTCACGTGACGCTCAAGGGACCCTCTCGCAACAGAAACTGCATGCGAAAAGGGCTTGAGTCTTATATTTATTACTGTAAGCATCTGAGGTACTAGCAGACCAGTGATACCTAAAACATTGTTTCACATCAATCACATCCACATTAAGTCTGACAGAGATGGCAGGCACTTACATCACCAATTCCAAAGAGACATTAATGAAGCCATAGCAAGTTTCCTTTTTTAAAATATCTGTTAAAATACAAGAAATACTTTTATGGCTCAGACATTTAATGTGTTATCATGCCCGAAAAGAACATAGCCCATTTGCTACTGTCACTTTCAGCAGAATGGTTTACGGTACATTTTCCACGGCATTTTCCAAACTCTTCAGAGAGATTTCTAAAAACACACACAGAGCCTTCAGCATGCATTGGGGAAATGTTTGATGCCATAAAGGAAGGAGAAATTGCTGTTATATATTGATTTCTATCCATGTTAACCATTTTAATGTACCATTACTTCCATTTTAGAACTCAAAATGAATGTGCAAAGAGGTGGAATGCTTTGCCAAAGGTCACACTTTTGGTCCTCAGCAGGGATAGAACTTGAGTCTCCGGAGAATCTTATGTTGGAGAAAATCACAGTGAATTCAGTATCTACTTTAGCCCATGGGATGATGTCCTGCTCTCTGTGGTTCCAACTTACAGCCCTTAATTTTTTTTATGGCATTTTGTTTTATTTAACTTAATGGGCAGAACAGAAGTAATGAGCAGCAGAGACTAGCTTGGGGCAGTGTAAGATTTGTCTCAATGTGTTAAGATTGAAGAAAGCGACATGAGACAAAATAGAAGGAAGTAGTAGAATGTAATTGTAAAGGTTTCCATTAGGAATCAAAGGACCCCTAGAATAATAACAGTTGAGTTGGCCTAGACCTTAAAAGATCATGCTTTTGCTAGTGATCTCCAAAGGTTGCTCTAGGAGGGGCAATTTTAAAGGGTCCAATTTTGCCCTCAAAGGACTTGTAGGCTACACATACTCCCGGACTCTCTCTTTTCCCTAACACAGAATTGACCAGGCATCACTTCCTGCTTTAAAAAGGAAGCCAAAGTGCATCCCCTTAAAGCAAATCCCTTTGCCGCATTCTAGTGGAAATTCACTGCTCCTATAGGCTTGCACAACCTGCTAACTAATTATTTTGACCAGAAAACATTGTGGGTGGGGTGGCAGACTGATAGTGGTTCAGAAGAGGCTGCATGATTCCCACCTCTGTTCTAAGACTGCTTCTCAAACATTAACGTGTTACCATCTTTACAACAACCCTGTAAACCAGTCTTATCTCCATATTGCAGATGTAGAGGTGCTTGGTGGGATGAGATAGGAGGAGAATGTCTATCTCAGATTTAAATAAGGATTCACAGTTCACTATCTGAGCCCCTATGTCTGTGTGTGTGCTTGTCTGTGTGTATGCGTTCAAGTTACCTGTCAATGTATGGCAACTCCACGAATTTCATAGAGTTTTCTTAGGCAACAATGTAGTTTTGCCAGTTCTTCCCTCTGAAATATAGCCTACAGCACCTAATATACATTGGCTATTTCCCATCCAACTGCTAACCAGAGCTGACCTTGCTTAACTTTCAAGATCAGAAAGCTGTTTAGGGTATTTTGGCTGCCGTTCCCTATTTTAAGAGCTTCCATATTCCACTTCTTCAAATCTGGGTTCCTGTAGAAAGATGGATTCCTTTGCAGATCAGTGACAAAAAGTCTAACAGATAGTGTTTTGATTCTGTAAGGAGATTACTTGTCAGAGCAAGGAAGGAAGGAGCTGGAAAACAAATAAATAGTAATGGATGTGGTGGAGAGAATTTCCTCTCCTCCTAACAAATAGGACAATTACTAGGACAATTACTAGAAGTATGAGGGTAAAAAAACAACAATATTTTGGATTACAGTTCCCAGAATCCATCAGTCAGCATAGACTCATAATACTCATTAGGAATTCTGGGAACCTTAGTATAAAAAGTAACTTGTCCAAGCTCTAAACAAGAGCTATGTAGAGACACTTGTCATATATCCAGCTGCAAAGCAAATGTGGTAGATGGAAGCACACACACTGAAAATTAAAAATTAACTGTGCTTTAAAAAAAAATCAGACAAGTATTATCAAATTCTATGGTTTTTACTTTTTGATTTTTTTTTCTTGACATCTGACAGCCATAGGTTAGGAGAAGTTGAGATAAAATGATACATCTGACTTGAGATCATTTCCCACCAGAGTAGGTAAGCTTCACCCTGATGGGTAATACAAATGAACCATATACACCGCTGTGCATTCAGACTATGTGCCATATTTTAAAAAACTCTTGACTTTACGTGGTTGTAGCTGATTTACCATGGAAAAATGTACAAGACAAAGCAGACATAAAACAAAATCTGAATGTGTGAAATCAAGGTTTAAAGGATTAAAGTACAGATGATGGGAATACTTTCTGAAACATCTAAGTAGGGTCAGCAAGGTGGCCAGAACTGAAGATAAAGTATCAACACCTTTACTCTCAGGATTCCTGTGTTCAGGACCTTCTCATGCAGTGTTGAAATCATCTTGAAGCAGACTTCTTGGCCTCTGCTAGCCTGGGAACAGCCAAATTCCCCAGGGGCAATACTGACCTAAATATATTAGGATTATTTGGCACATAGCCTGACAGAGTTCAGCAGATTAGTGGTTAGATTGCAACTCCCAGAAAGAATAACCACTTGGGACACTGATGATTAAACTGGTGAAAATATTGGGGGTACCATACTCTTTATGGTTTCAAATCATGTATGGGCCACTGTGGAAAGTTGCAGTAGCACCCCAAGAGATCCTAAAGGTCCACACCCCCATTAAATGCTGTCTAGGTGACATAGGGGTGTTCTCACCATGTTTTTGAAGCTTAATGGGCCCCAGAGGACATTTCTGGTAATTTTGAGGCACTTATTTTTTTTACTCCTGTGGAGCCCGGGGGGATTCCAAACATGATAGAAATGCCCTCCATACTCCCCTAGAGATCATTTGGGGGCAGTTTATATCAAAAGATTCTAAAAAATTCTAAAAGATTAACCCATGGCTGCATATGGCTCATGGGCCACACTTTGCCCACCCGTGGTTTAAAGAAGTCTGTTCAGAGATCGTGCAGAAGGATACAAATTTGTAAACTAACAGCTGGCCTCCATGCTTGCAAAGTCAGCTGGAAGACATCTGCTATCTGTCTAGTTAAGAGAAGAATAAAACAGGCGGTGACCACAGAAGTGATAGGAAGGAAGGAAACCAAAGAATAACAAACCACATGTAGACTGAGAAAAGACAACAAGGGGAAAACACATTCTGATATGATTATCTGTCCTTTGCCCCCACCTCCCCAGATCAGATCACTTGCTACATGTGTTGGTGGTCTCATCACAACAATCTGGCCAGTTATTTGAGCCTAAACTGAATTTAGGAATCCCTGTTGTGAGGGTAATAAGCTTTTCAGTACTTCTTACTTGCCAGATTTCACAGATGAAAACTGGAACATGTGTGGCTGTGATCAAAATGGCAAACAGTTTAAAGTGGGAAACCACACAAGCTAGGAGAGGATGCAGCAATACCATACCATCCAACTGTCTCAATTTCATAGGGACAGTACCGATTAATTCTCTGTCATCTTACCTTTTCAGTTGCTTTTAAAATGTCCCAGTTTCCTCTCCTCCTCACACTTTCCCCCTTTGTCCTTGGCAAACGTTAACTGCTGCAAACTGAATTTAAAGTGCAGAAGTAGTTTGTACTCAATTAACTAAGTAGCAGGGAATGGACAGGGTGGATTCTTGCCTTTTCCCATTTGTTGTTAATTGATTCAAGTCCTGCAGTTATTTTATTTATTTTTATTTTAGCTCCTAGGCCAAAAGGGCTCTCAAGATGATGAACAAATAAAAATGATTGAAACAGTGCAAAGTTAAAAATATGTTTAAAACAAATTAAAATATTCTTTTAAAACTGTATAAAACAATCTAAGAACAATCCTAAAACTCAGTTTTAAAACACTTAAAATAGAGCAATTCCATTGGTGGAATAGTACTGTTTTGGCTACCAACCAGAAGCTTGAAAGAGATGGGACCAGCCTAACTTTCTTGGGTAGGGAGGTCCACAGTCAAGGCACTGCTACAGAGAAAGCCCTTATCCACCAACCTAATTTCACAAGGTGTTGGGACACACAATAGGGCCTATTCTGAAGATCTCAAATTTCAAGCAAGCTCCTATATGTGGAAGTGGTCTTTCAGATATCCTGGCCCCAAGTCATTTAGGGCTTTGTAGGTCAGAACAAGAACCTCAAATTGAACATGGAAGCAAACTGGAAGCCAGTGCAGTTCTTGTAAGACTGGTGTTATATGGTCTTTAAAATGCACACGTGACAGCAGTCTGGCTGCAGCTTCCAAACACTTTCAAGGCAACCCCTTGTAGAGACCATTACAGTAGTCTAACAGAGAGCTAACTAAGGCATGAATCCCTGTGGCCAGATCTGCCTTCCCTAAGAAAGGGTGCAGGCACTCCTGGCCACTACAACAACCTGGCTTTCCAGAATCAATAAAGGGTCTAAGACCACTCCCAAAGCTACAAATCTGATCTTTTAGAGGGAGTACAACCCCAGCCTGAACAGGCTGGGATCCCAATCCCACTTTTCCTACTGATCAGCAGCACTTCTGTTTCATATGGATTGATCCTCAGTTTATTTGCTTACATCCATTCTTTCCCTGCATCCATACAATGGTTCAGTAATTCCACTGTCTCCTTGGCATCAGTTCTAAAGAAGGGATAGAACTGGGAATCATCTGCTTATTGATGACACCTGACAGCAAAACTCTGGATGATGTATTTCAATAGCTTCATGTAGATGTAACAAAAAAAAAAGGGGGGGATAGTATTGACTTCTGTGGAATTCCACAGGCTAATGGCCAAAAGGTTGAATAAGAGGCCTCCAACACCAAGAAAGACTGGAACCACCACAAGGCAATCCCTCCACGTTTCATACCAACCAAATGACCCAGAAGAATACCATGGTCAATGGCATCAAATGTCACTGAAAGATCCAAGAAGACCAACAGAGATGCAGTCCCCCAGCCAGCTGAGATATAAGTCATCCACCAAGGCAATCATGGCTGTTTCTATCCCATAACAGGGCCTGAACCCAGACTGGAATGGATCCAGGTAATCTGTTTCATTCAAGAAAGGAGTTGTGTTTCCCTCACTCACTCACTTTAAGACTTTTCTTAGAAAGGGTAGATTAGATAGCTGTCTAGACCAGTAGTTCTCTAGGAGGAATTCTTTTAGAGAGATTGGAACATAGCCCTCTTTCAAAGAAGCATTGATAACCCCCACCGCCCAGTTGGCCAGCCCTCTTCTGCCAGTTTTAACAAAGATGGGCATGGGTCTAAGAGACAAGTGACTGGCTTCATCTCTCCAAGCAAGTTGTCCACATCATCATGTTGAACAAACTCAAACTTCACCATCAAAACTTGGTAAGTGCATCTATCAGTTACCTCTCCAGTAATGTAAGCAGCAAATAATTGTTTCTTTGCTGCCCTCACTGCTGCAAAACAGGCTCAGAAATGGGCCCTGACCTGTGCTTGATTGGATTCATCCTGAATCTTTCTCCATCATTGCTCTAGTCATCTTCCCAAATGCTTCATTGCCCTGAGCATTTCAGAGAATCAAGAAGTCCACACTCTGCATCCAAGTAAAAGATACTTGGGAGTAATTGTCTCAACTGCCCAGGTCATCTCTCTATTCCACTAATCATCCAGGGTATCAACAGAATCACCAGCTTCCTAGTAGGCTCAGGTAAAAGCAAACTGCTGCAACCTCTACTAGCTTGTATATCTTTCCTCCTTAGTAACTTTTACTTTCTTTATCATGCTTTGATGTTGCTTTGCCATATATGTTCCAAATTTCATATATAAAATGTCAGAGGGCAGCAATTTGCTTTAGCCCAAAATCTGCAGTCCTGTTCCTCTTGCATCCCCATGCCAGGAGGATGCTGTCCTGTGGAAAGGGCTTCAGTCTGCAGCAACTGAAACAAACTGAGGACAAAAGGGGAAAGTGGATTGAGGAGGAAAGATAAACTAATACATTTTAAAAGCAGCTGAAAAAGTGGGATAATGACAGATTAACTGAGACTGTCCCTGCTAAATTGGGCCAGTTGGAGGTTATATTATTTCAGGCAAGTTTTTAGCTAACTATTCACCTGGTCCTTTGTAGCATGTGAAATTGCAACCAAATGAGCCCTAATGCTTCCTCTCAGTCTTATAGAACAACTTGTCCTTCTCTCCCTCTGCTCCCTCCTCAAGGGAGAAGAGAAATTATCCTAATTATGGATTGTCCTGGAGGCATGATGCTTGAGCAAATTCACTGGGCTAACAGAGCCTTCTCATTTTTCCAGGCTGTCTGATCTCTCCTCACCACTCACCACCACCATGTGTGTGAGACAGACAGGAAGAACATGGATGCAGCAGCCATCATGCAATCATGAAGCTAGACCTCTTCCACTTTTCACTAGTCCCCTGAACATAAAAGGACACACAGACCTTTCCTTGCAAGGCTGCCACTCCTGAGTCTCAGAGAGGCCATTCCTTCCCCACCCCAAGTCTACAGTCATTCCTTTCCATCCTCCATCTTTTAGTCTCACAGAGATGTGAAAAACAGCTACAGAGGCACAGCAGGATGCTCAAGCATCTCCCAGCATTGAAGGAATCCCATCAGACTGGCACATATCCCTTGTATGTCTTGTTTAAAATAAAATCATGGGCTTCTGGTGGCCTGGTATATGTTGGTTAATGTGATTATGCTTTTCATGCTCTTTCTTAAATTATTAGAAATATGGTTAAATGTCAGATGTAGTTCAGATGATTAGATGTGTTCTGTCATTCTGCTTTAGAAGATGGAATCATGTTGAGATACTCTGAATAAACTGTAGGATACTGTCTATAATCATACCTTCCATTGGTTAGTTAATGTGTGAGTTTCATGTATGAAATCTGTGTCATCTGAACAGTCCTGTTTCACAAATTGTCCTTAAGGGGTGTACTACACATTTGTTCCTGACTTACTATGATTGCTATTCTGTAGAGCCACCATTTGATTATGAACTTCCTAAATCCAAAACTCCACTCTTTTTTTCTCAAAATAAGCAGTATTTCATGCTTTGCACTGACGCAGGGATTTTTTTGTTTTGTTTTTTTGTTTGCTTGATTTTTATTTTATTTTTATTTTTTTGCATTAAATGATGTTCTTTGAAATACAGGACATTGCTTGGACCCTCCATATTGATATATAACATACGTTTTGTAAAAGCAGAGGAGTACTATAGAACGTTTCTTCTTCACCTAGCTTGTCTTGCACACTTGAGAATATAATCCCAGTTAGAGCCGCAGCATAATATTGGATCACTCTCAGATACATGAGGATCTCTCCTTCTTTTCCCTTTAAGAAAGGGTATGTGTCAATGGTCTATGGAATTCTGGGAGTTGTGGTCCAAAAAAAAAAAAGGAATTTCTCCAAGCTCTGGTTGTAAGTAGACTATGTGCACAAAGAGTAAGACCCAGCTGCTCTGATCTGTTCTTTGACTTTGCAGATATTTTCCAGTTAGCACGGTAAACAACTGGATTGCTGGACACATTCTCAAGTGCTGCAGGTCAGTAAATTACTGAGGAACTGCTACAAATATGATTTATAGGATTTTTCAGATTATTTTTGCCTTATTACAGGCCATTCTACACAGAAATAATTGTTTCTTTTCTTACTTTATCTATACAAAAGACTTTAGAGAAAGACCAAATAACTGAGAACTGACTTCTTTCCATGATGTCTTTGGGCACCATGTCCTAAATTTCGAAGGAAGCCAATCAGAGTTGTGTAGCACAATCCTTCACAAATTCTGGCCAACATAACCTGCAGAATGGTTAGCCAGGCTTTCTTTTAGCCATCCATGTTTCTGGAATAGTTTGTTTTTGGTGCATGAATGCCCAAAATGTGACCTCTATGACAAATATAAGCCATCTTGGACATGGGCAATTCCCACCTTCAGTTTGTAATCCCAGGCAGGCATCAAGAAAAGGTTATCCAAACAGAGAATAATCTCTTCTTAAAAGACTACATAATTCATGTTATCATATGAAGTCCCCTTAAAAAAGAATGATATCTCCTGTCACAAACATTATGTGTAAATTACAAAGTTGTATATATATGTTTCTGCAGATGCTCTACACCTTCCTACCCATTGTTGATGCTACTGGCGTGATCTAGTGACCTGTTAATGTTACCATTATGCAGAAAGTGTTTCAAACATTCTTGTCCTGCAATGCACAATACATGAGATAATTCTTTATTCAGGTAAAAAGTACAGTTCAATGTTTTGTTGTGGGCTTTCTGTATTCAGTCAAGTGTCAAAATGCTTTGAAACTGCATTTGTTCAAGGCCATGTTTTTTTTTTATAGTTTTATTAAAGTTTCAACAAATAAAACAAACAATTATTTCTGCAATGTTTACATGCAATATTATTTCTTCTTTCTTTCCTTTCTGGATTACAATATTTCCTCTATTTATTATACAACGTATCGCAATAAAATGTTAGTAATCAATAATTCGTTAGTTCCTGCTATATTTCTCTACTTTACTTGTTACATGATATTTCAATGATTATTACCCTGTATAGTAGTTGATATGTATTGCCTTCTGTCTACCCCCAATCCAAATTTGCAACAATCTTCCACTCTTTATTAATGGCTTCATCTGATTTCCCTTTTAGTCTTGAGGCCATGTTTTAAACATATATGAATTTCTAAAATAGGCTCAAAAACTGCATCTCTAATACAAAGTAAAACTACTTTATATGACTATAAGCATAGAAATATCTATGGGTGGAAAAACAGACAGAGAACCTTTCTACATTGGTCTAAAGAAGTGAAGGTTCTTGTGGTATAATTCTCTGGTTGCTTCTGTGTATGCTGGTTCTTTTGTGTACACTAGTTCCATTCATTCTAGCATCTGTTCACAGGAATTTATTGGATCTGCACTACGAAAAACTGTGGGGTGCCATGATTGCACTCTTTAAGTAATTCAAGGGCTGAGAGGAAGGAACCTCAGAAGGTAGGACCAGAGGGTAGGATCAGCTCTAATGATCTGGAGTTACAGGAGAGTAGATTTTGACTAAACATTAGAAGGAACTTCTTGACAGTAAGAGTGTTTTGGCAAACACTCTCTAACATTCATATTTTATAAATATTTAACTGAAGGAAAGTCTGAAGGGAAAACTTCAATGGAGGAATAGGCAGGATGGTGATGGCGGTGATGACAATGGTGGTGATGCCGATGGCGAAAATACAAGAACAATGGCAATACCACAAACTCTGCCTGGAAGAACCTTGTGCCCCTGTCAAACTGCTGTAAATCATTAACTAAACTTTAAATCTATATAAATAAGCCATTCCATAGCATTTCTACTTCAAGGATCATCCTCAAACCACACTTTTGAGATGAATCTGTTGAGCTGTTTTTAAGTTATTTTCTCCCTTGATTTCTACTTACAATGGCTAGGTATGATCCATCCATCTAATCTTAGAGTAAGCCACACAAATGACTCTAAAACACTGGGGCTATTTTAGAAAGCAAATGTGCACTGCCTGCACAAAGCGATGTGGGCTAACAGTGCAGTTTAGTAGTTAGATGTTAGCAGAAGAAACTTATATTTAAAATCTTAATACCACATTTTTATTTTTCAGTTAAAATATTTCTAAACTGATAGCCACTAGAATCACACCAAATATAAGTACCATCCTATCAGCAACCCACGTTGCAACATTTTGTCAGGGTTAGCAGGATCTGGCTCTTTTGAGCATGTGCAGAGTTCAAACAGTGAAGCAAGGCTTCGCTGCAGCAGAGGTTCCCAGTGAAGCAGAAAAAATTCCAGAGTCTCATTAAGTTAGGCTTAGAGGCAGATTTATTGTTGCACACTAAGATAAAGGCTTTTGGCAAAACATTCCAGCAGCAATTAAGCAAGTAGAAATAACAGAAGATAAACGGGCAGCATCTCCCCTTACAAGACGTATACTGTCAGCAGCATGACAGGTCCAGCTAGGCAATCCTGACTGGCAGCTGGTAAAGGCAAACACCAGCCTTTTTATGTCTCCCTGTCACCCTGAACAAGTGGGGTGGCCCAATCAGTGTTCTGGCATGTGGCCTTCTCCAGTACAAAGTTGCAGTCAAAACAATCCTGATGACCTTGCACCTGCTTGTCTGGCCACATCACCTCTTCCTCTGCTGTCCATTCAGAGTAAACCATGCCTGCCCAGCATATAACCTTGACATATTTCATTATACCATTAAGTGTAATGTTTCACTAGTATAGTAATGATCATGTGAAGGGGAAAGAAAAATCCTGGGTTTGTAAAGGATTTAAGATAAACCTAAGTGAAAGCCATGTTAGCATCACTTAAACTGTTAAATATGCAGACCAAGAAAATATATTGCTATTTACAGAGAGTAAACCTCTGTATAAAAACAAGGATATGCTTATGAGTTGATTTTACATGAATATCAAAGAGTTTTACATGAAGGTTTCTTTCTTCAATGGCATAATTTCTTTCAAGTCATTGAAGTCTCTCAAGTTTACTTTGGCTGAGGATCTGACATCACACCTTTGGCTTAGAAACTCTTCTTTCTCCTCCAGCTTCCCAACTTTTTCATGGTATCACGATTACCAAAGCACACGCTTCCATATACAAATACCACCTGTTGGCTTTCTGCACGGCCACAGATAAACAATACGAATAGCTCTGGATGACATCCATGTTAACCAGCTAAGAAAATCTCTGAAGACTTACCAACTCTTTTTTGCAAACTTGCCACCTCCATTGTGGTAGTGATGATTTTTTTTTCTTGTTGAAGAGAAAAATACTTCATTTGTTCATATTTCTGAGAAAATGCAGCTGAAGGCAGGAAATTGCAAACAGATGGGAAGTAAATGAGTACATTATTGTAATTGTATCTTTTTTTATTAGATCAGAGTATATTAGATTTTAGCTGAAGCAAAACAAAACCAGTAAAATATGTTGCTTATGGCATTTAGTGAATACTTCAGGGTACATCAGTGTATCCTAAACTGCGTGAGATATAGGCCCTTTCCGCACATGGGTATTAAAACGGTGCAGAGCGACCTCTGATGGAGGTCATCTACACTGTGGAGTGGATTGGGGCGGACTACTTTATCATAGTTCCGCACCTCAATCTGCTCCAAAGTGACCAGAACTGGTGGTGCCGCATGTTTTTGGTGATCTCCATGGAGTAAGACCAGAGTGTCAAGTTTGATCGGTGCTAAGCACCAAATCAAGACATCTGATAGAGGCAAAGGAGACAATGAAGCAGTTTGCCCCCTATACATGCCATTTGGTGCTCAGAGTTGACCCACCCTCTCACCCTCAATGCAGTGTGAGTGAATCTGGTCACTTTGGGCCAGATAGGAATCCGCCCCCCCTTTTTTTTTTGGAATTGGGAAAATTGGCTCTGGGTGGTGTTGTTAAGTAGGTTGTCCTTTGGCAGATAATGGGGGATAATAAAACTTCAGTGATCACCTATTAGTACCCATTTAGTGTGGCGTAGGGCTCTGGAACCACCTCTTTAGGGCCCTGTGTCCCAGGGAGTTCAGTGAAGGAGGCTACCCTTGAGGTTAACCTGGGAATAGATTCTCACTTTTAGGACCCTGCAGCTTGGGTGGGAGTCCCTGGGTTACCTTCCAAGATGCTGGACTGGGGAGCAACCAAAGCAATTTGGATTGCCCCTGTGGCTGAGGTGTTATCACCCATTTCTATGCTGAGCGGGTTGTCACTTTATGACCCTGGCATCAACTGGACCCATATCATCTTGCTCCTCCCCTCTTGTATCTTCAGGTTAATGCAATTTAAATAAAACAGGTCAAAATAAAGTGGTCCTTAGTTAACCCAACTTTGTGTCTGGTCATTTTATTCCATGGTTGAGCATCAAAACAAAACTATCAAATTTTCCTGTCTGTATTCCAGGACCATCAAAAGAAACTACCAAATTCTTCATATTTTCATAAGTGGTATCATGTCACTTCAGATGCAAATTAAACCCCTGAGGATCAGTCACGTAGGGATGGGGTTGTTTGCCCTGGGTGGCAATTTTTGGGGGGTGTTCCAGCTCATAGCCATGCCTCATGTGCCGTAGCCTCACCCCCACACACTGTGGGTCCACCCCACACACCATGGCCACGTCCCCATGTGCCATAGCCCCGCCCCCACCCCACGCACTCCAAGCTCTGCCATTGCTGAGGATGTAATACAACCAATTCTTAATGAGGAAAATTCTTTACAAATAAAGGTCCTTCAAATGTGGACAGTTTCTTAGTAGGAGAGGTGAGATGCTATTCCCAGGACAGAGTTTATGGTACTTGCCATGCAATCTTATGAATAAACAAGTCCCATCTGAATTCAGTGGGGATTATTTCTAGATACACGTATACAAGAATACAGTCTAAAGCTTACTGGGTCTTTAGTGTACACAGGACTGCAGCCGGCAAGTGCAGTGACAAGGCAAAAAAAAAAAGGCATAGCATTTTTCATCACTAACAGATTCACAGCATATTTGTGATCTTGCCCAGAATTTTCTTTGATTTTTTGGTAGACAGAATGGCAGTTTTGACAAGGACTGCTGTTACCCGACAAAGGAAAGAACCTATAACCTAGTAAACCAACAAAATCGTCTCTGTAAAAGCAGTGAAAATTGTCTCTGGGGCAACTACAGATTTGCCTGTCATATGTCACAGCTGGCCCTTTATTTTTCCTTACAAATAGATTCAGTGGTAGTTCTTGGATCAGATTCCTTGGAATACTAGAGCAAAAAATCCTTTAAAGCTAAATTTGGTTTTGCACATTCCCCTTGTGAAATTGGGTATGAAAATGCCTTTTCTTATAGCCCTGGCCTTGAATCCACGATTTTAAGAGCATATACCCTATCTGAATGGATCATTCAGTTTGACCTGAAAGTGGAAATCCCAATCTTTTCATCTGCTATTACATTAAGGAACTAAAATGGCCTCACTTCTTTGTCTCTTTTTCCCCCTAACACAGATAAATGAAATTTGAAAATATTGCAACCCCTCAATCCTATCAGACAGATATATGCGGGGGTGGGGGTGTTCTAGCCATGTTTAACATTTGCTTTAATATATTTAAAGTTTGACTAAATATGCATGATGCTTTTCTATACTATGAAAGTGTCTGTGATCCACGTATGCTGCTTGTGAACTAAGAGTACTGACCAAAATTCAACATTGCCCAGTGTAGTGTAAGAATTCTGCTACAGCTCTGCTACAGCTCCATTCTGGCCAGGACTTGTGGTTCTGCTCTGATAGTTCCCTTGAGTGGCTGTTCTGTGAGTGGTGGAGAGCACAGGAAATTGGAAATACGTCTGGCTATTCATAGCCACATGCAGACTAATGGCATCTTCTGTTGAATTCCCCTGGGTGCTTGGTGGATTATATTATCAAACCACCTCTGGCTATG
This sequence comes from Ctenosaura bakeri, assembly GCA_948474755.1. Taxonomy (NCBI): domain Eukaryota; kingdom Metazoa; phylum Chordata; class Lepidosauria; order Squamata; family Iguanidae; genus Ctenosaura; species Ctenosaura bakeri. The sequence continues at coordinate 85,216 of CAOLHI010001271.1, forward strand.
GGGTATTGTCAGATGTTTCTGCAGTCCCAACTGTCCACCAATCACAGAATGACTGTTGGGGGGAGTCTATTGCAGCAGAACCATGAGCATTGGGGGGGGGTTGGCTGTTATGGGTGGTGGTGGAAGAGAATACCAAATAAATGAATGAATGAATGAATGAATGAATGAATAAGCAAGCAAGCAGGCAGGCATAAAGTATATGTCACTGATGGGATGCCAGCCTCTCGGGTAGCCCTCCATATTTTAGTAATGGGATATGTAGTAGGAGTTAAGTAGCAGCTTGCTTGTAACAAGGTATGAGAACCAGAGACCGTTAGATAAACAAAAGCTAGGAATGCACTGATAAACTTAGCCAGGCTGCACCAAGACTTCAAGGTCTCTTGTGGGCAGAAAGATGTACTCTTTGTATTTTATGTTTTGAATCTTGCTAATTGCCTCCAGTTCACTCACTGAAGTCCTGTACGAGGTATCATGCTCCTAATAAATAGTGTTTAAACACTCTTCCATTTGTTTGCGTGAATTCAGTTCATGACAGAGTGAGTGAACTTGGACTTCTGTACACTCCGCTCTTGAGTCCTCCAAAGCTTCTCACAAATGCTTTGCAGACAAAAAAACGCCATCCCAATCTTACTTACAAGCCTGGAGATCTAGTCTACCTCTCCTCCAAGAACATTGCCACTAATGGCCCCTCCAAAAAACTCTCCCCGAAATACCTTGATGCTTTCCCAGTCAAACGGGCCATTAATGATGTCACTTTTGAACTTTCTTTACCTGACACTTACAAACTTGTTTACCCTGTTTTTCATTCCAGTTTACTGAAACCAGCTCCTTTGAATTCTTCTCCAGAGGGTGACCCAACTACATGTGCCGCTATTCCTTCATCAACATTTTCACGGCTCCCTGTTTAGCTAATGCTTTTCATGACTCCATTTCAATTATTGTCTCCTCCTTTCCCTTTCTCTTCCAAATTACCCAACCTGCCCCTTTTCCCCTATTCATTGTTTACTATACTGATTCAGTCTCCTAATTGTTGTTTCCTTTGGGAGGGGGGACTGGCAGGATGTCAGGTAGCCCTCCATATTTTAGTAATGGGATATGTAGTAGGAGTTAAGCAGCAGCTTGCTTGTAACAAGGGCCCTTTTCGCACTGAGGCTTTTTGCGTGAGCCGGGGTGGGCGACTTGCGCGAAAAGCCTCTTCCGAGAGCCTGCCGGTTCCCCGCTCGTTCCTTCCGCAGGTGAAGGAACAAGCGGGGAAGCGGCAGCGTCCCGGAGGTGGAGGCGGCTCGCGCGTCCATCCTCCCCCGCTTGCGCGAGAAGCAGGAGCCTCTTGCGCCGCCCCCGCGCACGCGGGAAGCGAGCGACAGTCGCGCCCGTCCCCCCGCGCGCGCCAGGAGCGAGCGACAGTCGCGTCCACCCACCCCCGCGCGCGCCAGGAGCGAGCGACAGTCGCGCCCACCCACCCCCCGCGCGCGCCAGGAGCGAGCGACAGTCGCGCCTACCCACCCCCGCGCGCGCGAAGCGGGAGGCTGTCGCGAGCAGCCCCCCACCCGTGCGAAGCAGGATGCCATCGCATCCGTCACGCAAGCGCCCTGCCCCACCCCTTCCTTCCGCAGGAGCGGAGGGAAGGAAGCCCTACCCGGCCGCCTCTCCGACGCACCGCACAACAGGTAAGTGCGGGTGGGCGCCGGGAGCATTGCGCGAGCGCGGGATGATTTTCGCTTGGAAGCGAAAATCAAAAACCCTGCGCTCGCGCCGCTGCAGCCCCATGAGAGCGCCGGAAGTGGGAGTGCGTCGTGTGGAGCGGTGCTCCCACTCCCGCACGGCTCACGGGGCTATTTCACTCGGGAAAGCCCGTGCGAAAAGGGCCAAGGTATGAGAACCAGAGACTGTTAGATAAAAAAAAAGCTGGGAATGTACTGACAAGCTTAGCCAGGTTGCACCAACACTTCAAGGTCTCTTGCAGACGAGAAGATGTACTCTTTGTATTTTATGTTTTGAATCTTGCTAATTGCCTCAAGTTCACTCACTATCATATCGTGCTCTTAATAAATAATGTTTAAGCACTGTTCTATTTGTGTGCATGAATTCAGTTCATGACACAGCCACTGTGTGTATGTGCACATAGTACAGACAGACAAAAAAAGGAAAAGACAGAACAAGCTCACTGGACAAGCAACACAGATTGAAATAAAAATCAAGCCTAACCTAAAAAAAAAAAAAAAAGTTGCACTAGGGATGGAGTAATCATTGCCACATAAAGTACTAGTAAAACAACACTAGGACTAACACAGCAAACAAAAAATATAAAGAGTAGGGAAAGCTGAGACTGGACTGAGGAAGGAGGATTAAAGGCTGGAGTCTGGTAGAATAAAGGAAAGGCAAGCACCCATTATAGTAAGCCCAAAGTTGCCACAAAACTCCAAGAAAGCTCTTCCACAAATGTTACTACTGCTAACTGCAAATTAGCAAAATTGCACAACAGGGAGAAAAGTAACTAATTATATATTCTTCACTATTCCTCCTCACAAGCACTACGATTGGAGAGTACTAGTGTATGTCCTTCCATCCTATTCCTTTTCCCCTTTTCCTTCTATGGTGTTGTTTTGCAACATTTGGAGACATGTTGGCTTTGTTTTGCAAAGGTTTGATGCTCAGTCCTTTTTCCTCAAAGTTCCTTGGTACCTTCTAAGTACCTCACCAAGCAACAAATCTGGAGTTACTTAGAATACAGCCATGACAATTTCAAATAGCAGGCATTCTTGTTGTCTCCTTTGATGCATGTCCTTGTGTCATGTCAGAAACAGGCAAAGTATACTGGCCAGCTGAATTACACTGAAATAGGATTCCCTGCTCATCCATGGAAATCCACAGGGTGACATTGGGTGCATCACACACTCTTAACCCCAGAAAACCCAGTGTGCCTCAGGGTTCCCATAGGTCAGAAACAACTTGAAGGCACACAACAACAATAATGATAACATTAAGAATCCATGTTGTTTCATCAGCAAGAAAGGTCAGGAGTATAAAATACATCTGTAACATGTAATACCACATTGAGTCATTGTAACACTTGAGACACAAATCTTGTTCCTCAGCAGTAAGAGCAGAAAACTTTAAAGTTCTATCCAAGTGTTTGAAACTGTTCTGGGTGGGCTGAGGCTATTCAAACTATTAATTTAAATCAATCCATTAAAAATAGTCCGCTACTATGGACATCAAGTTTCAGAGGTCTAGGTTTCATGGGCTTGGATCTACAAGAAAGACAGAGGCCTCACACACTTAATATAGATGATATGGGAATGGGCCTAGCCCCATCCATTCATTCAGCTATAACTGCCTGTGCCAGCTAAAAATTCCATAAAGCTTTTACCAGCCATTCTAGCACTAACATGAAAAGCAAAACCGAATGACCCTCCAGGTGTGCTTTTTATCTTTTTCTTTCCTTCAAAGTTCATTTCAGATGAATGGTCTGACTAAGGCCTTTCCATAGGTTCCCAGATCCTGGAGGCATCCCACAGGATCCCAGTAAAGCCTGTCCTGGGAGAGGAGCATGACAGAAGCACTCGCCTCCACACCAGCTGCCTGTGGGAATGGAGGAGGTGCAATGGCCGCACCTCTTCCCTCTGCAGTGCAGCCAGTCACTGTTCCAGGCTGTGCTGGGGCAGGAAGCATGGCCATTGCGTTCCCTGACCCTCTGCAGCTCAGGCAAGTGCAGGAGAGCAGCACAATCACCAGTCATTGATGGGAAGAACCCATTAATGATTTGCAGTGTGATTGTGCCACCTGGGGACAGAAGAACAATGGGACACAGACGATTCATGCATAAGCATTGTCTGGGACCATCTTTCTCCTGTCCCCAATGCAGGATAACAACATCCTCCAGAAATGGCATAAGCAAAGCAATGGATCAATTTGTGTGTATTGCAAGGGTGTGGGACTACAAGATAGATAACAGGTTTACATTTAACTATCCTTCCTTTGTTTTTCCTGTTTGGAAAAATAGTTGGGAACATTGGGGGGGGCAGAAAATAGAATACATCTCTCATTATTATAAAACAATTTTTCTTACAATAATATCTACAATAAATATATTTTTCAAAAGGAAAAAAAAATCTCAAATAATGGCCTCCAAACAAACTCACTACAGAAAGAAAATAAATGTGTATACTAAACCAGATTTCAATTCTTTTTAAAAAATGATGGGAATCAAAAACAGAATAAACCAGAACCCAGTAGACAAACTAGTTCTCTGTCCTGCCTTAACAGCCTTCCAAAAGAAGAGCACTGGAAGGCTAGGAGATGCAGTGGCCAGGAGTGGGACAGAAAGTAGAGAGAATGAGGGTTTCAGGAAAACATCCCAGGGAAGGATTTCTTAAAAGTCTGGGGTTCAATGACTAAAAAGTCTCTGTCCCCGCATAGCCACCCTCCTTCTCTCTGCGTAAGTTTGGGATTGCAAAGCACAGCATAAGTAAATAGGTACATTTATTTCACAGAAGGGGACAATTTCTTTCTTATCCATGTCCAAGGCCACTTGAAGCTTTAGAGATCAATATAAACCATCTGAATTAGACCCGGATGCCACTAGGGAGCCAATTAAGTCAGCCAAATATTGTTCTTCTATGCTTGCTATGGCAGGTTCCAGTTTGCTGCATATATTGAACAGCCCAATAAGCTTCTCTCATTACTTAAGTTTCCCTTACATTTTAGAGTATAAGCTCCTTGGAGGAAGACACTGTCTTTTTCGCTTATCTTGCTCACTAAAGCACCATCAGCATCAATCAGCATGACATTTGAGTCTCCAGTCATCAGTTTGGAATGTTCACACAAGACGATCCTTTGAACTAGTCCAGGACTGAGGAACCTGTGGCCCTTCACACACAGCTGAACTACAACTCCCATCATGACTTGCCATTGGCCAAGCTGGCTGAAGCGAATGGTAGCTGGAGCCTAACCATTTCTAGTAGGCCACAGGTTACTTGACCCTGTTCTCATTCTTTTACAGAGACATAATCATTTTCAGCAGCATGTTTATGGATTGATACACTGAATCTTCATCTGGTTTGTGAAAATTAGGCATAGTGGTCCACTGCACTACATCCTGAACATTCTTTTTAGTGTGGACACACTTTCAGTGTCATGACTAGCAGCCCTCACACTATACAGTTATTGCACTATGATTCCCACTTTAACTGCCATGTCAATATTCTTTGGATCCTGGGATCTGTGGCTTGCTGAAACACCAAGGGAACTCTCCAACTGAGAATTCTAAATAGCAATCCATAAAATCCCAGAATCCCATAGGATGCTGCCATGGCACTTAAAGTGAAATTATAGTGCTATAATTTTGAAGTGTCAAAGGGCCCTAGAATCCCAAGCAGAATCCAACACCCTGAATCAGAAGAGAAGGACCTGGCTGGATCATGAGAATTACCACTATAAGCCATGGAGGGGCTGTGGTTAGGCACAAAGGCCCAACCAAATCTTCTAACTAGGAGCTCTTTGACTCACAGTACTCCCCAGTCTGGATGAAGCAATGAGCTGGATACTCTTGAGTGACTGATTTCTTCTACATAAGCCAGAGGGCTATCTCTTTTAGGGCTCTCCTTTCATTAGGACAAAAAAAAAGAGGATGAAGCCTGTGATGGATAGTCAAGCCCCAAAGAGATTAAAGGCTTGTGTTGAAACCCTGGCCCTTTTCACATATTACTTGTTTGCGCAACAGGGGAGGGTGTCTCGCGTGAGAAGCCTCGTTCGAAACGCTGCCGCTTCCCCCTCCTTCCTACCGCAGGTCGCTTCCTGTTTGCGTGACTGTCGCGCTAGCACCCCGCCCCTTCCGCAGCACAGTATGGGAGTTGTAGGCTGCACTGGGGGAGGAAGCGCTACCCGCCTGGCTCGCCAACGCACCGCACGCAGGTAAGTGCGCGAGGGTGCCGCGAGCATTGCACGAGCGCGGGGCATTTTCGGCTTAAAGTCGAAAATCAAAAAATGCGCCCGCGCCCCTCTTCAGCCTCGTGAGCACCACGCAAGTGGGAGTGTGTCGTACGGAGCAGCGCTCCCATTTGCGCGGTGCTCAAGGGGCGCTCATGCTAGAAAAAAACCATGCGAAAAGGACCCCTGACTTTGTTGGAACAAGTTATCTGTTTACAGCAGGTGGGCAAATGTGGCAGGCCCAAAGTGCCAATTTTTTTTGCCCCAGGATCCTCCAGGGACCACAAGGACTGTCAAAAATGCTCCCATCCAAAAAAAGGGGGGCAGAACTCCTCCTTTAGTTTTATAATATGAGTTTTATAGAATGAAATGGTTTTATAGTATGAATTTTGTTTAATGTTAAATAGAATGGTAGTATTGAGTAGCTGTGACCTACTTAGAAAATGAATTGCAGCTCCTGGAAGATCACAGAAAAGGCAATCCTTTCGCCCCACCCCAGAAAAGTGCAGTCCAGACAGTCAGAAGGGGTTTGTGGTTTCAAAGACAGCATTAAGCTCTGCTTGCAGCCCCAGGGCCACGCTCTGCCCTCCCATGGCTTAAAGGTGGCCAGATTATAAATGCTTTAATGGATGCAATTGATCCGGGCCCCTCACTGGCCAGGAGTCCTGTGCTGATGGGGAAAGATGTCCCATGCATTCTCTTGTTTCCCAGTTGCTTCCCTAATCACCCAATGTTTCTGCTACCATCTACATTTTGTGTGTTAATTGACCAATTGAGAAAAAAAAAAAGTGGGATTGTCACCACTAACCCTGTGGAATCTGAAGAATCTGCTGCAGAGGAGTCAGACCAGGAAAAGTCTACAGCTCTAGAAGACAGCTCCTCCCCAGGAGCTGAACAACCAAGTGCAGATACAGGGAATGCAGACTCTCTGGATGATAAGCTTGCAACTCGGCCACAACAAGTAGACCCTGAGAAGAGACCACTTTCCATTGCACAACAACTGAACAGGAGCCGAGGTGGATCCAGTGCGTCATACACAGGCTTAAATACCTGACACCAAGCAATTATCCAGTGTAAAGATCAGACAATCATAAATCACCCAACAGCAGAAGAAAGGCGTCATTGGAGACAGCTGATTTACACTGTCATGAACTCCCCCTCTCACTGAATTCCTAAGCTCCTAGACCAGCAATAACATTTCTGACATGTCTTGCTGCTTTGTCAGATTTGTTCTCATGACTGATTATTCCCCATTATTGACTGTGGAACATTTGAGACCATTCTGACTGTTATGTAATGGCTCAACTCTACCAGAGCCTGATTTCCCCAGCAGTCACTGCTTCTGAACACAAGACCAGATAGTTGGTATTATGGATATTGCAGGGCTGAAGATGGGTTCATGCATGAAAATTTTTGGGCTACTTACTGTCCATTGTGCTTTGCTATTTTAGGTACTGCTTATGTCATTTCTCTGTCACCGCTGCCAGGATGGCTCACACACATAGCGCCATACGGGCCCTGGTTTGGGGATTACTCCAAGGTCCAACTACCTTAATTGAGCCTCAGTTTACATCATGTGACTCTGCCTGTGACTGCCTGACTGATGAAACAATCCTCAGTCTTCTACTATGATCTATGTCCAGGTCAGCCCATTTGTGATTGGGGCAGGACGCATGGCCTCTTTTTGTCCTTTCTTCCCACCCAGAGCTTGGAAAATTTACTTTTTTGGACTACAGCTCTCAGCATCCCTCAGCCAGTGGTCATACTGGACGGGAAATTCTTGCAACTGTAGCCAATACACTAATTTTTCCAAGCTCTACTTCCAGAAAATATCTGTGGTTGTATGCCTTTATTGTCTCCAGCCTCGATCTTTGAAATAGGCTAAGTTTTGAGCTGCATCTTTCTCAAAACCATTTAATGGCAAAGAAAACTTCTTGGAATGCTACTTAAACACATCGGTAAGCTTATTTTATGAGGTGCTTATATTTGTATGGCTTGAAAGGATCTTGACAACTAACTTTCCACAAGCATAAACAGACATTCCCCCATTCAAATATCTACTTTTCCTAAGTAGGACATGCACCTATTATTTCTGTTGTTCAATTTTCTTCTCAGCTGCACTTCCTTGTATCCATGGCAGCAGCAACTTGCACAGTGGGCTTTGCTGAAATGCACTCTTAGAGTGTTGTCTCAAAGCAAGGAAATATAGCAGGTTGTGGAGTGGGGGGAGGAAGCCGGCACAACAGTTTCTAAAACATAGGACTACAGTTTCTGAAAGTCTAATTAAAAATGAATGTTCATTATGTCTCACAATCAAAAGAAAGGGTCAGGAAGCAAACACATGGGTGATGGATAATTAATAGCCAAGGAAAGACAGATGCTAAAAAGCAAGGAACAAAATTAGTACAATGGATGCATTTGACTTTAAAGGAGTGTGAGCAACAGGCAATTATCCATGGAATAATTTGCCATGTGTACAGCCATGGGTATCTGAGAGGCACACAAAACACCTTACTTGGCAACTCAGGGCAAATGTTCATCTCATTTAAACACTTGCAACTGGGAAGAATGACATATAGAGGCTAGATATGGCAGAAGGGCCTTCTCTGATTTGATCTTCATGTGAGAAATGTACACCGTCTCTTGTCAATGGGAAGAACATAATGAGTGTAGCAGGCTCACTGCACTGTTCTCTCAGTCCCTTCAAACTGTCCTTCCTCAGGACAATTGTCCTGGTTCCATATGAAGAAGCCTGAAGGATTTCTTTTTTAAAAAATTATGTCTTTTGTATCCAGTGCCTAGCTAGATGGGACTTTCCCTTTCCTCTCCAGCTCTCTCATGTGACCCCCCCCCCAAAAAAAACATTCAGAGGGTTTCCTAATTGTCAAAGACTGATTAGCAGTGCATGCTACTGAGGCAGTGGGGAGATTACCTTCCTCCTGGTTCTATTGACAGAACTGCTTCTCTCAGTGGAAGCACTCAAAGTATGCTGGCCATAGTGATTTAAAACATGCAATGGGTCATTTCTTTCATTTCTGGTTGAAGCTTTCATCATGTGACATAGCATGTCAGAGATTTAGAAAGCCATACCTAAAAAGTTTGGAAAGAACAGAGGTTGCTATGACTCAGGCATTAAGGGCCCTTTCTACACCATACCTCATTAGTGCGATCTTGCATTACACTCCCAGCATTGCCATTCCTACGATGGTAGCAGGCTAGGAACACACTCTTCTGCACCTTTCCGCCTTAAGCAGATGAGCAGCAGTATTGTCCGCCGGTGTTCCTTCTCAAGTACAGTCTCTTTGGCCATTCCTTTGCTCTGCCTTCACCCCAGCCCACCACCCCTGATTGGTTCGAGGGTTTTGTGTGTGTTTTGGAAGCTGTACTAGTGCAGCCTCATTGTAACATCATGACACACGAGTACACTATTGGAGATTTGTACTAAAATGTTAAAAACTGTATTAAAAATAAAAAATTCAAAGGAGAAAGTTAAAATAATCATGGAGAGGCAGTAGATTCCAAAGTTGCCACGCCATGTGAGTCGCTGAGGCGGAGACAAGCTGGGCATGCCCACACCCCACCCACTCCTAGATCCGCAATAACAGGAAACACAATCAAGTGCTATTATGGTACTGAACTGAGCCAGCTGATGGGATTGAGGCACTAAAAGAGGCTTTTAACAGATTTTTTCGGGAAATAGTACAAGGCGGTTTTGCAATGGTTGGGGACGAGACAGCAGCTGGATAGCAACAATGTTGTGTGGTAGTACATCTCCTGGATCAGAAACAACCTGCTGCTGTTGCAGGATAGCAACATTGTGTGGAAATTGCCTAAGCCTCTGACTACTATTTATTTATTGTTAAACTATTTTAAAACAATTAAAATATTTAATTTTTAAAATGTTTATTATTAAATTATTAAAATGCATTTCTTTATTCTATAATCTGCTGTGCTCTATGTTTCAATCACATGTTCAGGGTGGGTGAAAAATAAGATATTAAGGAACACAGCAAAATAAACTACTATGTGCAATTGAACAAAAATAGCTAATCTATAACAGTAGCTTAAAAACTAACATGTGAAGCAGAATGAAGGTAGATTAACAAAATCTGAAAAGACTGAAGAAAATAAAAGTTACCCCTTACACCTGAAAAAAACATCAGAGTGGATGCCTGTTGGGTCTATCTGGGGACGTTGAAAGCTGAGGCGTAACTACTGAAAAGTCTCTTTCCCCAATAACAACTGTCATGTATCAGGCGGTTGGGAAACCAAGTGAGGTCCCTGATTATGATCTCAGTCAGTCTTAAAGTGTTCTGTGTACCTTATAATTCAGTAACAACATTAAAAACTGAGAACTTTCCAGACTACTCAAGGAGCTCTGGCTCCCTAAGCAGAATCAGAAAAGAATAAATAAATTATTATTGCTGTTGCTATGTGCCTTTAAGTCATTTCCAACTCTAAGGCAAACCTATTATGGGGTTTTCTTGGCAAAATTTGTTCAGAAGGGACTTGCCTTTGCCTTTTCTCTGAGGCTGAGAGAGTATGACTTGTTCAAGGTCACACAATGGATTTCCATGGCCAAGCGGGGATTCAAATACTGGTCTCCCAAAATCCTAGTCCAGTGCTCAGATCCCTGCATCATACTGGCTATCATACACAGGTCGACTTGGGGCAAGTAAACTGAACAGACTTGGGGAATAGAGGGCAGAGTCTAACCCTGGACTTTTGCGGATGGAAAACCAGCATCAGGTGGAAGTAGAGAATTTCCCTTTCCCACTGCAGCTTTCTGTGCCATCTGTTCAGAGATCTGGGAAATGTCCTGGAGCCAATTGTTAGGTAGCTCCAAATTACATAGGCAGGAAGAGAAAGAAATGAGATTCTGTTGAGCTGGCATTGTAGTATCAGTACTATGTTTAATCCAGAATTCTTACATATATGTGTTGGATGCCTTCAAGACATTTCCAACTTATAGCAACTCTAAGATGAACCTAACATGGGGTTTTCTTGGTAAGGGTTGCTTGGGGGGGGGTTCCTTTGCCTTCCTCAGAAGCTGAGAGAATGTGACTTGTGATAGAATGTATTTCCATGGATGATTGAGGATTTAAACTGTACCCTTCAGAGTTATGAACCAATGCTCAAACTACAACAACATGTTGACTCTCACATAAATAATGCCTGTCTTAGGAGTGATAAGAGTTTTTTGCTATAAACCATAATCATTTACACAGCATAATTGCTTTCTGAGAGAAACATTTTTTCCCACATTTCTCTGATCCACCAATCATCTGCATTGCTGTCTCTGGGAATACTCCAGCCATAGTAAAACAACAGCAGTAACAATAGCAGCTACATTTCTATATCGCTAATCCGCGCAAAGCACTCTCTAAGCAGTTTACAATGTTTTTAGCTGATTGCCTCCAACAAGCTGGGTACTCATTTTTACCAATCTACAGAAAGATGGAAGGCTGAGCCAACCTGGAGCCCTGCAGGATCAAACTCACAACGTTGGGGCTGCAGTAGCAGCATTTAACCACTGTGCCACCGCGGCCCAGACTTAAGATACTGTTTTACTTTGAAAGGAAAGAGTTAGGGTTGCCCATAACTTCTATATGGCAATTAAATGGGATCTACATTGTTCTTCACTGTGGCCGAATCCTGCCTAAAGACAATAGCAAGGCAAGTACCTCATAACCAAAGATGTTAGGTAGAGATAAAGGTGATTTCTATGGCATCATATGTTCCTACAGGACATTTTCTTCCCTTCCAAATTACCATGAAATAGAAATACACAGATTTTTCCATTTTCAGACAGTGTCAATTCTGTGTCTCTGTGCATTCATAAGCCTATTTGATATATCCTTTTTATTAAAAAAAAAATCACATTTTGGTACTTTTTCAGAAATTTGATACATTTTTAACATGACAGCTATATCACATTTAAAGAAGCATGAAAAACAAAGGATAACTTCATTCCTATTTGCATGTTAGCCTAAAAAGTATGAATAAGGTTAGATTGCTTAAAAATGTACATTGAACAAAATAACTAAGTATACTTTAGTTCTGAAGTACAAAACCAGAAACATCATTATATCCTTCAGTGCTTCCATTTTAATCAATGCAATGCTTGTTTTTCTCCCTTTGTAACCCCAGGGCTGCCAAAGCATACTGTCTGAAATATACCAGCTTTGTAACAGTAGAATAAAAGATACCACTTAGTAGTCAGCAAGAGATTTTAAAACCTTAAACAAGTCCCAAATTCTGAAATAATGTTCACTCTGTGTGCTCAGGGGTGTACATGGCTTATCTGCAGGACCATGAAATCTAGACCCCTGAAATCTGGCATGGATAGTAAAAAGATCCTGGGGATATGCTTCTCAGGGTTGGCTGGCTGAATATAGTTAATCATAGAATCATAGAGCTGGAAGAGACTACAGGAGCGATCTAGTCCAACCCCCTGCTATGCAGGAACACCCATCAAAGCATTCCCAACAGATGGCCATCCAGCCTCTGCTTAAAAACCTTCAAAGAAGGAGTCTCCACCACACTCCGAGTCAGCATATTCCACTAGCAGACAGCTCTGACCATCCAGAAGTTCTTCCTGAGGTTCAGGTGGAATCTCCTTTCTTGCAGCTTGAATCCATTGCTCCTTGTTCTAGGCCATTTCCGCACTACACTGTATAGAAATGTTTCGAAATACATGCTTATTTGTAAGTTGTTCACCGCCTCGATCCATATGGAGAGGCGGGATACAAATAACTGATGATGATGATGATGATGATGATGATGATGATGATGCTATTATTCCACTTTCAACCTCCTGTGGAATTCTGGAGTTTGTAGTTTACTGAGGCCAAATTGCTCTCTGGCTGAGAATTCTAAAAGTTCCCTTCCTAAACTACAAATCCCAGGATTCCATAGGATGTTGAAAGTAGAATAATAGCACTATAACAATGTAGTGTGGAAATGGCCCTAGTCTCTGGAGCAGTGGAAAACAATCCTGTTCCCTCCTCGACATGACATCCCTTCAAATATTTAAACATGGCGATCACGTCCCCTCTTAAGCTTTCCTTCTGCAGACTAAACATACCCAGCTCCCTAAGCTGCTCCTCACAGGACATGGCTTCCAGACCCTTCACCATTTTGTTTGCCATCCTCTGCATCACACATCACACTGCTGTCTCACGTTCAGCTTGTGGTCTACCAAGACTTCTAGATCTCTTTCACACATACTGTTATCCAGCCACGTGTCCCCCATCCTATATTCATGCATTCCATTTTTTCTGCCTAAGTGCAGGAACTTACATTTCTCTCTGTTGAAATTCATTTTTTTTAGCTTTGACCCAGCTCTCCAATCTGTCAAGGTCATTTTGAAATTTGATCCTGTCCTCTGGGGTATCAGCAACTCCTCCCAATTTGATGTTATCTGCATATTTGATCAGCATGCCCTCCACTCCTTCATCCAAGTCACTGATGAAGATGCTGAACAGCATTGGGCCCAGGACAGAACCCTGTGGCACCCCACTAGTCACTTCTCTCCAGGATGAAAAGCAGCCATTGGTGAGCATCTTTTGGGTTTGTTTGGTCAACCAATTACAAATCCATCTAACAGTAGCCGTGTCCAGCCCACATTTTACTAGCTTCTTTGCAAGAATGTCATGGGGAACTTTGTCAAAGGCCTTACTGAAGTCAATATATGCTATGTCTACAGCATTCCCTTCATCTAGCAAGCTTGTAACTCTATCGTAAAAGGAGATAAGATTAGTCTGGCATTACTTATTTCTGAGAAATCCATGTTGACTTTTAGTGATACGACATTGCTTTCTAAGTAATTGTCCACACCTGGGCTGGGCTGGCAGCCAGGAGAAGCTGATAATATAGGTCAAGAAGCTCAGGCAGTTAAGCAATTAGTCAGTTTACTTGCAGAAGAAAACAACCTTACAAATGAGGATTACACCATTGTTACACCTTCCAGGGACGTGGAAGATCTAATAATGCCCCGGCAGAGGTTCTTCTCCAATAAGTCCCATAAGGCAGCTAATTCTGGCTCTGATAAAGAGTGGAGGCAGCTGTAAGGAATGGGAGCCCCGGGCACCAGGTCTATGGCTCAATCATATCCATGATGCGGGGGCAGACAATCCGCCTCCTTCTTATCAAACACACCCACAAAGTTCTGGTACTTGGCGGGTAGTACCACGGAGGTCTCAATAACTTCAGCCTCTGGGGTGACATGCACCTCCTCCAGCCAACAGTGTTCCTGGCAGTACTCCGAAGCAAAGAGTACTCACGCTGGGACCACGAGATGTGGGGGTCATGTCTGGACAACCATGGCATCCCCAAGACCACAGGGAAGTGCAGGACCACCACCAGGAAAAACTGTGTTCGTTCAATATGGCCTTGGATCCCCAGAGTTAATTCAGAAGTCTGATGTGTCACAGGCCCAGAACTCAGGAGCCGCCTACTGATAGTCTTGATGGGCCAAGGTACCGGTAGCAGGAGCATGGGAATGTGGTACTGGGTGGCAAAGCCTAAGTCTATAAAGTTATTAGAGGCCCCAGAATCAATCATGGTGCCAACTGGTGTTGGCTGAGCCTCAGCAACCCAAATTGTTGCTGCTACCAGCAATGGGTCTCACTTGGGCTCTGTAGGCAGCAGTGGAGCCTTGATAACTGGTTCTCTCAGGCTGCAGAGGCCTTCTAGGCCTGGGAGGGCCTGTTTCCTGCCTGGGAAGGGCCTTGCTTCTTAGAGGTGCAGTTTCTAGCAAAATGGTCCCCCAGCCCACAGTACAAACAGTCCAGCCTGTTTCCTGTGCTCCTTCTCTGCTGCAGTGAGATGACAGCGTGTGCCTCCCAGTTGCATTGGTTCCTCAGGCAGGACAAGGCTAGCAGGAAGGGACCCTGTGAAAACTGAAGCACAGGCAGTAGGCACTGCCATGGTTGCTGGGGTGGGGCCCCATGAGGCCCAGGAGCCCGTGAGATTGCAGCTGTACGGTCTTGTCTGCGGGACTCCAAGTGATCATCTATGAGAAGGATTTGTTCAATAAGCGGCTGCAAAGTAGCAGGGGGAGGGCTGCAGGCCAATTCATCTAGGATTTCAGGAGCCAGACCCGCCTTGTACTGGTTCTGAAGAACAGGGTCATTATGAGCCAGCACCTGAGCCAGGAGCTAGAAGGATGTCAGTGTCATGCCCTGCTTCCAGAGTATGGACTCTGACTCAGAGTATGAAGCAGAAGGCATACCAGAGGCTGAAATAAAAGGCATGCCAGGGCCTGCTGTACAGAGAGAGATTACAGTGCAGGAAACAGAACAGGGGATGGTGCCAGCTCCAACAGAGAGTCCTGCCTCTTCAGATAAAGAGGAACACTTACCTAGACCCAGCTTCACACATCACAGGCAGCAAAGAGAGACCCAGCCTCACTCTCTCAGAATTTATAACCAGCAACAATCAGTCAAGGCACAGCTGCGCTAGGCTTTGGGTCTATTTAGCTGGTGTCCTTCCCCTCCAGGAGTTGTCAGAGCTTATCTGACTTGCTACCTTGTTGGATGTCTTGACAAATGCTTGGCTTGACCTTGGACACTCACTTGTCATGAAACCCCGAGGAACTTTTTTTATGTTGGACTTAATTTATGACTCCTTGCTTACTGACTGGAAGTAAGTAACACCTATTCTGTGCTGCATTTCCCCCTCTTCCTCACCTGCTCCGCACCGACCAGGTTGAGTATTCTATCCTTTTGGGAGAAAACTGAGGCAAAGAAGATGTTGAGTAGTTCTGCCTTTTCTCTTCCCCCATTAGTAATTGGCCATCTTCTCCATGCAGTTGTTACCCTGTTCCCTGGGGGTCCTGGGAGGGGTGCCCGAATAACCAAAACACAACCACAATTCTGGAGAGAATTAGCTGGAGCACTCACTAAAGCTAGCGAGAGGCAGGGTAACTTAGCAGGGATCTTGCAACCCAGTGTCTATGGGGTCAGGTCAGTCAAGCAGTCAGACAGTTTTAAAATAGTAAAAATGATGTTTTATTGAAAGACATCACAATCACACTGCTAACGGAAGAGTTGGAAATAGGGATTTTTGGGGAAAATGGGTGATATGACACCTTTCTCGTAGTCCTGAAGAAGTTGAAGATTGAGTTTGTTGGGGTGCAGGAAAGAAAGCTCAGTGTGGTTCGCTGAGGGGAGCTCACCGGATAAAGCAGCAGCAAGGTGGTCTGGAACTCGGGAGTGATTCGAGGTGGTCTCGGAATCGGGGGTGGGGGTTATATAGGGTGAATTGTGACTGCAGGCCATGCCTTACTCGGTGAAAATAATGCGAGTTTGGAGCGGGACAAAGCTTTGGAAAAGGTCAAGTTTAACATGATCGGCTTAGCGCCGAATCAACAATAGTGTAGCCAGTATGCAAATGCAAGGTGCTTACTCTGGTTTTGTAAGACTATCGGCTCAGAGCCGGGTGCCTTTGTTAGTGTTGTGCTTAAGCAAAAGGGTGTTTGCAGGAGAGGTCCCTGAAGCAACGGATTGGCTCTGTTCTGCCTGCCTAGGTGGAGAATGGAATGTCCAACAATTACCGGCTGCGCCTCTTTACGTGCTTGTCCGGAGGCCTTGCAAACACATGGAGCGGGGTGGCAGAGGGAGGCCGAATGGTTTTGATATCAAAAGCAATATCTAGTGCTATCACCGGGTAGGCCTGGGCCGAAGTAACACAGTGACCTTATCATTTCCTTATTTTTCCTTTTGCTGCAGTCCCATCTAAAAAAGCCCTTTTTATTGTTTTTAATGTCTTTGGCAAGCCTGAGTTCATTTTGCACTTTAGTTTTTCTGACTTTCTCCCTACATATCTTGGCTATTTGCTTGAATTTCTCTTTAGTGGTTTCACCATTCTTCCATTTCCTGTACATGTTTCTTTTAACACTTAGCTCAGCTGAGAGTTCTTTAGTCAACCATTCTGGTTTCTTTAGACACCTGCCATTTTTCTTCCTTATTGGTACAATTTTAAACTGTGTCTTCATTATCTCACTTTTAAGAAACTCCCATCTGTCAGGAACTCCTTTCTCTTTTAGTATTCTTGACCATGGAATTTCAGCAAGAAACTCCCTAAGTTTATAGAATCAGCTCTTTTAAGGTTTTAAAATTTTAAAGTTTTTTAAAGTTTAATCTGTCTGAAGGCTACAAAGCCATTGTCACTCAGTAGATGGTGAACTTCTCTAACTTTCCCTAACTATCAGTGAGGAAGGTCATTTCTGTACTATAGTGCTATCATCCCACTTTCAATTTCCTGCAGAATTCTCCTGGGGCTTGTAGTTTACTGAGGCCAAAGAGCTCTCTGGCTCAGAATTCTAAATGTTCCTCCCTCAGTTGCGAACACCAGGCTTCCATAGGATGTTGAAAGTGGAATAATAGTACTATAATAGTGTAGTGCAGAAGTGGCCGAAGCTGCCACCAGACTTAAGATACTCATTTCTCCAGACAGTCTTTGAGTTGCTTCACATGATTCTTTCTTGTCCAGGACCCTCAACTTTTCAGACACTGAAAAGGGAATCAGAAGAGAGAGAAAAGAGGAAGAAGATCCTGCTACCTAATGGGCAGTGGTGGAGAAAAGTAAGCATGTAGAAAGGTTTAATAAGCTTTAGGGTGGGAAGAAAGGTACACCAGGAAGAAAGAAAGGAGTGGAGGAGGACAGAGGGGCAAAGAGCTTTAAAGAGGGAGACACAGTGATCACTTTGGTGGGTGAGTGAAGAAAGAGAAAGAAGATCTGGACAGATAAAGAGGTGGAAAAAAGAGAACTGGTTAACTGAGCAGCTAATTCCTGGGAGAGGGTGCCATTGGGGTAGGTAAATGGATGAGAGGACAGAATGAGCACCTAGCTGAAGAAAAAGCACCAGGATAGGCGGGACAGGACTAAGGGCCTTTCTGCACTACGCTGTCATAGCGCTATTATCTCACTTTCAACATCCTGTGGAATTCTGGGGTTTGTAGTTTACTGAGGCCAAAGAGCTCTCTGGCTGAGAATTCTAAATGCCCCTCCCTAAACTGCAAACCCCAGTGGAATAATAGTACTATAACAGTGTAGTGTGGAAATGACCTAAGGGACAATCCTACCAGGTTTTGGAAAGATGGGTACTTCTGCTAGCATCCACTTTGGAAAAGTTGTTGTCTTTGATAGGCGATGTTCACAATTCCAAAGGAAATCTTGAATGAATGATGATGATTAAACATAATCTGAAGCAGCTGCTGCTCTTGTGTTCATTCATAGTTGGGCTATTATCTTAGATAAACAAGTTGCAGATAATGAACTTGAAATCTGAGTTATTTAAAAGCCAACAGAGCACCTTTATGTATCAAAAGTCAAAATCTGAGACAAAACAATACAGCAGGACTCCATCTGTAATTCGTGTATAAAAGCCCCAAATGTTAACTGTTCATCTACACAGCAAAATGCCTTTGGCAATCCAATTTCCTATCCTAAAAATGTATGGATTTGCCCTTTCCTCTCAGACATAAATTCTTAAGCATTCATCCTACAATAAGTTTCCCTCTTTCTGGCCCTGTTCGCACGGGCTTTCTGTCGTGCGAGAGCCCCCTGAGCCTCGTGGGAGTGGGAGCGTCGCTCTGCACAACGCACTCCCACTTCCGCCGCGCTCACAGGGCTGCAGTGGCGCGATCGTGGGTTTTTTGATTTTCACCTCAAAGCGAAAATCACCTGCGCTCGCGCAACGCTCCTAGCGCCCGCGCGCACTTACCTCCTGTGCGGAGCGTCGGGGAGGCAGCCGGGAGGGAACAGGCGGGGCGGGGCGCTAGCGCAACGGACGCAACAGCCTCCTGCTTCGCGGGGGGCGGACGCACGAGCCTCCTGCTAAGCGGGGGGGTGGATGCGCGAGCCGCCGCCTCCTCCGGGAGGCTGCCGCTTCCCCGCTCGTTCCTTCGCCTGTGGAAGGAACAAGCGGGGAAGCGGCAGCCTCCCGGAGGAGCCTTCTTGCGCAAGCCGCCCTCCCCCGCTTGCGCGAGAAGCCTCAATGCGAAAAGGGCCTCTGTCTCTGTCTGTCTGTCCTTCTGTCTTTAAAAATTTCTAAAATACCCTTCCTGTAAGACTTAGCACCTAAAGAATTCCAGTGTAGTGTTACATATTTAAGCAAAGTACCAGTGCAATAAAACCACATCCTTCCTGACAATACAATAAAACAATATCTTTCCTAATCAGCAGCAAAAGACTATGCCCATTTCCACACTACATTGTTATAGTGCTTTTATTCCACTTTCAACATCCTGTGGAATCCTGGGGTTTGCAGTTTAGGGAGGAGCATTTAGAATTTTCAGCCAGAAAGCTCTTGGGCCTCGGTAAACTACATACCCCAGGATTCCACAGGATGTTGAAAATGGAATAATAGCACTATAACAGTGTAGTGGAGAACGACTATAAAAACTACAAGCAACAGGAACAATATGACCCCTTAAAATACCACTGCAGATACAAAAAGTTAACCAAGAAAGACAATTAACGTCAGTGCCAGCCATCTTGATCTGGGATGGACATTCCAGGGCTTGGGAATGGAAAAGAAAGCAGAAAATAGTGTATGATGCTACATCTACTGTTGTTCTCATTTCTGACTTATGGCAGCCCTAAAGTGAACCTATCATGGGGTTTCTTGACAAGATTTGTTCGGGGGGGTTGCCATTGCTGTCCTCTGAGACTGAGAAGATGTGGCTTGCCCTAAGTCATCCAGTGGGTTTCCATGGCTGAGCAGGGATTCAAACCCTGGTCATAGTCCAATGCTCAAACCACTACACCACACCAGCTCTCATAAACGATGGTTTATATTTATGCCTGTCTTAGAGATCATAAGAGTCTTTTATTATGAACCAAGAACATTCATACAGCATAATCTCTCTCTGAAAGAAACATTTTTCACCACACTTCTCTGATCCCTAACTGTCTGCACTGCAGACTGTGGGAATACTCCAGTAATTGTAAAACAGACTTAAGATACATTTTTATTTCAATAAGAAAGAGTTAAGGTTGCATTTAACTTTCCCATGGAAACTGAAAGGGATTTACTGTGTTCTTCACTGTGGCTGAATCCTGCCTAGAGGCAATAGTAAGGCAAGTATATCACAACCAAAGTCGTTAGGTAGAAACAAAGGTTGTCTCTATGGCATCATATGTTCCTACAAGGCAACTTCTCCCCTTCCAAATTGCCATGAAATAGAAATAGACAGGCTGTTCCATTTTCATTTGGTGTCAGTTGTGTGTATGTGTGTGTGTGTGTGCATTCATAAACCTATGTGATCTTTATTTTTAAAAAAGTCAAATTTTTTGGTACTTTTTCACAAATATAATACATTTTAACCTGACAGCAGTAGTTCAACCTCTGAGGCCAAGAGGATGTGACTTGCTTAAGGTCAGCCAGTGGGTTTCCATGGCTGAGTGGTGATTCAAACCAAGGTCTCCCAGTGTCCTAGTCCAACACTCAAGCCAATATTCTGCACTGGCTCTATAGACATCCAGTCTTATACAAGCAAATTCCATTTTATACAACAGGACTTTCCTTTCCCCTTCTCCTCCCTTCCTCTTCCAGTCCTGAAACCTGTCTCAGAGAGTTATCCATCCCTCCAGAGCAGATCTGGGATGAGATAAGAGTACTGAATGAGCAAAGGGAAAATCTGTTTCACTCCTCAAGAGAATATATGCTATTGGATGAAACATACAAAATGAATTACTTGCTTTTACTATCTGCTAAAGAAAGGCAGATTCCAGGTGTACTACACTATCTGCTAAAAAAGGGCAAGAGCCTCACTGCTTTTGCTGTGACTTAACTGGGTGTCTTAACTTGGTGCCTTTGAGGCCCCTCCTTAAACTGCAAACCACAGGCTTCCATAGGATGTTGAAAGTGGAATAAGAGTATTATAACAGGCTAGTATGGAAATGGCCTTAGAGGTAGAATTTGTCTGTAACTTTGATCCATTGTAATTCATGTCAAAGCACAGGTCTCCAGCACTCCTTCCCAAAGCATCATTTTATTTAGAAATTGAAAGGTGCAAGAAAAAAAAAAATTACATGTAGGAGACAACCTGCAATCCTCTGACATGAAGATGAGTAGAAGTATGCTGCAAAATTCAGATGCCCTGCCAACCTCTCTTTTTCTTTTAATATTTTAGCATCCATCACATTTGATTCAGCTCTCCACACAGTGTAAGTGCACAACCTCAGTATAACAACATGCACTATATATTTGTTGTACTGATCCTAATAACAACAGCACTTTTCTAGGTATAGAAAAATGGAGAAATATAACCCACAGCATTGCCATGGTCCAGCTAAAAGCAGATATTCCCCTTCAAATAGAGAGTTAAATCAATGATAAATTACTATACGGTGATGTATGTTTCTGAGAATGAGAGGAGAACGAACTAAACCCAGCACCAAGTGAGAAAGCATGATAGATGGGCTGGAAGGAGAAAAAGAACATTAAGAAATGCTACAGATCCCCTGAAGCAGTGGAAATTAATGGTTCACTGTCACTTAGTCTGAAATTTCTAGGTGCAGTATATCTAGAATATATATGATGGATAATCCAGCAAGTTCAATCAGATAAGGGTACTCCAAAAAATTTGATAAGCTGAAATCTAGTGGGAAAGAATGATAGAGATTTTCACAAATGAAATGCCCCCATTTTATTGATTTTTCTGGGGAAGGATTTTGGATGCAAGCAAAAGTTTTTACAACATAGAATCATAGAATCATAGAAATTCAGAGTTGGAAGAGACCACACAGGCCATCCAGTCCAACCCCCTGCCATGCAGGTGCCTTCCCTGCTGATAGCCAGCAAGGGTAGTGGTCTGAGTGTTGGACTACGACCTTGGAGACCAGGGTTCGATTCCTCACTTGGTCATAGAATCCCATTGGGTGATCTTGGACACATCACCCACTCTCACACCCAGAAGACTCCATGATAGGCTTGTATGAGGGTCACCATAAGTTGGAAATGACTTCTAGGCGCACAATAACCGCAATTCCCTAGCAGCTCATTCACAGTGACAGCAGTGTCCTGTTCACATTTGATTTCATGAAAATGTCATGTAACCAAACTTTGCTGGCAAGGCAGTGTTGTCACAAAGTCAATTCTGAATAAGAACAGAGGATACAAACTTACTTTTCATCATACACTCGAAGTGGTGCAGTACCCAAAGTATCAGATTGAAGACAAATCAGATTGTGATTTGTCGTTTTAAATTTGAAAAGTAGAATGAGGCCAACTAGCCCTGACCTGCTCTCTCATATAACTGTTCTCAAAGTTTGATATTGCAAACTTGTAGCTGTGCACTTAGACAAGGTAGTTCTGAGAGATGTGACTCCTATGACTAGAGGCAGCCATGTCTCCCTCTGTTTTCTGCCTGTATCCAAACCTGGTATGGAGGAGAATTTCATTTGGTCAATGTTTTTAAACAAGAAGACTGAATTTGAAATGCCTAGATTTATCTGCAGATCAGAATCCCCTTAGACTTATTTCTTGGCATTTTCAGTGCAATTCTCAGCTCAGAAACTATATACAAAAATGTGCATCTTAGGCCATTTCCACACTAGACTGTTATAGTGCTATTATTCCACTTCCAACATCCTTTGGCATCCTGGGGTTTGCAGTTTAAAGGTGGAATAATAGTACTGTTACAGTCTAGTGCGGAAATGCCCTTAGGAGAAGTTGTAAAGATGTGTATACTGGAGAAAAGATGTGTATACTGGAGAAAGTTATATATAAAAATGTGAATGGGGAGTAATTTATTTATTGACATGCATACATATTTATATCCCACTCTGTGTCAAAAGATCTCAGGGCTGTATACAAATGAAATCAATACTAACAGGTTAAAACAATTTAAAATAATGAAAATAATTTAAATAGACTAAAAATACATTAAAAGATTCCCAGGTTAGAACAGATTTAAAAGACTAAAATAGTTTAAAAACCATTTGCGTACCATTTGAAGTAAATCAGCAAGGCCCAAAGACTTCAATAAATAGCCATCTTTTTACTTGGTGCCTTAATGAACCCATCTTTGGTATGAATCAGATCTTCAAGAGGAGGATATTCCACAATTGGGGTGCCATAGCTGTGACGGCCCTCTCCCATGTCCTCAGATAGTTTATTGACTCACTGGTGGGACACAGATGAGGCCCTCCCCACAGATGTCGGTCTTGATTTGCTTACATTAATTGTGTACAAAACCACCATCTTAGGAGAAACTGCACATGACAATTACTGCATGTTTTTGATATTGATTTTCTTTTTGAAAAAAATCACAAACTGAGTCAGAGACTTGGCAGAAATGGACCAGAGGCTGAATGTATGAAAAACTGTCATGAACCAGGAGGAAGTTGATTTGTTCAACTTTAATTGTAACAAGAGCTTGGGAAAAAAGCCCCTTTATTAGCACTAAAAGCCCTCAGAATCTCCTAGCCAGAATGTTGACATGCTGTCTGGGGAATTCTGGGAGTGGCAATCTACAGAAAGTTGTTTTTCCAAACTCTGGTCCAAACACAACTAGTGAAGCTTTGGCTACCAAGAGCTCTTTCCTGAATGCTGATGGAATACGATATCAACCAGAAGCGAATAGTGCTAAATTATAATACTAGAGCAAAGTGGGGTGAAGGGCCTTTTGAGTCATTTTGACCTGTACAGTTTGTCCTGTATGAATCAGAAAAACTATATTTTCTAGAATGGTATGTACCTCTTAAAAGAGACTTTACAGGAAGAACCCTATCCTTCGTTGCATGTACTTCCCCTGAGGAGATGGTTTTCGTGAGATTTGTAATGTCTCCTTGAGTCATTGCTAACCTTGCTTATGTGAAATTGTTAGAAGAACTGTGTGCATTGAATGGAAAAGTGGGATCATGCATATCCCAGAGTGCCTTTGACAAGATATTAAATTTTAAATCAATAGTTGTTGCCCTTTAAAACAACTATAACCTTAAAATTAGGTATGTATCAAACTCAGATTTTTAAGAGTGTCCTGTTTACTGGATCAATTTGTTTGCTCCAAATTGTGACCTAAGCATTTATCTCATTAATACTCAGATAAAAACATACAAAAAAAATCTTAATATTTGTGAGGCAGAGATCCCATTATTAAGCCCACAGATAAAAATTAACTTATGCCAAGTCAAAAGAAGGAACTTCAATTAATGTCAAATTACAGTTCAGTTCTTAACTTGGAGATGAATCCCAAGGCTATTGAGGCTATTTTTAGCCACTTTTAATACCAACTTATTCCCCTGACATGAGTATAGCCATCTGTCAGATTTGCTTCTAGAGCTAGAAGTCAAATGTATAGCAAATTTAGAAATTACAGACTGCATTATGACCTCTGTATAAAGACATGCTATATCTTTAGTAACTTAATTAAAAGTTGCATCCTAGTGATTTCATTGACCAGTGTTTGCATGAGTGTAGGAAAGTCAACACATGATTCAGGATGCAATGATGTCCATGGAAAAATGCTGCCTTAAGACATTTTGTTCTGTCAACAACAGAACACAAGTCTCCCCCTCCACTTCAACTTTAAAATGTCTTTCTGAACCATTAAGACAGCATTTCATGGAGTCATCTGTTCCACTACCACCATCCCCATCTATCCACACAATTTGGTTCCTGAAATAGATTGTTTGAGTGGAAGAGCCTTCTCTTGTTATCAGGGCCAGCACTGCCATTAGGCAGAGTGCTGTAGACACCACAAGCACTTTACTTTGCAATTTTACCTGCTTACTTGCTTCTTCTCTCTCTATTTTTAAAGGCACATGAGGTCTATCTAGGATTGGGTGGAATGGCAAGGGAAGAGCAACACAGTTTTTAAATGATCATCTTTCAGTTCAGATCCAAATATTTTTGTAATTTGTTTTACATGTGACTAGCGTATATACCCGGCATTGCCTGCGATTTTATTTTCTCGTAGGTAATACTTATTAGAAAGATTTGAAATCCTGTGTCTCTAATTCCCCAAACTGTCTTCTTCAGTAACTTTCCCTCATATTCCCCAATCCAATCTGTATTCAGAGTTATTAACATACAGAGGTTGGGTTCCTGAGGGAATACATGGTTCTCCTACTCCTTGCTGCTAGGCCTCGTCTCCATAGCAACTGGCCTATTCAAGACAGACACAGTTGACTGAAGCCCAAGAGCTCTGTGGCTGAGAATTCTAAAGGCCCCTCCCTAAACTGCAAACCCCAGGATTCCATAGAACCTTCTTAAGCAGTCAATCATATGAGGTCTTTGCCTGACACAGATGAACAGACAAACTTTGACTTTTATATATTAGACTAGCGTATTTACTCAGCGTTGCATGGGATTTTATTTTCCTCTTAAGAACTCAGCAGACTGTCTTCTCTAGTACCTGTAACTTTTCCCATATTTCCCAATGCAGTCTCTATCCAGAGTTGTTAACATACAGAGGTTGGGTTCGTGGGGAAATGCACTGCCCTTCTCCTTGCTGCTAAGCCTCATCTTCATAGCAACCAACCTATTCCACTACCTGTAACTTATCTCCATATTCCCCAGTCCAATCTGTATTCAAAGTTGTTTACATACAGAAGTTGTGTTCCTGAGAGAACACACTGTCCTCCTTCTTGCTGCTAGACCTCTTCTCCACAGACGATGGGCCTCATCTCCATAGCAACCAGCCTGAGGCCCAAGAGGTCTTTGCCTGAGAATTCTAAAGACCCCTCCGTGAACTGCCAGCCCCCGGATTCCATAGAATCTTCACAGCCAGCCAATCATATGAGGTCTTCTCACCTCACACAGCCAATTGTATGAGGCCTTTGCCTGCCTGATTCAGACAAACTCATAAACTTTGATTTTTATATAGTAGATTAGCAATCTGTGTATTAAATCTGAAAGTCATATTTAAGTAATCAAATATATTAGACTCAGTGCTTTATATTTAACAAGAGCTTGGAAATGTTACTTTTGTAGGTTACACCTCCCAGAATCTTCCAGCCATTGAGTGATTCTGGGAGATGTACTCCACAGAAATATTTTCTCAAGCTCTGTGATATTTAATCTTTATTTCCTACAAGCAATGGGATCACATTCTCCACATATAAGAAGGTCAGGGACAAGCCACATAGAATATACAGCTCTTACACAAGGCGATGGTTGGAAGGTTCAGTCAGGACAGCCAGGGGAATAATGCCTTTATCGGAGGTGATCGCTTTGCTTTGCCTGCAGGGTTGCTAGCTTGTGGGTAACTCTATATTCATGGTGAAATTTCACCATTGTCTCAAAACATGGAAATTAGAAGTAAGGCCAGTCACTGGCCTAATCCAGCAGAGGTCATTCTATCCAAGACTATTCAGTTAAAGCTTTGAGATAAGGAGATAGAAGCTTTGATTCCGTTCCTTTTTTTTTCCTTTTTTTTTTTGGATCCTGACATCTTCTCCCCGTACTTGTTCCCTACTGAGTTGCAAGAATTGAAACAGGGAGGGGAGAGGTTGCATGCACTATTTTAACTACATGGTTTCCCATTCATTTATATATTTATGTCTTTCCTCCATTGTATGTGTATGTCTTTCCTCCATTGACTGAAATGTATTTGTGCATTTATGTATGTATGTATTTAACAAATGTGCAAGTTTTAGCTGCTCACATTTTATTTGTCTTTATTAATCTGAAATTGCCTGTAATGCTTGCGAAGGTATCAGTTCTCTGAGGCAGGTGCCCCTCTTCTCCCAACAAGTCTCAAAAGGTAAAAAAAAAGGCTACTTTCATTGAAACCGTCAAATCCAACAAAATTATTTTCTCTCCTTAGTTAGAGGGGGCTTGATCTTTCAATTGTTTCTTCAAGTAAGAGAGGATACTTCTTAGAGCTTTATACATAAGAGATATATCGTGTATCTGTTCTGAAAGCTGCAATGGCTTGAAAGACATTTCTTGTGTTTACAGGGGTTCAAACACAAAAAGACCATAATCAATTACTTAAAAAGTAATACAGTATCTTAAAGAAAGGAAAACCCTGAGTAGTCATCCAGTATAGTTGCACCTCTTAGAAAATATACATTCTTCTTCCATTACAAAGGATTCTAACATCAGTATCCATTGGTTACTTTCCCACTCCATGAAACTGTTCTAGACAATTCTCAGAACAGTTACCTTTAAGAAAACGTTGAGCCTTTTATGAATTACACAATGGAATCTTACAGAAATAACTTTAGAATCTCTTGACACTGTGGGAGGCCCAAAAAGTCTGGACACAGCAGCCCTTTTATATTTTGGAAATTCTTTCAAAAAATCATTCTGTTCTGTGTTATTCATGTGCGTGACCACACACGCACACATTTCTTATATAATAGGACTTGAAGGAGCTGATGGCAAACAGGATTCTAATGGAATTATCAAGTCCAGTTTTCAGAAGCAAGTCCTTAAGAAAAATGTCATCAGTGTGGGATATTTCTTTTCCCTTGTTCTTTGGCATCCAGTTCTTCTCTCTCCCAAAGTTGTTTAGAGATGATATCCACAGCTAAAGTAAATTGCAAGAATTGCAATCATATTATCATGACTGTAATTTTTTTTTCTCTAATGATCAGAAATAAATTACAGAATTGCTTCTGTCAGTGGAACTGCTGGCTAGGATGGATAATTTGTGGAATGAGGAGTGCGTGGCTGTGATGTATCCCTCCCCACTGGAGCTCCTGTAAGATCACAAAACCTGTGCTAGAGGGCTAACAAATCCTCCGAAGCAGTTTCTCTGGGTGGCTGCAGTGGGAGGAAAGAGAAAGAAAGACCTGTTTTAGTATGGTTGCCATATTCCAGTTTCCCTAAATCTGCTGTATTATCATATTTATATAATAATGCAAACTGAGTAGGATTCAGGTTTTCATATTATGGACATTAATCCCACTCTTACAAGTCAAGATAACTAAAACTGAGGCTGTGGTATTTTGAGCATATTATGAGATGATGTGACTCATGGGAAAAGACAATAATGCTTAGTAAAGTGGAAGGAACTATTTTTTTAGAAATAGATAAAAGCAGTAGGAAAAGAGGCAGGCAGCACTACAGATGGATTGATTCAATCAAGAAAGCCACAGCCTAGAATTTGCAAGACCTGAGCATCTCATTCATAGGGTTGCGTAAGTCAGTGTTGCCTTACTGGTAGATAGAAAAACTGTTGCACTTTTTTTCTGGCGCCATACATTAGCCTTGACACCATCAGGGTAGTAAGCATTGATGTGGGAGAACATGCACAATGCAACAGTTACAGTGCTAGACGTGGACTAGGTCACAAAAAGATTAAATTGCTGCCTAGTTACAGTGCTTACTGAGAAACCTTGGACCAGTCACTACCATTCAGCTAAAACTATGGTTCACGGCTTTTTGTGGGAATAAATTGGGAAAAGAGGAACCATGTAAAGCAGCCCTGTACTTTGCTGGTGCAATACAAATTGATGACGATCATAGTGATGGTAGTGATAGCAGCTTGTTGTATGGTGTTTTCAGCTGGCATTATCACTGATATTACAACAAAAGACTTACATAACTGATGGCAAAAAATGTACATATTCTACAAAAATGTGATGGGAAGTCCCACAAGTGATATACTGTTATCTTAGTTATAGGAAAAAGGCAGAGTAAAGGTAAGAAAAACAACAGAAATCATAGGATAGAAGCAACATACGATTCCCTTCAGTGATACAGCTGAAATCTTTTTTTTTGTTACAAGTTATGATTTAACTTTCCTATCCTGTTCAATGTTCATCTCAATCAATGTGTTAATCAGCTAATCTGCTATTGTATCTGTGCAACCATCCAACTGTTGCCAAGGAACACAATTAAGATGATAATAAATACTACTACCTTTTGCATTTCCAATTCCCTCTAATGTTACCATGGTTATGCTATGTCTGGTGAGAGCACTAGATATCTCTTGATATCAAATAATTTGGCCTTTACTTGACCTTTCTCTGCCATCCTACTCCACGTGTTTGCAAGGGCCACCAGATGAACACGTAATAGGCGTGGCCGTTAATGGTTGTACATTCCAAACCTCATTTACGCAGGCAACTTAATGCCTCTCCGATGCTTCAGGGACCACTCCTTCTTGCAAACCTGCCTTGCTCAGCGCGACTTTACACAAAGACGCTCGGCCGACTGCCAAGCAATTCCTTTATGTCGGGCCATTTGCATACTGGCCATACTATTGTCATTGAGCGCTAAGCTCATCATGTAAAACCTGACCTTTTCCAATGCCTTTGTCCCGCTCTAAATTTCCTTTGTTCTCACCGAGCATGGCATGGCCTGTAGGTGAAATCCACCCTATAAAAAGTCCCCAATTCCGAGTCCTCCTCAGACTACTTTGGACTTCCATTCTGCCTTGCTGTCGGTGTGTCTGAAGAACTCCCCTCAGCAAGCCACACTGAGTTTCCTCCCCTCAACCTCCGCTTCTCTCCAGGACTACGTGAAAAGGTGTCGTATTACCCATTCCCCAAAAACTCTCCATTTCTATTTCTCAGTTAGTTAGTGTATGTCGCGTCTTCTGTGTTGCTTGTTCTCAATAAAAATATTATTTGTTGCTTTAGAACATGTCTGACCACTCTCTTACCTGACGCTGTAGACATAGGGTTAAAGATCCCAGCTAAAGTTACCATGCCTCTCGTTAGCTTGAGAGAGTGCTCGAGTCTAATTTCCCCCATCTTGTGTTTTTATTTGGTAATTTGGGCGCCCCTCCCGGGACCCCCAACATACAGGGTAACACTAAACCCATGGAGATCCAGCATGGTATACTGATTTGAATGTTGAGACTAGGTTCAAATCCCCACTGAATGTCCTTGAGCAAGGTAAACTCTTTCAGTCTCAGAGGAAGGCAATGACAACTTCCCTCTGAACAAATCTTGCCAAGAAAACCCCCAGATAGAGTTGCTATAGGTTGGAAATAACTTGAAGGCATACTACTACTGTCATTAACCTTCTGGTTATACCCTCACACACAAGCATGTGTAAAATAATATGCCAGCTGCAATCCACAAACAGAGTGGTCCTATCTTTAGGCGGCAGCCCAT
Organism: Ctenosaura bakeri; assembly: GCA_948474755.1. Taxonomy (NCBI): domain Eukaryota; kingdom Metazoa; phylum Chordata; class Lepidosauria; order Squamata; family Iguanidae; genus Ctenosaura; species Ctenosaura bakeri. Next base: position 115,174 of record CAOLHI010001271.1, read on the forward strand.
ATACATGGTGGTCCTGTCATTAGACAATGGTAGTGAGGTGCCTTAGGCAGCAGTATGACGTTCTGTTTCGTCCATTGAGAGTCCTGCCAGTGCTGTCTCAATTCAGTCCCTTCCTAGCCTACCCCACAGTACCATGCTGTTGCAACTGCCCATCATTTCTCCATTTCCTCCCTCACTCAATTGCTTGTTAATGTGGTGCTACTGTTCTTTCTCCTTGTTGGCACCCCATCTACTGTCTCTACATCACTCACTGCTCCTCTATCTTATGCCCCTCCATATCCCATCCAGTCACTCACTCATGTAACAGCTGCAAATGGTGCTCATTGGTCCCATGCACACCTGCTGACATCTTCATCTCTTGCTTACTTGTGCACCAGTGATGGCAGCAGCCGTTGCTGCTCTTCTGCGCCACCAGCTGTCACCTCCTTCTGATGTCTCCTGATCGGTCACTTGCATGGTAGTAGTTCTTCCTTCTTATACCCATTACCTACATAAAGCTGGATGGAGCAGATAAGTGCTTTCCAAAATAACAGGAAGGTGGCTCAAAAATGGGGGCAGCAGGGGTACTTTTTTTGCACCAGACAACAGAGCTTAAGCCATATAAAAAAACTCAAGCCAAATAAAACTTGTTAAACTGTAAGGTCTTATTAGCATTATTATTTTATTTATTTAAGATACCAAAACACTGTTGATTGTTTCTGCTGCTATATATAGGATAGGATACCTCCTATCCTATCTCAGTCCCAGCACAGTTGATAAAACAAACAAAACAAACTGAATAACTCCCAGATCATTACTTACCTCCAGGCAGTAAGCACAGAGTCATAAATAAAGTCCAACAGTGTTCCCAGGCAAGGGAGTGTCCAAAGTCAGTCCAAGTATTCATCAAGGTATTCAGCAGAGTTGAAGGTCAGATAAGCTCTGACAACTCCTGGAGGGGAAGGACGTCTGCTATATAGATCTGAAGGCTTACACAGCTGTGGCTTGATTAATTGTTGCCAGTTATAAATTCTGAGATAGTGATGCCGGGTCTTTCTTTGCTGTCTGAGCTCTGCAAAGCTGGGTGCAGGTAATTGTTCTTTTATGTCTGAAGAGGCAAGACTCTCTGCTGGAGCTGGCACCGCCCCCTGTTCTGTTTGTGGCACTGTAATCTCTACCTGTACAGCAGATCCTGGCATGCCCTCTGTCTCAGCCTCTGGCATGCCCCTGTCTCAGACTCTGAGTCAGAGTCCATGATCTGGAAGCAAGGCATGACATCTCCCTGAAAAGTTTGAAAATTACTCCTTTGGGTATGAAATACATCTATTTTCAAAGAAAGTACCAGTTCAATGGAAAAGACTTCTTTACTTCTCTAACATCACCTTCCTCAAAATAAGTCCCTTTTACAATCCCACAACCCCTTCATCTCATAGCTGATGTTTTGTTTCTCTGCAATGAGCTATATTACATTAGGGAATGGGATGGGTTCCTGATAAAAACATATGAAGCTTGAGGCTGCTCTTATTGGTGGGTACATATCTGGGAGAGGTGGCTTCTAGCAACCCTTGTTAGCTGGTAACTCAGGATACCTGTGTATTTATGTGCCTGCTAATTAGTACAACTACGTAAATGCCCTGTGCACATTTATTGAGTTGGAAGATCCATTTCACTTAGTTGGACATGTAGATGAGTAAACTGTTCAGAATGCTATACCACAAACCCCTGTACAAGACATGTATACATGGAGCTGGTTCTTTCAAAAGGATTTCAGCATACTGAAACCTGTTTCCAGAAATCTAGGTTCCACAGCAAGCATCTTCTTTTCTGAATTCCTTTTTCGCTCCTAGCATCCAGCTCAGCTCCCAAGAAGCTTGTGAAAGACAAAATGGAACTTTCGCTTTTGGGAAAACCTAGTAAGGGTGAATAATATTGGCCTGTTAAGTCTGTTGCAGTGAAAACAGGAGGATCCATGCCCCCCATAGCATTTAATCCTGCTTTGCCGATATAATTTGTCCTGTTGCATTTTCCCCTTATTCATTCTACCAGAGAACTTCATTGCCTTTATAGGAGCTTTCCAAGGTGCTGAAACAGGAATAAGTTGAGTAGCTTGGAAAATTACCTATAAAACCCGCAATAGCACCTGTCAAAACAACATGGCGATGTAACGGAGCCACCATCCACCTCTCACATGACTTTTGTGTAGAGTTTTGCTTCATAACTGAATGGAGAAAGCCGTATTCACATACCAAGGTATGCCTAGGGCTTTAGTCCTGTCCTCTGATTTGGGAACAAGGTCAAAAAGACTTACTTCCATGTAAGCACACATAGGATTGCATTTTAAGGCTCCCATACTGGCATTTGACCTCACTGAAAACTATCTTAATCTTAGTGGGAGACGGTAAGAAACACTGGTTCTAACAGAATTTTTTTTGTGAGGCTGCCTTCTTCAGCAAAACCAATGTTTTTCCTTTTCAGATGAAAAGCTGTATAGCTTGAAGAACTAACTGTTTTGATTTGCAATATATCTGTGTGGAGAATATTTTCCCTTGGGAAAGCATGCTTGGACCCAACACAGGTGACATTTCGAAACTGAGCAAAGGGTGTTTCTCTCTCTCTCTCTCTCTCTCAGAACTTTAATTCAGTTTGATTCTGTTTCCTCTTAGCTGGTCTATTTTGTATATGTATGTGTTTTATGGTTTTGTTATAAGTTTAGTTATTGTCAGTATATTTTTGAATGCTAAAAAATCCTTTTTGTCCTGAAATCTTGTAAGTTTAGGTTTTTACAAGCGGAAATTGTTCCTTCACCAGAAGCCTGCCAGAAAGATATGAATGATGAGAGGGAGGCAGGAGAGATCGTTTTGCCACTATATCTGCCAACAGCAGCGTAGGGCTCCTCTCAGTGGTGACCACTGCTAGTTTGTTATTGTTGCTGTATGCCTTCAACTCATTCCTGACTTATGGTGACCTTAAGACCACATTATCATGAAGTTTTCTTGGCAAGTTTTATTCAGAGGGAGTTTTGCCATTGCCTTCCTCTGAAGCTGGGAGAGTGTGACTAGCACAAGCCGATCTAGTAGACTTTCATGGCCAAGCAGAAATTTGAAGCCTAGTCTCCCAGAATCCTAGTCCAAAACTCACACCACTATATCACACCAACTTTGTTGGAATTATAACTATACTTGTTTTTCATAAAAATGTTCTATGCTCTGATCCTATGACTGGCAACAGGTATGTCAGGATTTCCTTCAGGGGTCTCTCCTAGCCTTGATAATTGGAAATGCCAGGGATTAAACCTAGGAGGACCTTCCATTGGAAAGTATGAACTGCAACCCCACCCACTAAAGCAGGGGAATTTATACAGTATGCCACCAGCCACATATATAATTGTTAGGCACTACAAGCTATCGTCGCCTCTGCTACTGCAGATAGAACTATTGTTTTCATTTATTTGTTTAAAAAAACATGATACCAAGAGCCGTATGTAAGAATAGTATTTTGGTGCCTCATGCTTTGCCAACAATTGGAGAGAGATGCCACTTATATTTGAAATGCCACCTATTTGAAAAGGCAAAAAATCTTTGCCTAAAACTGCACAGAATCTTTGAATGCAGGTTGTGATAGAATCCTGGCTTTATCAGCAGGCACCAAGGGCACCACTCCTGAAAAAACATCTTGTAAAAAGTGGTCGCACTCCAGCCCGGCTGTCTGAACAATGAAGACAATAAATGGATTACATAACATGTCTGACATAATATCTTCTTCCCTTTGTAGAATGACATGAAAGACTTGAAAAAACATCTTCTTAGAATCACTTTTGAACATAAATCAAGAGCTTCATCTCTTTCCCACCTCTGTCCCCTTGCTGCATTGCAAAACTAGTATCTGAAGAAGAAAAATTCATAGCCCATTTATAGAGTATGTACAGTATAGTCCTGCAGTGACTGACTTTCCGGGAAAAGCAGTTAAATCTCTGTGTAGCAACAATGGCTAGTTACTAATCCAGTGGTATTTTGACAATGGGTTAGACTCTGTTTTTCAGTCAATCTCCATGGTTGTAACATACTTCTGTCTGACTATAAATCCATTGCAAAGAGCCATTGCAAAGATGGAAGTCTTATTTTGAGCTGTAGCAGTGATTTTTGGAACAAGGGGGCAGAGCCAAAACTGATTCTCCAGTTCTGCCTTTGTAACATTGTCTAGTCCCTTTTGCAAGGTGTTGCCTAGGCATACTGGAGGCAACACTTACACCAACTGCACCTTCATGTTGCACAGCCTTAGATTGCCTTTGACCAGCTGAGATGGCTATAGGCAGTCCACTGTATTCCTAGATTCTGGCTGATTTTGAAGAATCCTGATTTCCCCTTCCTCCTTGCTATCACCCACACACAATCTACAGCCTGCAAATTGACTTCAAAGCTGCTTTAGATGAGTATTTTGCGCTCACTTAGTTCACCAGGAAGGAATAGATAAAGAGGAGGGGAGGGTGCGATAATAAAATAATTAGGTGTTGCGATCAGAGATTACCCTTCTTCAACAGACTGTGGCTACATCCTGTTTTTTAATTCTAACTAAACTAGACTGTTCAATCAATTGTTGAATGGCAACTCAACACATAGGTAAATCTCACTGATTCAGTGGGGTTACTCCAGCCAAAACTAACAACAGGATTTCAGCCTATCTGGATTCCAAACACTTCTATCGATAAACAAAAATGATCTATTGCAGAGAAGATTTCTTACTGGAAACTGTCTACCCCTTTCCCTTTGTATATGCATGCATGTGAGGACACAGTGTCATGGGAAAGAAAGTTTGCAGAGATCAAGAACTGGGAAAGCTTTATTGAGTACATACTTTGAGAACCTCATCTTCCAAAGAGCAATCTTCCATTCACAATAACAATGCAATCTTACACATGCCTATTCAGAAATAAGCTCCAATGAGTTCAGTGGTATAAATGCACATAGGACTGCAGCCAAAGTAAGTCATTTTGAAAAGACATTGACATAAAGAACTCCATCCATTGCAATCATGTTTTTCCCAGCTATACCTTTCTTCACTAATTTCATTCCATTTACCTCCTAGAGTACAAGTATTGTACTCCACCTCAACCCATCCACCAATTCATGAAACCATTTACCCTCCTACCACCCATTTTAATCCTAACAATGTTCTGAAGTAAGCAAGGCTGAGAAGCTGTAATTGACAACATGAGTGTCCATATGAGTGTTATGGGGTAGTTGGGATTTGACTTGATCTATATTGTGCATTGGACACAGCAGGTGGGTGTGAATTCAGAGCTCATGCTGTGATCATGGAGAAAGTAATTTGAGCAGAGTTTGATTTTGCAATTATGTATTATATGAGACTATATTTTGATTTTACAATAATGTATTATATGAGACTATATTTACTGTTAATCATGCTGTGCTCTTGTGTGTACACATGCACACACACAGAATACTGATCTTCTTTCTTTCTTTCTTTCTTTCTTTCTTTCTTTCTTTCTTTCTTTCTTTCTTCTTTGCCCTTTTTTTAATTCCAATGTTACTCTGCTTAAAATAGTCATTTGTGTGTTGTTCTTCAGTAATTGCTTTTGCCTTCTTGTTGCCTGGTCACACCCTTTTGGTTATGCTCTGCTGTTGCTCAGCCACATATGTCTCCATTGATTCATTGTAATGTTGGAAGGTATGATGCTGCTATCCCTCCCATCAGCATCCCTGCTGGCTCATTTTCGCCTGCTTCCATCTCTCTTTCATTATTATTTATGGAGCCCAGATGCAGAGTTTGAGAAAGTTCCTTTTAAAACTACATCCCCCCAGTATCCCCACCACCACCATTCCAAGTGATCATATTGGGTGGGAATCCTGGGAAATGTACTCCCCAAAGCAACTTTTCCAAGCTCTGCCAAGATGGGTACCATAATATAGGTTAGCTGGTTGATTGGGTTGGTACTGCAATCACCTTGCTGTCTGAAGAGGGATGACGACACTTTACATGATGGAAATATTATGGAACAATTAGCACTTCTTTCACAGGATAACCCCAAAAAGGACATTGCTCAGGAGGAGGAGTGCATGAATTAACTGTTCCCAATATTTTCTGAAGAGATTCCCTTAGAGTGGAAAAAACATGCCTAGTGATTGTAAACAGCATTTATTATAGCCATAGGGCCTTTCTGCACTACATTGTTATAACTGCTATTATTCTACTTTCAACATCCTTTGAAATTCTGGGGTTTGTAATTTATTGAGGCCAAAGAGCTCTCTGGCTGAGAATTCTAAATGCCCCTCCCTAAACTGTAAAACCCAGGATTCCATAGGATGTTAAAAATAGAATAATAGCACTATAACAATGTAGTGCAGAAAGGCCCATTTTTTTGTACCCCATGTAGCCAGTGGCATTCTGATTGCTGGCTCCAAAAATGACCAAGTTTTGAACTAACCCAAAAATTGTTTTTACCGGTATACCTTAATAAAGCAGACGAATCTCTGGGAGTTACTTTTTTAACAGAAAACTTGGTACCAGACATAGAAATAACATGGGAAGAAAAAGGATAACACTACAAAAACAGATGAGCAGGTCAATGCATTTCAGCAAACTATTTATTCAAAAAAAGGACATGAAGCGAAACAGCCAAGTCACTTGCATAAGGAAACAAAACAATTTTGAACCTTCTAAAAACTACTCAAATTTTATTTATTTTTTCAAAATGCACCTAGAGATTATTTTTTGTTTAACCAGCATCTACTTTTCTTACAATTTTCACTTTGGTCATCTAACTTACACATCTGCAGTTGTGAGCTTGTTTGTTTGGTTTAACGTAACTGGTGGGGCAGGCTAAACTGCTATCCTCTTTTCCTTTGGTGGTCTTGCATGCTCAGTAAGGGAATCTGGAGACAGCTGCTGTGTACTTTGCCTTTTGTAGGCAGGCAATCACAGCTACAGTAGGATTGACTAGAGTTTAATTCTTTTCTTTCTCAGCTCAGCCTTTGCTTACGGAATTGTTTAATACAGACACACTGCTGAAAGCCAACACTGAAAGTTTCTGTTTCCTCATCCCTCCTTCACTGTCCTCCCAATGCTGATGCTGCCAAAAAAATTCCAGCTAGATAGAGAATGAGGTAGAAAAGAGAAGATGTCCTGGTGTAAAAAGGAGTCTTTGGCACAGTGTTTGCTAACTGCAGTATTCAGAATCTACAGTTGACCACTGCTATTTGAAAAAAAAAAATCTTCACAAGGAAAACTGTCATAATAATGTACTGTTATCCATAGTATTAGGTCTCTTACATGCGCTGAGACCAACATATACTCATCTAAAGAATTTCTGTTTAAGACACTTACCTTTCAATGCTTAAGGCTGCTGAAATGTTTAAACTTGCTTGTAACCACACACATATCTATTTATGAGTAGATGTGTAGATACTTTTTTTCATTTGCTTCTGGAAAAAAAGAATATCTTTAAAATTAGCAAAGGCTTTCTTCCAATTGCTGTGTAACATAACAGGCTTCTACAGAATTTAAGATACTCAGAGTAAAAATGTTAGTTTCATAATTTACTACCAAATATGCTAGGGAACTGAGAGGGACAGCAGTGTTAAAGAACTGGATATCATAACCAATTTAAATCAAAACAATAATCTCTGAGCTTCTAAAACAGTTTCCATAGTAACATATCTCACATAAGAATATGCAGCCATAAATAAATCATTTGAAATAATTTTCACCCTCTTTTTCATTCACAGAAGCCTTCTTGTTCATGTACTGACTCACAACTCTCGTAGTTTAGAACACATGCTCACAGCACTTTCTGTTAGCAGAGTTTTTACTCATGAAGCATTAAAATCTTCATCCACCCAGTTTTATGTATTCAGGTTGTCACTACAAGTATTATAAGCAGTTTATGAAAATATGTAATGAATTACTGCCATTTTTTACTAACTAGCTGAAGTGTACCCAGCTCTGCCTTGGTCTGTGTCTAATATCCCCATGTAGGTAGGTCCATAGGGCCCTCAAACCTCCCACCATTTTTCTATGTCTGTAACCTTACCAGCAGTATCCCAGAGCGCTCTCTCATTTCTCCCCTCCTTTTTAAGATTCAGAAATTTTTACCCCAGTACCTTAGCCCTTTTGTTCTTTTCAAATCCGGTCACCCCCTCCCTGAACTGCAAACCCTAGGATTCCATAGGATGTTGAAAGTGGAATGATAGCACTTTAACAGTCTAGTGTGGAAATAGCCTTTGTTGTGTGCCTTCAAGTCATTTCTGACTTATGGCAACCCTATGGTGAACCTATCACAGGAACTTCTGGGGCTGAGAGTGTCTTACATGCCCAATATCACCCTGTGAGTTTCCATGGCTCTAGGGTCATAATCAAACTCAAGCCACCACATCATGCTGCCTTTTACTTAACCCCCTCCAAACTTGAAATTTCAACTTTTTGACTTCAAACTAGAAAGTGCCACTTGGATGACAATCAAAAACATTCTTATCAAGTTCTGAGACATCTACCATAATTCCCCAGTGAGCTATTACTGTGCCCCCCTTTTTGTCTCTAGTCACAATTCCATTTTCCCTTCAAATGGATATTTGGAATCTTGCTTTGAAACTCAGCACTGCAACTTGGATGACAACTGAAAACACTTTTGTCAAATTCTTAAGCTACCCAGCACAATCTCCTGATGAGTTATGCACTTATACAAGAAGACTTTTTTATTATAATTATAGAGTTATTGAATTTATTTTCTGCCTTTCTCCCAAAAATGGGACTCAAGCATCTTGCAATAGTACTGAATAGAAAAAAAAATTCAAAGAAGACTATGATCAACATTAAAACACAATTAAGATAAAAGCATAGTTGTGTTCCACACAAACAGGAAACTTTCTTCTTCAGACACATCAGTTTCCAAGAAGGACAATGACTGAGGCAGGGATTGCCTATGTCCCCAACATTCAGGAAAGCATGCCAGTGCCTGAACAGGGCTAGTACAGACTGGAATAGTATAATATTCACACAAGACTAGTCAATATAAGAAAAATTTGCATAAAGGTACACCTGTTATGTACATAATGATACGTGACTGTTTTAAGTATTGGTTTTTTCTTTTTAAAAAATACACAATACATCAGATGCAGTCATACAATTCATGTGATGTTAGAATTATTTTGGCATCCCACCAACGCTCAATCCAGTCAGGCCATCCAGATTCAACTGTGCCAGGCTTTGGTTGGTAGAAATCAGGATTTTAGTTCAAAAAAATAAAGATAGGCCTGTAAGCCCACAATTCATTATTTCTGTTCTCCAGGGAACTCCTCATTCTTCAGGAATAAATCCTGAAATCTAGCATTTATTAAAGACACCAAAGAGGAATCTAGCATTTATTAAAGACACCAAAGAGGAATATATGAAATATTGGAATACAGTAGAGTGAAAATTCCAATGCAATTTTTCATGCAATATTTAACATCCAGAAAGGATTGGAAAGATTTATTTTTATTATGTTTTTGGATGTTTTCCTTCTGTCATGGCATCTTCCCAAATTTGTTCATCAACACCTCTGCATTTCATGTTGTTGTTGTTGTTGTTGTTGTTGTTGTTGTTGTTGTTGTTGTTGTGTGCCTTCAAGTCATTTCCAAATTATGGTAATACTAAGGCAGACCTATCAGAGCACTTTCTTGACAAGATTTGTTCAGGGGGGAGCTTGCCTTTGCCTTCACCTTCCTCTGAGTCTGAGAGAGTGTGGCTTGTCCAGGGTCATCCAATATGTTCCCAAGGCTTGAGTGGGATTCAGACCCTTGTCTACAGAGTCATAGTCTCACATTCAAACCACTAAACCACACTGGCTCTGCATTTCATACATTATATGAAAAGGGAATATGAAAAAGAAGTGATCTCAGCAGGTTACTTAAGGGAGTCACCATTAAGTTTGATGGGGGGACCATGCCTATGTACAGGTAAGCCTATCTGTCCCTGTCAGAAGCCTTAAAACCATAAATAAATGCAGCAAAGTTCATTGGTGTCTTAAGCCAAAGGATTCTTAGTGTTGCTTGGGAGTCAAAAGGTATCACATAGCTCCTTAATTCATACTCCTCAATGAACTTTCTGTGGTAAGGAAAAAGGTTGAAAAGCAGATGTGACAACACAAGAAGGCTACAAAGGGAAAATAATAATAATAATAATAATAATAATAATAATAATAATAATAATAATAATAATAATGATGATATCACCATGACTTCCTGTGAAATCCTGCAAATTAGGCAAGTGCTTGCACAATAAAAGATTTGACTGGAAGTCTCCACAGAAGCTTCCAGTTGCACATCTCCCAGGCCATTTCTGCACTGAACTGCTATAGTGCTATTATTCCACTTTCAACAACCTATGGAATCCTGAGATTTGCAGTTTAGAGAGGGGCCAGCTGGCCCCTCCCTACACTGCAAACCCTAGAAATGGCCCTAGTGCTAGAAGAAGAGGTGGGAATACACTGGTGGGCATCTGGAAACCCACCTCCCTCCTGCAGTTTCATAAAATTTTTGAGACAGGATGGTTGCAGACTGTAAAATGAAAGCCCTTATTGGGAAGCAACTAATTTTCCCAATGGCTATTTTTCATCATAGTGCATTATATTCACAGTAAAGATAAAGTATTAAATTCCCGGAAGGGAATGTAGTTATTAAGTGAGGATCCAAGACAGCCATCATCAGTCCTCATTCACACCAGGTCATGTCCAGCCATTGTGATTCATACTGGTTGAAGATGAAAAAGTGCTCATTGTTTCCCTTAAAAAAAAAAAAAGATCACCTAAGTTGTCACTGCTTTTGTGTCACAGTAGTGACCATTCTGCTTATCTGATAATTAATTCTCATGGAATGAATGATTTATTTCATTTTTTCCAGATTATTGCCTCATCTCATGTTGCTTTATTCTTGCACAGATCCAGAATTATCTGCAAACTTGTTGCCTGATTCTGACACATAAACCATAAAGTGAATGTACAGTAATTTCTTTGAGAGTGAAGACTCACAGATTTTTGCTATGAACTCAATCCGATGGGGCTGTTCCTGATAGAACCAGTGGAACCGAGAGGAAGGAAGAGCTCCTTCATCTTCCCTGAAGTCCGCTGTACACTCTCAAAATCTGCTCTGGAGGCCAAAAAAACCTTCTGGAAAAGGTTTTGGGGTAGTGCAGAAGGCTTCTGGGAAAAGGAAAGGAAAAGGAAGAAACTCCAGAATTTCCTCTAGTCTGGAATGTACGCTTGCTAGAATGATGTGTTGTGTTGAGAACTATAAAACATGGTGTTTGCTTTGCACAAAGGGAGGCATAAAAGATTTGAAGAAAAATCTGGCCAGTGAAAAAGACTGTTACATTGAAACGCATCTCACTGTTTAGACTACTCAGGTGCCATATCAACCAACAGGAACCATCAAGTTTTTTTTCCCTTTTTTCAGGAGATGGTTCACTAGTGTTCTTCCTCCCATTGGAAGTTGCTATGTAATGACTTCATGATTTATTGCATCAGCCCTGCCCGTAGAAATCATAAGGTTTCTTTCTATGTAATTTTTGTATGTCTATTTTGGTTTTAAATATTTAATTATTGATGACTTTATATATAGTTCACCAAGTGAACAGTGACTGTATTAAATTTATCTTACACAAAAACGTTTAGATATAAATCTATTTTCTTATAAGTTATACTACATTTTATTCCTAATTCTTAAGTTTGTTGGTTGTTGCATTTTAGTCATAAGCATTTCATTTTGATGTGTTAAATAGCCTGGAAAAATGGCCACAGTTAGATATAGGTATATCATCCACACAGATATATCATATTCAATATTCTAGTATTTTCTTGTTACAGACATTTTATTTTGAGAGAAAGATTCCTCCCATTTTTAGCTTAATGTGTATCACCAAGGCCTTTTTAACATAAGATCTCTGTGTCCAAATGAATATTTAGTTCAACCTTTTGGACACCTAGTGAGAAAATGAATGCATACAATTTAATCAATAAATCAAGAACACCAATTCAGGCTGGTAGCTGCTCTGGCTAATGCAAGGATATAATCTGGATAAATTTATTTATTCTGTTTATTCCGTTTTTTAAAAAATCATGTCTACCCCAGCTCAAATGTCAGGACTGTGTTGCAGTGAAGCTTCTATTTGAACCATTTGAATGAGAAAATGGAATCCTGGTTAACAATTGCTTTTTTAAAAAAATGCTTGTATACCACCCATTTCCACACACAATTTCGTTCCATAAAAATACAGCAGGGTCCTTCCCACTTCATAAGTTGAGGAAGATAAGACAGAAGGAACAGTCCTAACAGTAAGCTTCCTGCAGGAAATTCATGTTCTCATGGCTTCTCATATGCTTCTGGTTGACCATTATGCCAACAGAATACTGGACTAGATATGCTTTTAACATGAGCAAGTGTGGCTCTTCTTATGATCTTATGAGTTCATAGCATAAATATTTCAAGTACAAAATCCAGGATACAATCCAGCCAATGGCAAGTCTATTTAGATGCTATAACCATGTACTTAACTCTCCCATTGGAATTTATGGGACTGAGAAGTGCCTGACTTTGGCTGGAAAGTGCCCTCATAATTTAGGTCTTTCACAGTAGATTTGAGCTAGCCTTTGATGTACTGTGGCAGACCAACTCCCATACAAATAAAAAAGGAATAGGGCTAGAGGCACAATTTAAGTGCTATAACCTGAAGTAGCTCTCACTGAAGAATTAGGAAGGCTAGGCTTCTTGCTTCAGTTGGTTTTACAAGGTTTTGCTTTCAAGAAACCTCTTTTTTAGTGATATTTCAGTGCTTTGCCCATTCCGAGTCACAGTGGATAAACAGAATTGTCCAGTAATATCACAGACTTTTGTGTTAAAGAAAGAAAACTTGTGTTCATTTATTTCTTCTTTTTCTCACCTCTTAAGGCTGGCATGCCAATTTAAATGCAAGTCAATTTTGGAATGTTGTCCAAGAATGTTAACCGACACTACACATCTAAGAAAGACATGGCAGAACGTTCAAAAAATTTCCCTCACATGGGAAACACATCAGTCTGCAGCCACCCAGAGGGTCAGGAAGTGCAATGGCCATGCTTCCTGTCCCAGAGCAGCCTTGGACAGTGCCTGGGTGCACTGCAGAAGGAAGAGGCATGGCTATCGCTCCTTCTCTATTCCCATAGGCAGTTGGTGCTGAGGAGAATGTTCCTGTTGGGCTCCCCTCCCAGGAGAGGCTCTACCAAGATCCTCACGGGATGCTGCCAGGATCAGGTAGAGTGCAGAAAGGACCCTAGATAAAGTGCCTTTTCTTTCTTTTTCCTTCACATTCAAGACCAGCCAGAGCTTTGCATAAGACATAGAATCATAGAAATGTAGAGTTGGAAGAGACCACACGGGCCATCCAGTCCAACCCCCTGCCATGCAGGAACACCCTCAAGATAGATGTCTAAATTGCTTCCCACTGCCCCTCCTGTCCTCACTAGGGCTTGAAAACTGCCAGAGAGAGGGCAATGGAAATGCCTGTATGGATTTTTGTGCTCCACCCCTTTGATCAAGAATCTCAGCCTATACGTCCCGAACAACCAAATGGTTGTAGGTAAATTCTTCTGTGTTTTTTTAAAGTAAGAAAAAAAATAAACATGAATTATCTCATTTAGAACTGTAGGCTAAATATCCTCCCATGTGAAAATTACCTGTTATGATGGCAATGTGGCTGAGCAATTTTTTAAGTACTAATGTATCCAATTATTCATGAAATATAAAAGGAAAGATGACAAGATATGAGACAAACAATCATTTGTGTTCTGTCTAAACAAGTGCTTCTGTTTTAAACTGTTTTTCGTTTTCTGCTGTATAGTGATTTAGAGTGAAAGCAGTCCTTTGAAAAAAACAGCAGTTGCAGTTTTCAGTATCCTTTTGTCTTTTTAAAAACATAAACACTTGATTGTAATATTAATGTACAGTTGAATCTCCACATTCACTAGGGTTAGAGACATAGGACCCCTGCAAAAGTGGGGAAAATGCAAATATCACAATGTGTGTTTGTGTGTATGGAATGGGAACTGAGACATGGTGGGGAAACCGGGGACCCAGGGTCCAAAACAGGTCAGAGAAAGGAGAGAGAATAGGGGTGTGTCAGCATGTTGGCTCATCTTCTCTCTTGCCCATCTCCTTCCTTGAGTGTGTAGAGGGCAACAGAAGAGGGCTTGTGGTGCTGAGAAATCAGACTGTGATCCATCCTTAGCTGGGCAGGCAGCCACTGGTGGAGGAGGCTGGAGGACCAGAAGCAGGTTTTCAAGAGCTGCACAGGCTGATTGGAGCTGCCAAGAGGGAAGGTTCCTCTGGAAAAGAAGGCTTGACGTGGGGGAGGCAGGGGCTGGAGAAACTAGCAAATAATGAAATCTGTGAAAATGAAACCCATCAATGTGGAAGCCTGACTGTGTACACAGCCACCCACACCAACTTAAAAAAAAGAGAAATATAACCACATTCCACTGACAAAACTGCTTCTGTCAGAAGAATGGGAAGGGGCAATTTTCTCTTTGTTATTAGTCACCATGGGAAATCAGGGGATTCAAACATGGAAGGGCTTCCAACACCAGAAAATGGTTCCATCTTAGATATAAATCAGCTATAGCCAATCTATGTGTATACAAGTAATGTAGATCCTCTGCAGCAGGAGTCTCTGCCTGAGCTAGAGAAGATGGACACCTAGGAGAGGTCAGTTTCGTTTGAAGAATGACACCAAGACAAACAGGAGTGCAGGAAGAGTCAATGCTTCTTGTCAAGTCTTAAATAGGAAACCTGAGAAATTAGACACCAGTAGGTTATAAATCTCCTAGCAGAGAGAGAGAGAGAGAGAGAGAGAGAGAGAGTTCTTGTTGCAGACAACCTTTTCTCATACTGGTGTATAATTCCTGGCCCCGAACCAGCTTCAAGTTGCACATCTTATGGTTTCACCTTTTGGCTTTACTTATCATGACTGCTTGCTTCCTGTCACTGACTTCAGAATGATTGAGACTTCACTAATATGCTTCCTCTTGGTTTTGAAGAATCTTCTCAACAGCCGTGTATGTGACCTGGTCAGCCACACCCCACTAGAGTCCAATTTCTCTGGCATTTGCTGCTACTAGACATAGGACACCTTTCTCCCCTTCCTCCAGCACTCCCCAGGCCCCTGCAAAACTAATTCCAGAGGCCTGGGATATACTCTGGAACAGATTTCAGGTAGTGCAGAGAGCTGCATGGAAGGGAGGCTGCAGGAGAAAAATGAAAAGTCCAGCTGTGACTCCTAATCCAATTTTGGGTGCAGGCCACTAACTATTACAGCCAGCAGTGCATTTATATAATAACTTGTGCAAGTTGGTTCCTCAATGTGTGCTGGAGTTTGGTTAGGGATGATGGGAGCTGTAGTGTGACATCACTGATGGGCACTAGGTTGGAAAAAACAAAGAAGAGAGTTTAATAATAATAATAATAATAATAATAATAATAATAATTATTATTATTATTATTATTATTATTAATATTATTATTATTATTTCATTAAATAAATGTACAGTGCGGGTTGAAAAGAGTTTTTAGTTTAAGATAATCTAGCTATCTAGATATAACTTTCGTAAAAAGAATCTTTTTTTTACAAATGAAGTCCCAGTGTCTCTCAAGCGATCAGGATATTTTCAAAACTGGACCCTTTAAATAAGTATCTTGTTATTCTAATGATTAGTCCCAGCATTCAGTACCATTGGTGAGCACGTGCCACTCCTAAAAAATAGAGCCAGTGGCAATCAGCAGACTGTGGCTTCAGCTGCCTGGAGGAGGAGGAAGAGCAAGAGGAACACCAGCAGCAACCTCCTCCCCCACCTTCCCTGCCATAGTCCAGGTATTATTCTAAACTGCAACCACTTCCCTCTTCTATCTGTATGTCTCTCTCTCTCTCTTTCTATTAGACTAGGTATTTGATTTTGCCAAGTAATTTTTAAGTAAAGGTACTTTGTATTTTTTACCAAGAAGACTAAGCTTGCTTCTTTCTCTGCTAGACCCTGGGGGAGGAACTGATGGTTCTTCAGCATTTTTCTTTCCAATTTGATTAACCTGCTAAAGAAAACCATTGCTCTCTCACACATTTCCAAAGACTTCAGTTCCTCAAACCCTGGACCATTTACTAAGCTGACTGAGACTTCTGGAGGCTGAAATCAAAAACACCTGGAGGACCAAAATTTGAGACTGTAAGCCTGCTGGAACTGTCTTATCATTACTGATCTTATGCAACCTTTACACTGAGGGAAGTAAAGAGCAGGGCAACAATTCAACTTCTGCTGAGTAACTCCCATTTATTTTTTTGAGAGACCATTTGCCTTCCTTGAAAATGGAGACAGGCACCAAGTTCTGGGAAAGAAGGCTTACTATACAAATGAAATGACCAAGGGTTATCCCCTCCCCAACATACATACACATGCACGCGCACGCACGCACACACACACACACTCCCTAACTTTTCCCCCATTTATTTCAACAAGAAAAAACACTCTACTAGCACTTCAAGTCTGCCAATGTTCCATTTGAATGTTTAGACAGAATTTCTCCTGAGACTAATGTTTTGTCTTGATGTAGAGTCATTCCCAGAGGCTTTCCTGAGATGGGAGGAGGGTGTTCAGGCACCTGACCCCATTTGACATGTTCTACCATCATTCCCAGGGGGCATTCTGTCCCAGATTTGAAAGATAACACAGTTTGGATTCTTCAGGATGCCAAAACATCTCTTAAACTTTTCTGTTGTTGTTTTGTCAAAGAAATTCTAGTAAAGGTGCAAATGACAAAAATGCAGATATTCATCAGGACCACCTAGATGTCTTCCCAATTTGCTGTACATAAAACCGGGCTATGTACCAGGTTTCTATGCCAAACTCATGTATCTCTTTTGTAGAAAAAGAGTGACCATTGATAACATTGCTATACTAGATGTAACCAGGAAAATTGTGGGGGAAGACAAAGAGAATGTAAGAGAGAAAGAGAGGGACAAAGGAAGGAAAGAGAAAACGAGTATGACTAGGTGATCTGTGGGGAGGAGAAGGAGAATGAGAGAAAGGGGAAGGAGAAGACATTTATCCCCAAAACTGTTGGGTGGAGAAAAAAGGCAGAGGATAAGAGGGAAAGATAGAAAGGGAGCTGAGAGATGGGAAGGACAAGACCTTTAGCCAGGAATTTTGTGTGGGTAGAAGAAATAGGACAAGAGAAAGAGACATGCTAGGGAATGCCAGAGAGTAATGTAGGTAGGTGTTGTGGGGGACATGAAAATGGGAACTAAGATGGGAGAGAGAAAGAAAGGAGGAGATGTTTAGCCAAGAGTTGGGGGAAAAATAAGAAACAGGACAAGAATGAGAAAGAAGTAAAATCAGTAAGTGAAAGAGGAAGAAAATAAGTGCGTAAGCAGAGGCGAAGAAGAAAAACATTCTACCAGGTACAACCTATCCGTGCCTCAGACCAAAACAAGAAATTGTACTGTGGTTTCAGCTAGTTAGGGTACAAGATGAGGGTGAGAACAAAAACTGGAAAATTAAGAATACAATAGAAAATGGCAATGTAGGAGCATATTGAGTGACTCTTGAAGCAGCAAATAGAGATGTAGCGCAGTATTTCTTCACACTGACTGCTTCCTCCCACTGAACCCTGTTGTTTGTCATGGCTTGAGAAACTTTTAAATATTTGAAGGGATGACATGTAGAGGAAGGAGAGGGCTTGTTTTCTGCTACTCCAGAGACCAGGACAAGGAGCAATGGATTCAAGCTGCAGGAAAGGAGATTCCACCTGAACCTCAGGAAGAACTTCCTGACAATCAGGGCTGTCTGGCAGTGGAATATGCTGCCTCAGAGTGTAGTGGAGTCTCCTTCCTTGGAGGTTTTTAAGCAGAGACTGGAGTGCTTTGAGGGTGTTCCTGCATGGCAGGGGTTGGACTGGATGGCCCGTGTGGTCTCTTCCAACTCTACATTTCTATGATTCTATGATTCAGAGGGGTAAAAGAAGGAGAGGAGGTGGCCAGGAACACTCCCTGCCCCAGGGTTTATATCACTTTTCCCCAAACAGCTCAGTAGCAGGGGTTACGCAGTGGGAGAAAAGTTTTGTGAGGAAAGCTCATCTTCAAATTCCTCCCCTGTCTTTGAGAGAGAAGGAACAGGTTCCCTGAGATCTTGGGACCCTATTCATTTCCTCTTTCCCCTTAGTAGCAATTGGGATTGGTCAGCAGAGGCAGAGGGAGGATAGGAGTGCATGTTAATAGTAAGAAGGTCCACTAAGGGCATTTTCTCCTATAAAATGTTCAAACCTGAACCCAGAACTGGTAGAAGAAAACTTTTGTGAACCATATATGGCAACATTGTTTAGTTTCTGGAACTTTCTTAAAGAACTGTAAACAAGAAATATATATAAATTCAGAGTAAACATCATTATACAGTGGAACTATAGACTTTGAAGGCTTATCCTGCCAAGTTTCCTAGCAACCAAACATTCGTTCCTTCTCTCAGTTGTGAAAATCATCTCATGCATTTATAGCTCTCAACTACATTTTCTGTAACTCTTTATGAATCACTTTGGCTTTTAAACACTCTTTTCTGAGAGAGTCTACCCTGGTATATACACTTTTCATGTTAAATTTTAAGAATGTGTGCAATTGCTGTAATTGAGCATTTAGCATAGGTGTGTAGCGTGCTGAGTCCTTTTGAACCTATGGTTTTACAAAAAAGTAAAGTAAAGTGAAGAAATGTATTAGCAAAAGTAGAGCTTCTATGCCTAGGCCCACTCAGCTAACACTTCTCCAGAGGTGTGCAGAGTCTGGAGACGGTATCTCATTAAAAGTGATAGTTCACAGTTAATTTAGTGCACATGAATACATCACAGCAAGGAATGTATTGAAAAATCTATTCAAGTTCTACCAAGTCAATTTCATGCATTCAGTGAACATAAAAAGCCTTTACAGACTCAATTTTTATCATACTTCCACTGCAACAGGGGACCCATTGTCATTGGGTTGTTTTTTTTTAAAAAAAATAAAAGTTACCTGACAAAGAATTCAGTTGAGTCCTATGTATCTGTTCCTGTAACAAGGAACAACTCTTGTAAAGCAGACCAATTCATTCACATAAACATGCTTTCCTCATTTCTTGGAAGTGAATTTCTTTGGAGGAGGCAGTGACCTTCTATGTGGTCATTTCTTTCAAGTAAATAACAAAAGCTCCTGTGAGATGAGAGCTTAAAGGGATGGGCAAACATGAAAATCTATCCTCTTAAGCTCTGCATCTTGGGGGAGTAGGGGGAGGTGGTAATTGCTAGGAGACAACAGTGTAATTGTCATGTACAGGAAAACTCTAGTCGCAAAGATTTAGCTTAGAAATTTGGAAAACCTTTATTTGGGAACTTTTGAGTAACAGCAGCCATTCTGGCAATTCTAAGGCCATTTCTGCACGCAGCGAGGGAATCGCTCCCTGCCGCTACTCACCAGATCTTCTTTGGGCCTGGTCCGGTCCAGGGCAAGAGGAGCAGTGCGTGATCACAGATCCGCACTGCTCCGGCGTCCAAAATGGCGGCTTCCAGTTGGTCGTGGGTCACGACCAACCGCTGAAGCTCGCCAGCCTAAAGCTCGCCCTCCTCAGATTGCAGGCTCGCATTGGTGTGAGCCTGCGAATCTGCATTGGAGAGCAGGCACACAATGGCGCGCACCGGCATTTTGAAAAACCTGAAAAATCTGGTTTTTCAAAAACACACTGGAGGACCACTTGGGGTCGCTCCAGAGCAGACTGAGGTGCAGAACTACGCTAAGTAGTCCACACCCAGTCTGCTCCAAGGTTTAGATGTCCTCCATGGAAGATGCACTGCACCGTTTTTTTAACCTGTGCGGAAATGGCCTCAGACTGAAAGCCCTATTAGATTGACAGTGTCGTATAAGCAGTGAGATTACAAATTTGTGCATGAGGCCCTTAATTGCCAGATAACTCCTTTCCCAAACTGGCTTCCCACCTGCCAGCATCCTGACCTTATGTTTACCTTTATTCTCCTCTTTATCAGGGTTCAATGGAACAACATACCCTCATTCCTAAAACACTGGTTTCTCATGCAGTTTCTATCATCCCCTTCCAGCCCATTTTACATGGCATGCAATAGCAAAGCACTATAAGTATTACATGGCATCAAACAGCAAAACACTCTGATGTTGCTTGGCCACATGTATCCCAGTTTTCATGTGTATAATTTGGATGGTATGCTATGGAATTTATGCAGTTGCCATAAGTCAACGGGCAACCTGAAGGCGTGCACACACACCACACACACACACACACTCTCTACTTTGGAACTCCATTCCATGGGAGACCCATCTAGCCATCTCCCAGATGAACTTGTACTGACAGGATCTTTGGCCTTTCTAGCACCTTTGTTTTTTGCTACTGTGTGTTTCTTTTTTGCATGTTTGTTTTAGCTAGTTGCTGTTTTATTGATTTGGTTTCATCTCCGGTTATATATCTCTCCTTTAAGTTTTAGGTTTGACATTCGCCTGAATGCCCTTCCAGGGATTCATTACTATCCAGTGCCTTGGATTGCAAAGAGATCCAGGATCCCTTCCAGCTCCATGCATTTCGAGTCTTAAGGTTTTTGACAGTGGAGCTAACAGTGTGGAATCACATGCCCTGAGGCAATACTTCTTAAAACCTGAGAAAAGACAGCTGATAGTGGCTAACATTCTGGTGATGTCTTTCATTGACAGCTAGGATGATCCAAGAAGCCTTAGGTGATTAGCAGAGATTACTCATCTTTTTCTTCACCCCCACCTCAGCTAAATGAGGAAAGAGGATGAGCAAGGTGTTCCCTCTTTCTATAGCAAGAAGTTCATCTGTCCTAGAACTGAGTTTGAAAGAAGCAACAAACTGAACTGTTTGACTAAGCATGACTTACATGGGGGGACGGTATTTGTACTGCTTGTTGTTATGTGCCTTTAAGTTGACTCTAACCTATAGCAAACCTAGCATTGAGTTTTCTTGGCAAGGGTTATTCGAAGGAGATTTGCCATTGTATTCCTCTGAGACTGAAGGACTGGGAATTACTCAATGTCACCCAATGAGTTTCCATTGCAGAGTAGTGATTTAAACCAGATCTCTCAGAGTTGTAGTCCAATACCTGAATCCCCTCCAACTGCATGGAGGTCAGGAACCAAGTTCTCCCCCAAGCAGCCATACCTGCCACACAGCAAGTCCATTTTAGCTCCATTTTTCTCTGTGTCCCGCCCTCCTCAAAATGGCAACAAAGAGTGAGAAGGGTTTGGAGAGGGACTGCACAGGAAAACAGAGGTATTTGGTTGATGTCCAGAGTTCTGGGGTGTTTGTGAGGATGGGTAAGGTATTTTCATGTGTTTTTCTGCATTTGGGGGATTTTCTGCATGGAGGGCAAAAATTACTTGAAAATTGTGCCTGCTGCTTAAAAAATATACTGGTGGTTTGGGGGGCGGGCTAATCATGAAAGTAGAATCAGGGGCCAGAACAATTTAGTCCAGTGGTCACATATGGTTGCACTTTACTCACTCCTGCACTACATCATGTTGGCTCCTTACTCATCACCAGAAACACATGAAATGTCCTCCCTCCACCCAAACTGCCACTGCTCTGGCCTCAGAGAAGAAGAGATAGGCACAGCTCCATCATGCCTAGGCCTGGAAGCAGACGAAAGGCTTTCCTTCCCTCCCAGCTGCCACTGCCTTGGCCTTGGAGGGAGAGAAGAAGAGGTAGCATCTGCTGGACAATCCTCTCCCATGCTGCCATCCCCTTTTCCATTTGTTTCATGTCTTAATTAGATTGTAAGCTTGAGAGCAGGGAACGGTTTTGTTGTTCCTTTACTTGTAAAATGCCAAGCACAGTGATGGCACTGTAAGCAGTAAAAGAGTTTAAACAAAATAGTGCTTCCTCAGCTTCCCCCCGTCTACTCTGCAGGGCTGCTAGAGATTCAGCACCCTGGACAATTCAATTCATTGCTTATTAAATGTCCTAGCTAAAGGAGCTTTCTGTCTCTCTGCATTTGCTTCACTAAAGTTCCTCCATTTTGAATTCTCGTCTACTTTAAAGGTTGTTCCTATTGTCAGCCCCCTTGTCCTACTTAAAATTATGCTGATATTAATTGGTAATCCAATGCCTACATACCCACCAGTGGTTTCCAGAACTCTGTTATACTCTGTAACAATATTTCTTATACTTCACTGCTGAACAAATTCAGTGAGTGTGATCCAGGGTTCATTGTTGATTGTTAACTGAAGGATATAGCTAAAAATTTTAAATGACATCCGAACATGCATTGTATGCACCATGAGATCACTGCCCCAAAATTATAAAAACTCTCCTTTTAACAATAAAGGGTCCTTCTCTTTGCTCATGCAAAAAATGGTTTTGACTGCATTCTTTCTGAAGAGGGAGGAGTCCCT
Organism: Ctenosaura bakeri; assembly: GCA_948474755.1. Lineage (NCBI taxonomy): Eukaryota > Metazoa > Chordata > Lepidosauria > Squamata > Iguanidae > Ctenosaura > Ctenosaura bakeri. The sequence continues at coordinate 137,611 of CAOLHI010001271.1, forward strand.
TTGTCCAAAGTTTGGGATCTTTCCAGGCTGATTCAGAGCTCAGCTGTGACCACATTGACTACCTGGGGTAGTCCATGGAAGACCTAATATTTTAGATCTGGCCCCACATTTTTGAGGGTTCAGAGGTAACCTTAATAGTGCTATATAAATAGAGGAGGAGGATGACTGCTTTATTTTTAATTTTTTTTTAAAAAAAAAAACTGACTTGGGTATTGAAGCTGATAATGCTAGATCATGCTGTATGTATCTCCTTTTCTTTTTGCTTCTTTTCTCCTCCTTCCTCCTCCTCTTCATCATCATCTTATCAGGCTCAATCCATAACACTAGTTTTGATAAGCAAAAGTATGAGAAATTTTTATGCAGCAAATTGCTTTTGGAAATGAGACTTCACATGGCTGTAACACTGGACCTCTTAAGTTGCAGTTTTAAATACTCAATTTATGTGTCCTCATCACTTCACTCATATAACCGTGAAATCCTATGATTTTAGTTAAGCCTCTAAGGCCTTTGGAGTGTCATGCAAGGTAACAGGTCCCCTGCAAAGATCATCCTTGTTGTTGCTGCTGTGTGTTTTCAAGTCATTTCTGACTTCTGGCAAGGTGAACCTATCACAGGGTTTTCTGGGGCTGACAGTGTGCAACGCACCCAAGGTCACCCAGTGTGTTTCCAAGGCTGAGTGGGGAATTGAACCCTGGTCTTTACGGTCATAGCCCAACACTTAGAATACTACACCAGGCTGGGCTCACAGACATCCTTAAGTCCCATGAATTAGATCACCACAAGCATACCTAATTCTCTTGGTTTGTGGCCTGTATATTGCTTCCCCTCTCCTTTCTCTTAATTTTCAGTTGACAGAATAAAAACAAATGGAGGTCAGGGCATCTAAACAACTACATTCTCGCATGTAAACTGGTCTGTTCCTTAGGAGCATCTTTAGAAGGATATGCTCCTCTGTAGCAAATGCATCATTGTGGCAGCAGACTTGCTTCTCAAGTAGCAGGGAGTTATGTTCTTCCCACCAATCCTGTACCCATCAATCCAAACTGAAATGTGTTCTGAAGGTTCACCAGCAGGGCTATGCAACTGCGGTTGTGCTTTTGGTATCAGATGCAATTTTGAGTGGGTAAAGTTGGTAAAAGTGTACTGACTCTGACTCCAGCTTCCAAACAAAAGCTTTTAAAATTATAAAAAATATATGCATTATGTTGTTCTAGTCTTAATTTTATATATTCTTTACTTTTAAGGTATATCCTGTGTTTCCATTAAAAACATTTTGAGTTAAATGGATAGTTTGTTGCATATTTAGTTTCATAGGAATTTAGGAAAGTTTTCTTGTTCAGAAATTTTAATCAAAGGAATATATTTTATGATCTATCCATCTAAGTAGCTTAATGATTCATATGGTAGTGATGAAATGCCTTGTCCTATCATTTTACTATGGTAAATTTGTTATTACTAATTAATATACATTTGCCATTTATAAGAATCAGAGTGAAGGTTGGAGTTGGAGTCAGAGTTGGATAGTAGAAAAACGGAGGAGTCAGAATGAAATGTTTGGTGAACCAATTCCATAGCCTTCATCCCCAGCCAACAGGAGTCAAATGAGAGGGAGATACAGGTAGGTTTGCCAAGGCTCAGAATGCCCACTGAAGTCTCTGGAAGTGCCATGTTTCCCTCTATTTACGAGCAATTGGGGCAGCTGGATATGGAGGAGGAGTGTTGTGAACTTGGACTGGGTCTGCTCCCAGCTTCTTCAAGAGATTTATGAATTGCCAAGAAGACCCGCATTAGCCACTGGTGTAAAAAAACGTTTTGTTGATGTATAAAGGATGCATCAGGTAGCCCAAAGAAAAGCTGCCATCATCCATGAGGGCTCCTGTGTCATGGTAGGACATCTCCCTTGCAAATCCATATATATTCATGAGAGACTAGTGCACACTCCCCAACTTGGGGAGAAAACAAAATTTTTGGTTGCAAAACAGGGGCATTTATATATTACTTTAAATAGATAAACCAAAGAAGGTCTCAGAATCTAATCATCTTTAGAAAAATTCCTCACTTGTTTTTTTTTGCCCCAGCTAAACAGAAGGGTATGAAATAGGCCCTCTAGTTCCCAGTTATAAGCATGTGAGTGTAATGATCCCATTTTCACTGCTATGGCTACATCCTGTGCTCAGTGGGACTTTTCAACTCATAAATGGCTATCTTTTAAGCATCTTAAGCTACATCTTTCTAATATCTTTTATCCAAACTCAGGGCTGGTTTAATATGATTGGCCTCATGGCCATTTTCACAATCAGCTAATCCACAAGCAGTACTAGCCCACCCCCTAATCCTTGCTCGCCCAGCCTCTGTTCTGGCCCCAGAATTTCAGGGAGAGGGATGCTGTTCATCTTGGTGTAAGGAAATGGGAAATTCATTCCATCTAGTGTCTGTTTCACTGGCTCAGAAACATAGAGGGATACAACCCTCTGAGGGCTATTTCTGTGATGGTGCCCAATTGTGGAACACTTTATCCAGAGCAAATTTTTTAAAACAAATAAAAAAAATGAGTTAACCAAGCTATTCATTTCCTTGCCATGACTTAATTCACTAGATTTCCGGATTCATGCTGCAATTAATTTTAGGCTTTAATGAGCTCATTTGTAGATTATTAAAATTTAGTTGAGAGTATGGCTCTCCCTCTGCCAGATTCAGTAAAACTAGAAGTCCTTAGAAGGTATGCATTGTGCATTTTATCCCATGCTCCTCGATTGATATTATTCTTGTTTCTATTTCACTTTTTTGTATAATATATGACAGATAGTATTGTTTATAATTCTTATTTGGGATGGGCTGTGATGAACCTCTCTGTTTAGGATAGGCTGTGATGAACCTCTCTGTAATAATTTAGTGTGTTCAGCATTGCTCACACAGTATTAGCTATGGGGATGAGTAAGTGGAAAAGTTTTCCTGAACTACCTCACAATTTCCTACTTTCTTGGATTCCTTGGTTTCTCTTTGTCTCCCCTGTTTCTGCTTTTCATCCATCCCTCTGCTTCAGTGGGTCAGATACCTTGAGGGATTTGGTTAGAACTATCAAGCTTATTCTCTTAGGTGACAAAAGCAAGGAGAGATGAAGTTTTAGAACTTGGCCAAAGAAGACGGTACCAGAGTTGATGTTTTGAGCTGTTTAAACAGTCTTCAATTTCAGTCAGTGAGCAACTCTAATTTGTTCCTGAAACTTCATCCTATTCATGTGAATTATATAAATAACAAGTGAAAACCTTACAAAACAATTTTGTATTAACAAAAAGAGTATTAGGTCAAGATGTAGTGGTCTTGTTAGATATCTTATCTTTTAAACTGGGGATATCATAGAATGCATTTAGGATCCCCAGTTTCTGCATGCAAAACATGTGCTCTGCCACTTATCTTTGCAAATCACACTTCATCAAGAGTAGGGAGGCAAAGGATATGGTGATTCAGTTATACAGAAAAATGTTCTGCATATGCTCAGAGGCACTGAAGACATTTATGATTAATTTGTCATCCTCAACTAACTGATCAATCATCCTCAACTAACTGACTGATCTTTCTGCTACTATGTGCTAGGGGGAAGAATTCTCCAAATTCTCCAAATAAGAATTCTTTCTGACAAATTAAAAGTTCCTTCTATCCTCAAATTTCTAGTATTTTAGAAATTTAAAACTCAAAACTGAAAAAGTCTTATTTGAGGAGCAATGCCCTTACCACCCCTCAGCCAACAGAAGCAATCCTGTCCAGTGTTCTCTGCCTGTCATAAACACATAATTCCATACTAACCTTTAGCTTAGTAATTCCGTACTAAGTTTTAACAAACAAGTTATTAGAAGGATAAGTAAAAAGTGTACATGTTGGTGAATGTGGGGGAGGGTAGAAACCAGAAGAATGCAGAAAGCAAAACTTAAATAAATATTATGTGTATCCATGATTAGGACAGCCTTTCTCAAGCTAACAGTTTCTAGATTTGTTGGACATGCATTTGTGTGTGTGCGCGTGTGCGTGCGTGCGTGCATGCATGCGTGTATTCCTTTGTAGTTTATCTAGGAAAAGAAATCGTTTGGAATAAAGAAACTTTTTAAACAAGAAAAAAAGCATTTTTGAATGTGCTGATAACAAAATGTGATCCTACATGTCAATAATGACAACCTCCATGCTCCATTCTTTATAAATCTCATTGTCCGCTTTAATGACTAATGTTTCACATAATCATATAGTAATAATCCAACCAATTAAACAATGACCATCATTAGCACTGGGGGCAACAAATTAATCTCCTTATGTCTAAGTTTCAACATTATCAAATTAATTTTCAAACCTATCATTCCAAGCTCTGATTCAAAGACGCCCACGTAGCGCTGATGGTACTAGCATTGTTGTGACATGTTGATATTTCGGCTGGTTTGGATTTTTAATGATGTTCCCTCTCTATTCTGTTTTAAACTGGATTTCATATCATTTTGAAGTAAATGTTTTAAATTACTTGTTTACCTGTTCTGCCTTTGGTAAATACTCTGGATTCTTTTAAAGCAGAAAAGTGGATAGAAATAAATTAAATGCATACATGCATGTCCTTTTGCTTTTATTTTTATGCCAATAAAAAAAGATGCATCTGGAAAAAACTGTATGCAAGAGCTGCTGTTTAAGTGAGGTGGTAATAAATTGTTGATTGCCAATTATACATGAGCTGTAAACTAGTGAAAAGATGTCTTTTGTAGGAAATTAATTGGATCCAACAGTGCTATGCTCATTTGCCACATTTACTGTCTTTAAATAGGACTGATAGTCCAAGTGACACTTCTCTAGTCAGGCGATCTGCTGCAATTAGTATATTTACACACTGGGAATTGCTTTAGAAAATAGGCTAAAAAACCAGCTGATGCACACACAAGAGGTGCATAGCCCTGTATTTCTTTTACGTAGAATATGAGACCATCAGTCTTCATTCCTGTTTTCTTGGTGGTTTGAAACTCAGGCTTTAATAGAACATGAAGCTTCATTTTAAAAAGTTGGAGGGTGGATTTTTTGCACCAAGTGTAGCAAATTGCATTAGCTGAAGGAATAATTTCAAACAGAAGACTTTTCTGAAGCCTATAGAACTGGTATATTTTAAATTCAAAACCAGATTGGATATTTTATCCAGTTGTCTTTATAAAATATGTAACTCAATTAATCTTTCCTTCCTGCTGACACACTGTCATATCACACATGGTCAGGCCCTCAGTTTTCAGTGTGGACAGATGATAGTGAAATTAGTAGACTTATTATTCAGTTCATTGATGAAATCATTCTAAGCAACAGAGCACATTTTTCTACTACTTCCATATATCACATACATTAGTTAGTGTTTACGATCATATGCGTGTTTAGCTGAATGTAAACCAGAGCTGTTACTTTTTTGGACTACAGAATCTCTCCATACCAGGTGGCTGATTTGGTAGCTGTAGTTCAAAAACATAAGCTTTCTGAGATTTGGGGTAAACCATGTTGAATGGAATGTGATTTCCTCTGAGGAAGTATACACAGGACCAAACTACATAGCTTTTAACTACTACGGCTACTACTACCACTGTTAATTTGTGAAGGGGTCTCAGAGGGTCAGGTCATACATTAGACAAATTTGCACTTGCATGGTTTTTGCTAAATAAAAGCTTGATGGGGGATCCATTTTAACAGAGGAGAGTTCAGGGGGACTGGGATCTATTTAATCTTCACCTTGCTTTTAAAAAATAAATAAGAACAGCTCTGTTAGAATAGGGGAGAAGTAATACAGGCAGAGAGTATCATGTGCATGGAGAGAGGGTAAAAAATCCAACACTGCACTCCAAAGCTGCCACTGGCACTAGGTGAGTGCATTGAATCTCCTTCCCTTTGTACCACAGTAACAATCTCTCTCAGGATCCCATTTTTAAAAGATACAAACATAAGAACACATTTAACAGACCCCATAGTTGAGCCCTAGTCATCCTTCTTCATTTGTATTCCTTTGATTAGCGTTGCCATTTGACATATTCCCCCTATTTTCTCTTCTCTTCAAGTGACTAATGTCTTAGCATGATCTGTCTTCTTTTAAAAGATGCGTAAACTCCCATGTTACATAGCTTAAACATTTGCCCATTTTAAATTATAGCCTGGCAACTAGAGGGAAGTAACTACTGTATGGAAGCTTCATTTTCAACTATTAAGCTTATATTTTACACCATTCACCTCCCTGTCACCGTTTAAAGAAACTGAAACTGCAAACCCAGTATTTTGCTCCAGTGATTACTTTTTCAAATTATGGTTCGTATTTTGCAATTTGACATGGGTTTGCAACTGCTGAGTCAAAGTATGAGTGAGCTGTTGCTTGAGATGGTTTTCTGCTTTTTATAGCCCCATACTAGCAGGATATCCAATGCAGATTTTCCACAATGACACATCAAAACTGAATCTTCCAGATTACTATTTAAGACATTTTTAACTATTACTATAGTCTAGTGAGTTTTTATTTTCCAAAATTCTTCTTAATTTATACCACAAGGCTTCCAGTTTTATTTCCAGAGATCTCATGATATGCCTTGCCCTCTGTACTGATCCATCGTTAGCCTCCTGGCTTTTTTTTTCTTTCACAGCTTTTTCTCATTGCAATTGGAATAGCATTCTTACTATTTATATTTATACACAGAGCAGACTTCAGGCTTACAAATACGTAGAGTAAAAGTAATGTGGCTGAAGCAAGTCATGACTATTTTTTTTAAAAAAAAAAAATCAGGCTAAGTATGCCTAGGTCTGTCTCTAATCACTAGGCCTAGACTAGCGAGGGTAAGAATATGTGTCCCTCAGAGGTTGTTGAGATTGCACCTTCCAGCATTCTTCACCACTGATTACATTGGCTAGGGCTCATGGGTCTTGCAGTCCCATAACATCAGGAGGGCTACATGGTTCTCACCTGCGGCCTAAATTCAACTGTTGGTCCCAGCTAGAGTAAATCCATTGACTCAATTGCTAAATGGTAAATCAACATTTACCATTTGTTGTTGATTCAGTGGGTCTACTGCAAATTGGGAGTAGCAATTTGGACTTTGGCCATAGTTTACTGTATATGTGTTATCAATTTTTTTTTCCAATTCAACAGCCTAAGGCATTTGCTATTTTGAATGCTATTTTATTAGGCAGCATGTCCCACTGAGATCTGTCATAATGTGTAAGCATGATAATCAGATCTATTTTAGGTATCTGCTCATGCTTTGCATTTCTGTCCTACCTTTTTTATTCAGTACTTCATCATCAGGTACCCATCCCTCTTCCTCAAAGTAGGACTTTTTTTCCTCTTTCAGGGAAGGAGAAAAGTGCATCGTCAGAAAAATAAATTTTTAGACTATAATTCCCAGAATCACTTAACCAACATGGGGGGAAGAAATTTTTTTCTAAGATCTTGGAACAAGTTCTAGGTGGGTGACAAGTAGTCAGGCCCTTCATCTGTTCTCTTGGAACACTAGAAACAAATGCCATGATGATCTTTTTGTTGGTTTGATAGGCATACTCCAAAGACATTTGTTCCCTGTAGATGAGCCCTTTATCACAGCATCCTGAAAACTCACTGTTGCTCATATTGTATAGGTGGAAGTCAGAAAACTTTGGCAACCCTACTGCCAATCACTGAAAGCTTCAATCAATCTTCTGCCTATGGTCATTTCCTCAGTCCACTGTTATAGTGCTATTATTCCACTTTCAACATCCTGTGGAATTCTAGGGTTTGCAGTTTAGGGAGAGGGATTTGGAATGATCAGTCAGAGAGCAATTTGGCCTCAGTAAACTACAAACTCCAGAATTCCACAGAATGTTTGAAAGTTGAATAATAGCACTATAACAGTGTAGTGCAGAAATGGCCCAGCTCTGCTGGTACTCCTCCAGAACAACATTTCTGTGTCACAGGGTATTATTTCAGCCCCTGTGTTATTCATGAAATAATTTCTTTTGTGTAGTGGTTTGAGCATTGGACTACAACCCTAGAGACCAGGGTTTGATTCCCCACTCTGCCATGGAAACCCACTAGGTGACCTTCAGTACATTACTCACTCTCACCCCCAGAAAACCCCATTGTAGGTTCATCTTAGAGTTGCCATAAGTCAGAAATTACTTGAAGTCACACAACAACAATAGTAATTTGCTTATCTCCCTTTCTCTAATCATTTTGATATTCTTTGCTTCTCCACAAACCTCAGTGCCCTCTTCCATTTCATCAACATTTCAGCTGCACACAGGTACAAACAAAAATCAGAAAACAGAATAAGTACTGTGGTATCATAAAGATTACTGGTTTTGGCTCCAGGTGACAGACTAACAAAAAGATAGTTATATGTTAATAGTATACTACTAAAAGAAAAGAATTTGTTCATACAGTGACATGAGAAAAAGCACGGCTAGCGTAGCTACTTCTGTAGTTTATTGCTCAAAAAGAGGAATAGAAAGAGTAAGCTTTGTATAAAAATTTGATTTACAGATTTATATGCATGGATGCAAATTTAGAAATAATTATTACAATTTAAGAAATACAATACATCACAGCATAGGGTCATCCTAAGCATTCCTAAATTACTTCTTCTGCATGGAAAAAAAATTAAAGAGACAGGAATGCTATCCTCCTTTGCACATAAGTTGGAGAGGAATTTCTTCCTCCAATAACTCCAGGCAAAATTAAAAGACCATGCTGCTGAATTATGGACTCAACTTTACTGAAAGAAAGGCAATTCTGTCTCATACCCTCACAAGCCTTAGTCTGAACAAAATGGAGGCCCTGGGTTCAGTTCCAATACAGTCTAATATAAAGGGTGTCAGGTATGTTACATTGCACGTGTGCCAGAGTAACTGTTTATCCAACTAACAGTCCAGACCAGATCTTTATATTATTTCTCAAGGCTAACCTAACTTTCAATAAACTTCTTCCAGAAGCATGATAAGTTTGAAATCTATCACCTCTCCATGTTTATTTTAAATTTCTCTTTTGAGTTAATTTTTTTTAAAAAAATTTAACACATTTTCTAGCATAGTGCAAAGACACAATAGCATACAGGCATGTCATGATGTTACAATGTTGCTGTGCTAGTATAGCTTACAAAAAACAAAAAACAAAAGACCAATCATGAGCTGCAGGACAGGGAAAAGGACTCACCAATGATGTTGTAATTGGTGGGAACACCAGCGGTAATAACACTACTCACCCACTGAAGTCAAATGGGTGCGCTAGAGAGCATTTATAACCCGATACCATCCTGGAAATGGCAATGCTGGGATTGAAATGGAACAACCTGCTATCGACGCATGGTATGGTAAGGGCCAAAGTCACCCCCCTATCTCTGTTTAGCTGAAGCCATCATTTGGGTATTGAATAATCTATAGCTTGAAATGGAAGCTCGTCAGGAGGAACTGAACTGGTATTGGATTAGCATAGGGTCTTACCAGAACAGAATTGGAACCTTTGTGCTGTTGTAGTCACTTTCTTTCCCCACTTTCTTTCTTCCATAGAGCCGGTCACCAAGACAAGACAGAAGAGGCGGTCTTAATCAACCAGCTGTCTATCCTCTCTGCCTCTTGGAGCCTCCTGCTATCACTAGCAGCCACAGTGCAAGGAAGGAAGATTGCTTGCACAATGACAGCTTATGGTACCACACCCAGACAGCAGTTCAGACCCAAAGTGACAATCTAAAGCTGTGTTTCTTAACCCATTCTTTACTATGGACCACCTCTAAATATCTTTTGGTGCTACAGACCAGCTCAGGATTTAAAACCCTAAAGTATATTTAATAATTATTTAAAGTTGCTCATTAAGGGTCTTCAAATTTGGAAAGAAGAGAGAAGTAAGTAAATGCTACAGAATTCTGGGAAGCAGCAGACATTCTAAGAATGTAGTGGTACAATGTGGACAAGACTAGAGTTCAGTGCAGCTATAAAGGCAACTTCTGGCTGTATTGCAGTAGCAAGAAATGTCATGTGCTTTCTCCTAGCCACTCAGCATCTTTCACTTGCATGTTCTCACTGCAAGCAGAAGTAGCAAGTTCTGAGTACATTGGTTAGCTATCAAACAGTTATTTTCAGAACGTTTGAAGAGTTTGAGCTATTGTAGTGAAACCACTGGCAAAAGACTCCTGCTCTTTGAGATCAATGTATGACCATCTGTCTAACTGTCCTTCCTTCCTTCCTTCCTTCCTTCCTTCCTTCCTTCCTTCCTTCCTTCCTTCCTTCCTTTCTTAACTGTAAAAACTCATAATATTTCTTCAAGTCTTTGTGGATCTCCTGTAAGGACATACCACACCCCTGAGGTCTGCAGACCACAAGTAAAGCCCCACTGATCCAAAGGGACAGACAAAAAGGTAGATAGACACAAAAAGTAACCAAGCCAGGCATCCCTAGAGCTAGAGTATAGATCTCTCCAATGAGCAAGAAAAACCCAATAGGGTCAAGATTTCTGCTGGCCTAGACTTGCGTCACTGAGCAGACATATAGGACAGAAAGGACAGGGCCATCCAGCTACTTCAACAATCCCCTTCAAAGTTATTCCATTAATATATGAGAAAGTAGTTGTGTCATGCTACATTTCTGTATGAAAAAAGATGAAAAAATACTTTTTGATTGACTTTTTAAATTATTTGACAGGACAAACAATTTAAATTTAATATTACAGAACAGAGGTGGGTAAAGTGTAGTCCACCAGACACTGGTGGACCTCAACTTCTATTTTCCCTCACCATTGGCTCTTTTGGCTAGGGCAACTGGGAGATATAACAACATGGAGAGAGTTACAGGTTTTTCGAATATGTAAAATCTAAGTGTCCATCTCTAGATTTTCCAGCATAATTTTTTTATTCAAGCAATCAATCAATCAATCAATACCCCACCTTTCTCCTATCAAGGGACCAAGGCAGCTTACCATTTAAAAATTAATTAAAATTTTAATTTAATTAATTTAATATAATTGAAGTGTAATGTTTAAATGTGATACACCAAATGTAATATTGCAAGTGTATGCGTACATAATGTTACAAATGTGTAACTGGTTCAATAGTCACAAAAGAAAAATTATTTTTGTTATCACACCACAAAATTGAAGAACAAGGAACAGGCAGTACTTGACAACTACATGAGCAACTAGCACAAAAAACAATAAGATATCTAATTGTCCTTCTTCAGACACTATTGTTACATTTACAAGTCAGCATGACAGATTACAGCTGTAAAGCTAATTTACCTGCCTATTTTTTCACCACTTAAAGGAGAATTGACTCAGTTTTCTTGTTGTCCCCAAGTACCTGAGTAAATTGTAGATTTAAATCAAGCCACACTGTAGAGAAAACCAACCCTACAGATGATAAACTATTGTGAAAAGTGCAATGACTGGGGAGTTTTTCCAAATGGCAGAAGGGAACTGGTGTAATTTGTTCTATTGGCTATGAAATGTCATGGTCTCTTTTTTGTCAATTTCATCCAGCTTAAAACCGCTTGAACTCCCACAAGACTAAAGTTCTATAAGGATTTTCTAGGAAGCAATACTTCAGACATACTTACCTGGGATTCAATGGTATCATTCCAGTGATGGAAAGTTTTCCATCAGTTGAACCAGAAAGGAGGCAATTCTACCTTACTTCCCCAAGACAGCCCGACCTACATCCACACACACTTTTTCAAAATATGTGGAGAGATAAAGAAATCTTTGGAGCAGACTTGCAGGTTTGTGTAGAAAGAAGGAAAGAAGCAGAAGATCCTTGGCATGAACAGAGCTACAGTAACACAATATTTGAATTAAACAAGGATTGATTTAAATACTGGATTTACAATTTACTTCCAAATACGCAGACCTAGTGTTGCTCTGGAAGTTTTATTCAACTCAGTAAGACTGAGATTGCAATCATGCACATATTTACTGGAAAAAAATTGAGAGTGTTTGCTCAATTGAGGGCATTTGATAATAATTTGGTTATAATTTTTCAAAATCCTGTGGTGGATATAGAGGTGTTGATGGGAAAATTGAAAGAATTTTATCTTTGGGCTGCATTTAAGATAGATAAACAAAAACAAAGATGTTAACAAAGAACATGACTACACAAAGTAAGAACATATGTATGAATAAAACTGGTTTTGAGATAGAAAAGAAAGTCAAATATCTTGGTGCTACTTTGTCATGTATGAATTGTTTGCTGTTCCAGAACAATTATGTGAAGGTTTGGAATAAATTGAGAAAGATTTGGTGAGATTGAAGAATTTGAAACTGTGACTGATGAGTAGAATTTCTGTAATAAAATGAATGTATGACCTAGAACGATGTTTTATTCCAGACAATACAGTTTTTAACAAATCACACATTATTTAAGCAACAGCAGAAGGGTTTTTCTAACTTTATTAGTCAAGGAAAGAGATACTACAAGATGCAAAAGAAAGAAGAGGTTTGGGCCCATCGAACTTGAAATGGTATTTTGCTGCTTGCTGCCTGGTTTGGCTGAAAGAGTGGATAATGTTAAGAAATAGGTGGTTATTGGAGCGGGAGGGAGATAACTTAAGATTTTGGTGGTGCAGATATTTGTGTATAATAAAGTTCAAGTTGAATGTAGATGTTAAGAATCATTTCATAAGATGTGCTATATCAAGAGTATGGATTAAATATGAAAATAGGTTATGTCCTAAAATGCCTTTCAGTGCAAGAAGCATTTTGTAGAACAGAGATGATGGGAAAACAAAAATGGTTAACTTAGCAAGCTTTATTGGTTAAATTTCAATGGTTTTCATATACACAGCTGTTTGACAGGTTTAAAATAGATAAAAAGGAATGTGGTTTTGAACAAGATAAATCAGAGTTTGAAAAGCAATTATGTTGCAATTATGTTATGTTATACATTGCTATAATTTATAAGTTTTTGTTGAAATTTGTTATGGAATAAGAACAGAGAAGGCATAAAGAGTGTATGATTAAATGGGCTAAAAATTTTGGGTATAATACACAGATGAAACAATGGGTACATATGTGAACAAAAGTTTAAAAATTTACTTCACTTTATTTTATTTATAAATATTTATTTTATGATCTTAAAGAGAATTCTTATAAAATGATGTATCATTGGTATATGGCTCCCAAAAAATTATTTAAGATGCATAAAGATGATGCTAATATATGTTGGAAATGTGAAAAACAAGAAGAGACTTTTTATCATACTTGATGGACGTGTGAGAAAGTTAGAAAAATTTTTTTGCTGAGAGTCTAGAAATCTCCAAATGAAGCCTGATTTTTTTTTCTATTGGAATTTATGGACATAACAGTTAGAAAAGGATTATTGAATACTATTGCAATATATGATCACTGCAGCAAGACTGTCATACTCATGGCCCTTTTCGCACGGGCCTTTTCTCGCGCGACAGCCCCGTAAGCCTCGCGGGAGTGGGAGCGTCGCTCTGCATGACGCACTCCCACTTCCGCCGGGCTCACGGGGCTGAAGCGGCACGAGCGCGGGTTTTTTGATTTTCGCTTCCAAGCGAAAATCACCCACGCTCGTGCAACGCTCCCGGCGCCCGCGCACACTTACCTTTCGTGCGGAGTGTTCGGGAGCCGGCCGGGTCGCGCTTCCTTCCCTCCGCCCCTGCGGAAGGAAGGGACGGGGCAGGGCGCTCGCGCGACACGTCCTGCTTCGCGCGCGTGCGGGGGGCAGACGCGAGGAGCGCCTTTCTCTCACGCGCGGGGGGGATGGAGGGGACAGGCTCCTTTCTCGCGCACGCAGGGGGGAATGGACGGATGCGCGAGCCGCCGCCGCCTCCGGGAGGCTGCCGCTTCGCTGCTCCTTCCTTCACCTGCGGAAGGAAGAAGGGGGAAGCGGCAGCCTCCCGGAGAAGGCTTCTTGCACGAGCTGCCCTCCCCCGCTCGCGCGAGAAGACTAATGCGAAAAGGGCCATAGAAAATGAAAGATCTGACAATAGCAACCACTGTTAAGTGGATGGCAAAACTGATGGACTTAGCTAAACTGGACAAGTTCACTGTTTTAATTCAAGATGAGTTTTTAGGAAGATTTCTTGAAAAGAGGAAATCCCTTATAGACTTTTTTTAGAAACATAAAGATGATCTGATTGTTGTTGGATTTGACTATTAGTAGTTTAGTGAGAACAGAAACAAGTGTGTAGTATAATAGGGAACTTGAGAGGCTGAGAGTGGAAGTACTTTTTTCTCTTTTTATTTTTATTGGAAGATACTTTGTAATTTTAATTATAGATAATGATATTTATTTTTTCTTGTTGTTCTATCATACTTTTTTAAACTTAATAAAAATATCTTTAAAAAAGCAGATATGAGACTCTTGGAACTTGAATATCGTAATTTAAGTTTCAAGTGGCATGGATATTTTGGCATGATGAAGCTAAGGCATATGCTGAATTTAAAAATCATTGTATTAGAAGGGCTCTCCTACAGGTTTGGTATAAATATAAGCAGAGACTTTTCCCCAAGACAATACTAGCCACCTAAGCACATGAAGCCTTTTTAAGGAAAGACTGGGGTAAAAGTTGGAGACAGTTGCACTGTAATGATATTTTATATTTTGAACAAAACAGCTGGAAGTTTAAATCAAGAGAAATGATTCCTAAGGGAGGCAAAGAGCTTAACTGTTTTGCTTCTATGCAACTTAATGACAGGTGTAATCAAGATAAGAGAAATGTAGGCATAGAGGTTAAAGAAAATTAGTTCTATTTAGAGTCATCTAAAGACGATGGCCATGTAATTAAAGAGGTGTTTAAACAGCTAGAGATAGAAGATGATCCTGCAAAAGAGTGCATGATAAGGTGGGTCCCAAGTTTTGGATATAAAGTCCATATGGTTGTATGGGGAAAATGTGATCGAAAGATCTATTATTTACTTTATGTGGTAATTTGAATGAAAACCTTTATAAGATCATACACACACAGTATCTAGCCTTAAATAAACTGTTGAAAATGTCCCAGAATGTTTAAAGCCAACGCTGGGGATGTCAAAATAAGGTGGGGGGTGGGGGGTTTCATATGTGGTAGACTTGTAAGAAAGCGGAAAGTTACTGCTCTAAGATTGATATGTTAATCAAAAACAAATTGAAAGGAGGTTTTGTAATATTACTGGAAAGGTTTCTGTTGGGTATTACAGATAATGAACTGAATAGTAAATATGCATTACTTCTTTGTTATGCGATAACAGGAACAAGAGTATTGTTTGTTCAAACTTGGAAACAAACTGAAGCACCAACAATGGAAAAATGGATGGTTAAGGTTGCTGAGCCGGCCCAAATTGTCCAATTAAGATAGGTTCTAAAGGATAAGCCAGCTGAAAACTTCTTGAAAGACTGAAAACTGTTTGTGGACTGTTTGAGCAATGAGAAAACTAACAATGAAATAATCTGTGGTTACGATTATTAATAATTATAGATCTGTAATGATTTGTATTCTACCATTACTTCAATTTGTAATGATGGAATAATACTCTTTTTTTTCTTTTTATTAGAATTTAGGGTATCAGAACCCTATTGTATTTTAGTTGTATGTCCTTTTCCCCCTCTTTTTCTTCCCTCTGTTTCTTAATCTTTTGAATGTATATTTTGACAGGAAATTAGATTGTTAATGTTTAAACACCAATCTTTCTTTTTGTAAAGCAACAATTGTAGTTGCACAAAGCATGCCATCCAATTTTTTTAAAAAAGGTCTAACAAATGGGAAAAATATATATACACATATACCTTTATACATATACCTTTCAAGGTAGTATTCCTGCCCTGAGATTCCTCCCTTTCCACTGAGATCTGAGGAAGACAGTCCAGGCCCTGAGAACTGGCAGTGCTAGTCCCTGTCCCTGCAATTTACTTTTGAAAAGCTAGTTGCATGATTGCAACATTGGGTAAATGGTGCTACATGTTACAATCAGTCTGGGACTTTCTATAACAGTGGAAAGACAGGATACATCCTTCACATCTTTTAACTATATTAATCCAGAGCCAGAACTCTGGAGAGCTTCTCAGTGACTGGACAGTTAAGAAGCCTTGGTTGTAGGAGGCCCTATGTCTCCAAGGCAGGGAGTAGTCTATGTGAATAAATGACTAGCACAGCAAGTAGCTCCACCTGTTTCAGAGTTTTGGATAATGTCTTTTGGCACATTGTGCTATTGCTTTGCTAAATCTACTTACACATCCTCCACGATGTCACTTTGGTTTACATCTAAATGCAATGTGAAGTCTTGCAGCTTCTTTTGGCCTCATTAGAGTCCTGCAATTTATGTGATTTAATACCAGATGCCTCTATCCATCTACCCCTGAAACTGCTGAGAGCTCTGAGGCATGCTCTGCTTTTTCTGCAGAAGCCAGCCAATTTGTAGGCAGTAGCCTACAACCCAAATACCCTGCAGCATTCCAAGGGAGTTGGGGGTTTAATTCTCAATCTGGTACCCCAGAACACCAACCTGTGCTTTAGTACTGCCTATTATTACAAACACATCCACCTATCTACCTATCTACCTATCTACCTACCTACCTACCTATCTATCTATCATGTAACTCAGAGGTCACCCTGTAAAACCAGGCAATATTAAAGTTTGCTGACTGCTAGCACTTTCAAGTGGAGTTTTAACTGATCATGATAGCTAAATGCCAGCTGAGCCAATGCTGGGCCAGTGAAGTTGTACTGAAATAAAACCTCTCCCAGCTTAGGGGTGCTGAAAATTACTCATAGCTGTCCTAGCCTAACTTTATGCTGGCTTTGTGGCTGTAACCTGGGCTATATGAGATTCAGATCTGGCATAATTCAGCTGTTTCCTTATATTGCCTCTTCTCACCCCCTGTCATAACTCACCCTCTGAAGTCAGAAGATTCATTCACAGGGTTGGAGTACCAGGAATGCCAGGAATTTACAATGATATTGGTGGTTTCTCTGAATCAGTGGTGCTGGAGGCTGATATAGAGGGGTGCACCAGCAGGAGGTAGAAGATGTGACACACCCATTTGCCACAGGAGGGATAAGAAGTTACATTGGTGCCAAATGTTAAGTAGGAGATGCTAACTAATCAAGCACCTGGTGCCTTCCAACACCTGGCTATAAATATTCGAGTAGTTGCTTACAACAATCCATCTTGGGGACTGACAGTACTCTTTGGTATTTCATAGCCTCTATAACTTGGACTAGCTACTATGTATAACTCTATTTTATTCCTTGCTGGATTTGTTTATTTGGACCACTGACTTGCTGTGCAACTTCTGGAGCAGCTGACAACCACCCTCTTGCTTCCCCCTCATCCTGCTGGATAACCTGTGACTGTCCTGGATTGGTTTAACTACCCAACAGCTCTTGTATTCCAATCACTTGCTTCCTGGGACACTTGCTGACTGGAGCATAGGAACCCTCCCTTCTCCCAGCAGCAGCACATCTTAACCAGCAGGGCAGTTTTGCCAGCAGTTTGCTATGTCGTCAGATCTCTGAGATCTGTCACCAGAGAAAGTCCTGCTGATAGTAGGCCATTTCTTGTGCAGAAGAGGCTGATGCCAAATCATAATCTCTTAAAACCCATATTTCTTTGCATTAGGATTGCACTACTCCACTCACAGATGAATTAGTCTTCTCTTTAACTGAGCTGTTAGGCTGAATAGAACTTTAGGCAACATGCTTACAACATTCAAGGACATCCTTTCATTATTAGCAGTATCCTGTCTTACTTGCCACTTGCCACCAACTTTCTCTCACCCTTCTACCTCAAAACCACAATTAGAGATTCATTTGTACAGTTTGCCATTGACTCACCTTTGAATCATAGCCAGCAGTATATCACTTATAGCACTATCGTTATTTTTTGTTTTTTTGTTTTTGCTCTAATGGCCATTGCTGCTGTGCCACTTCTGTCATGGGTATTGGTCTTGTGTCAAAAGGAACACAGACTCCTTTTATTGAGAGATATTTTATATATATGATGAAATAATTTACTGAGAGATTACACACACACACACACACACACACACAAATGAAATAATTTATCTTTGTTATACTACAGTTACTTGGCATATTTGGCCAACTTACTGCCACATCACAGAAACAATGCCCATGTGAAGCCATTAAGTAATGGAGAAGCTCTCCCCAGCTAGGTTCAGAATGAATTTGATCTTTACAAGCTTTTTCTGAGAAAGCTCAGTAAAACTAAACCTAAAGCCTGTCTTCTGTTTAATCACTCCTAAGTAAACTTTCCCTTATGGGGTGAGAACAGTGCTCCCTGGAGACAGGAGCATGCTCAGAAGCATCATTTCCTATCAGTGTCTATGACATAGTACACAAATCATAAAGGTTTGTAAAGTACTATGTGACCCAATTCAATGAATGATCCGAGAACACAGAAAACAACAAGCCCTTTGGACCCCAACGAGACATTATGGCCATTTTTGCACTTAGACCATTATGGTGCTTTTATTCCACTTTCAACATCCCATGGAATCCTGGGGTCTGCAATTTAGGGAGGGGCATTTAGAATTCTCAGCCAGAGAGCTCTTTGGCCTTGATGAACTGCAAACCCCAGAAGTCCAGAGGATGTTGAAAGTGGAATAATAGCACTACAGCAGTCTAGTGCGGGAATGGCCTGTTTCCCGTCTCCAGGAAGTCCATCCCACCCATCAGTTCTCCCACTTTGCATGGCTAGTTCTGCTAGGGTCAGGTATACAACTGGCAGAGAGGGCTGGGTGGGAAGCAAGGATGATCTTATCTAAAAAAATTGCCAAAAATTGAAGGAATTTGGTCACAACTCATAATGCAGTATAGGTATCTGAAATGAGGAAGTTCATATGCTGTCCCTTCTAGAACAGAAATTTGCTGGGATTATTAGTCAATGGAGGAAGGATGAAATTCAGAGATATGGTTGCAAAACATGTTCTGAATTAATTGACTTTCATCATATAGAAGAATAGCTCCCCATGCCTGGGGAATTATGCTTTTTAAACTTTTTGACAAAGATAAGCCCTGTGCAGAATTTTGATTTCTAATTATATCAGGCAAGCAGGATAAAGTGCTGGACTTGCTCATTTAAGCTGAACATAATTGCACTCCTAGAGTAAATGTCTTTACTTTGGCAGGGGACAGAAGATCATTACCGATGTTTAACGCCTAAGTTGATCTCACTGGATAAAAATCTGTGGGGATATAAAAAAATGTTTATATCCGAAAACTGGCAACAGATAGAGCTAGAGTCATTTTGATCCTTTTAGTTTCCATGGATAGCATTGCCCTGCATATGCCTCCCCTAAGAACTCTGTCAAAGTCAAAACACATTGTTTTATGTTATATAAACTGTGAAATAGTGAAATGACCCACTGCATTTATTCAGGGAGTTCACTTGTCCAGTTTACCAATAAGAGTACTTTAATGTTAGTTATGTGCTAGTCTACATGGAATGATTCTCTTTCTACTTGTATTCTGAAGTACGAGCAACAGATTTCTGTGTGAATCAGTTTCCAAATCTGAATTCCAACAGGTTCTACTTCTGCTATCATTCTTTCAGTATCATCAATCGTTTCCGTCAGTAAAAGACATAATAATACATTTACACATGCAGGTTTAATATACCATGAGTTAAGTGATCTTAAAACTAAACAAATTTCACCCATCTTTATTTCTTTTTCTTTCTTTTTTTCTCTTTCTTAATCTCAGTTGTACCACATATCATTCTCTGTAGCTCTTACATATTTCAGTAGCTCCTATATATTTAACAATAGCTTTTCTCATATTTCACTATACCTCAATACTTGATATTGGGGGCTTTGTAAGATTCCAGAAATACACCCAACTACTTTGAAAATATATACTATCATAACAAAACATAATGATGCTTGTTGATATCTGCAAACTGATTATAAACTTCCTGAATTTTTTTTAGCTGGATATCCCAGGATTAAGTACATTTTTTAGTCTCTAACTCCAACAGGTTCCTCTCTCTAGTCAGTACCTCACTGACACAGGTAGGATAATAAACAACTTCCTTTCTATTAAGAACAGGACAAAGAAACATAACTCCAAGAGAAGCCTTTTTCAAGCAGGAAGTGGTATGAAAGTCTACATCCAGGTCACTTCCTGTTGGAAAAAGGTCTAAAATGGCTTAGGAGAAGACTGAAAATGTGGTGAAATAGCCCCAATGGAATGTTAGGGGGCAACTGGTGGACAAATCAATTTTGGAAAGCATTGTGGGGTGCAGCTGTTCAAGATGGCCTGGAGGGGAAGATGCCCTTCTAATCTCTGATATTTTCACACAACTGATTTGGGGTTAGAGTTGCCAGTTCTGAAGGCACTGTGTGATGTATCAGGGTTTTATTGTTTTTCCCCAGGTATCCAAACAAATAGACAAAGTAGTTAGAGAGTGGTACCGGAGAAACTGAGACAGTGGTACCAGAGAAGGAGAAATTTTGCTTTCTGAATATGATTCATTTAACACTAGAATGTCCACCTCTACTCATTCCCAGCTGTCCCCAGGGATCTCTGGCAAAGGTTTTTGTAGATATGCTGTGCTTGTGCAACATCTGTGTGCCTAACAACCAGGAGCAAAGGGAAGAGACTGAGGAGAGATGGTGGGTGCATGCATTTGGACCCTTTGGGCCATCTGTACTATGCCAGGAAGTGGAAGACATATATTGTTAATTGTTATGCAAGGCCTAGCAGAAGAATCACAAGGCTTGGCAAAGGCAGGCATTATGAGGACTGGTGGTGAGGCTTTCACAAGTTCTAGCAGCAACCTAGAGAAAGTCTCTGCATGTCATCTGATAAAGCTACATGAGCTACTACTAACGGGTGCATTTTACAACTTTCCCAGCTGCCAAATATGGTTTGTTATTGTTGCTGGGTTTTTTTCCCTGTATCTTGTTCACGTTACCTAGTTATCCAGGCTTCACCCCACTTCTATTTACCATAATTATCCTTATGTCTATCTCCACAATCAGATAACCCAATCAGCTGATGATTTCCCAGTCCTTACCTTTGTGACATTACACTAGAGCTTCCAAGAGACCTACCTACCCTCATTTCAGATTTTGGTCCTGACATTTTAAAGAATGGGATGCTGTTGACCTGAAAAGTCTAGTGACTAGTGTTATTAAAAAAAAACAAAACCTCAATACTTTTTTAAAAATATTATATCCTATTTTGTGGATAAAGGATTCTTAACCTGTGTGTGCATGTATGTGTGTTTGTGTGTGTGTATTTAAATCCTAAAAATATTTTTTTTAAAAAAGAGCTCTCACACATCCCCCAAATCAGCCTAAAGCCCTTTTGGGGTGGGGATATAACAGGTAAACTTGACTTGTCACATCCCTCAAAAATAACACACAGGTGTTAACACTGAAACATAGAGGAGAACCATCTCCAGGATATCAGATTAGAGAGGCTCTTGATTTCAGGAGCTTTAGGACTGTGACAATCATCCTCGATGCCATAGCAAAATAAGAGAGAGGGAAAAAGGTTCTGGAGCTATTAATATTTCATTGGGTTTAACTAAAATACTAATAATTACCTACTTTTATATAATTATTTTCTCATGCCAATTGTGCAAAACTCTATTGATCCACTGTGACAGTCGCTTTTTGGTTGCTTTTTTGTATGTAGGAATGTTTTGATCCTTCAACTGATATTCTCCCCCCTTCCTATCATGAAGCACACAATATCTCCTTCACAGAATATTATTTTGTTCATATGATGAGTGATCAGTGATGAGAATGAGCACTGGACTGTGGTTAGTATGTTTGGATGGATGGCACTAATTCTGAGTCCAACAAAATCCTTTTTTCATCCCAGAAATGATAACGTGCAATTGATAAATTAGTCTTTTGTATGGGAAGAGGAGAAAAAGTTTGGATAATTTAAGAGAATGTTGGGAATTCTGTGAATGACTTCTGGATGAATTTCTATGGGTGACTCAGCTCTACTTTGGACTGCACTCTTAATATCACTGCCTTTTAAAAGACGTGTGCCATTCACACCTTCACTGTTACTTCCTCTTTGTAATATGTAGAGTTCTTACAGCGAAAAAGAATAATTTGCAGCTTTATTCAATTTGTTAAAGTACCATTTGGTTTTGAAAAAATATCCTCAGGGTCTCTCAAGAGAAGATTGAAAAAAAGAAGATGCAAGAGAAAGGGAGAAATAGTCAAAACAAACAAACTAGCTGGCATTCACAGAAAAGGTAAACAAGAGTCACCATAAGCTGGGAAACAGTAAAGTAAAAGACTCTAGTTGGCAGCTGTTTTTGAGATCCTTAAGCATATTGCGGGAGGGTTGAAGTTTAGGGAGGAGGATTAAGAATTCTCAGCCAGAGACCTCTTTGGCCTCAGTAAGTTACAAAGCCCAGAATTCCATAGGATGCTGAAAGTGGAATAATAGCACTATAACAATGTAGTGCAGAAATGGCCACAATCTATACCTAAGCATAAGCATATTTGTTTGTTTGGCTTTGTTTTGCTTTTGGCCTAAGGAGGGGAAGAGTTCTTAGGTTACCAGGCAGTCAAGACTGCTAGACACCATCTGATTCATGACACCTAGGACTGCAAGAGTAAAACAGGAGAAGGCTCTTATACCTCTAACGGTGTACAGAAGCGGTGTTTCAGTAGGTTTCACTTGTCGTGCAACCAGGTAACAAACAACACCTACTGAAATTCCCTCTTTTACACAATCTTTAAAGGTACAGAACTCCTCTATAATAGTTTTCAGTCTGGCAAACCTAACTCCATCCTAGTCCCTATTATAGAAGGGGAAGAGAGGTAAATGAGGAATATGACAGGAGTGACTCTAGAGATCTTCACACACTGAGAGGAAAGGATTTCTCCTTTCTCTTAGCAGCACGTTAGGGCCATTAAACCTGCTGTCACCATCTTCTCCTCTTCAACAGCATGGAAGGTGCAGAGGTGAGTGTGTGTGCACGAACGTTTTCAAGAGCGTAGAGGCGCCAAAGAGTATCTATAACCATTTATCTTAAGAAATATATAAAAGGGGAGACTTCCTATAGAGGCAGAAGCATTGGGGTATATGAGGGCCAATTTTAATTCTTTCCCCTCAGCCATTAGCCCCTAAATAGTATTCCCAAATGCAACTTAGTTATTCAGTATTCCCTAAATGTAACCTAGTAACTTAGTCACTCAGATGATGCAGAATATATATCTAAGCCTTTGATCTAATGTTAAACTGCTCTCTTTGGTGCTTATGCACCAGTACTATAACTATCCTGTTCCAACAACAACAAAATTAGGGACTCATTTCCTCTTCATTAAGGACTTTACACTATGCTAACTTCTGCATGATGAGTATTTCATTACACCTATGTAAGTAAATCTGATTTCCTTTTTTTTTTAACTGCTTGCAAATGTGATAGAGAGGAGATGCCAGTTGACCAGACATGTAAACTGATCACAAAAATAACAACAACAGCTTGGCCCATAGGACTGCCTTTAACAGTGGCATAACCTGTGGAAATTAGCAGGCAAAGCAGGCACAACATGGAAAACAGGAATGTTATCCCTGCTAATGTTGTCAGATCAAGACATTGTTAAGGGTGCAGCCAACCAAAGCTGGCTGAAAAGTTAGGGAACCAAAGAAAAGCCCATCAGTGTTTTATTAGGGAGCAAACTGAATTTGTGGGCAAGTGTTTCAGCCAGAAAAGATAGTATGAACCTTAGTCTTATTTCCAAGCCATTTCCAGTTATTGTTTGTTTTAAGTAGTAGCTCTGGAACTCATTGTGGGGAATGGACTGTTGTAGCTGCTCTCCCCTAATGGAGAAACAAGAAACAAGAACCATCTGTCAGTGAGAGATCCCGGAGTAATGAGGCACTATACCTTCATTGTTCCTGAGGGCAAAGGGAAGCGGTAGAGGCTATTTGCCAAGTGCTGGTCATTTCCTGATTCAAAATGGGCAAGATGTGTTTACCATTATTTATATCTGGATATCTCATTTAAACTGAATACAAGCACTCCAGCTTCATTCAGTGACATATTGGAGGGGATAGATTTGCAACAAATACAAAGTCAAAATGCAGTGCCTTGATTATCAAAGAATTCTTCCCACGGTACATTGGGCAAAATCCAGCACGTGAAAAATTGACATCTAATTTGTCAGCAGGATTCTTCTTCCCATTCTCCTCATTCTAGATGGTTCCCCAATCCTGCAGAAAGTAGAGAGAATTGTCCTCTCTGCACTCTGCTGCTAGAAACCATTCTATCAGCAGCTGTTTCCAACCTGGTGCTCTCCGGATGTGCTGGGATGATGGGATTTGTAGGCCAGCACATTCAATGAGCACCAGGCTGCTGAAAGCTGATCCATAACAAACTCCTTGGCTACCATGCACAAGACCTGTCACTGTGAGCACCTGGGCATTTCTTTCTCTATCAGTTTATTCAAAGACTTTTTCAGTACCTTGTCCCCAGAAACTCATTCTGCCCTGTACCATATGAGTTATTTCCTCTGCATAGAAATTAGTGTATAATTTTACAAGCCATTTTCAGATATATGCATTCATGAACACATTCTTTTTTTCAAATCCATACAGTATGACAGAATGAACTTGGCAAGTGAAGGTGAGAACCTTGACAAGATCAAGACTGAAAGACTACATATTTAGAGAAAGAAAATATAGACTAAGAACATCTGTATTATTGTATACATTTTAGGCATGTACACATACATTGTGCACATCTTAGGAATGTCTACAGTTTCCTTTGCACAGTTTTCAAATCTGCAATTTTTTCTGAGTATATTTTCTTTAATACATGGAATGCTCAGGAAGCTTAGAAATATATAGCTTGACAACTCAAGATGGCATTTTGTTCCACATTCAGTCCCATAGATGCAAAGTGGATGAGTCTGTCTAGGAAAAAAACCCCCACCGTGCAGCAGGGTGTTTTTCTCAGCCATCCTTACTCTTTCCAGTGTGCACTTACTCTCAAACATTTTTAAACCTATGAAAGAGTGTTCTATTTCCCCTTAGCAGAGCTTTGCTCAGAAAGCAAACTCCTTGGGTTCTTCGTTATATTTGACTGGGTAGCAATGTAAGCCTCCTTCAAGTATTTGTCACTTAATTAAAAGTTGAACAAGACAGAGAGAGGAGCTTCATTGACAGATATTGTTTCCTACCCATGGAATAAATGTCTGAGATAGGAAAAAATATGAAAAATATTTTTAAAAGTTCAAAAACATGCTTCTTGAGTGTCAGGAAACCTTGATGAGGAGAAGCCTGGATTCTGATGAGAATCTTTGCAGTTTGCAACTTATTTAGCACAAAAATCCCACTTTTTTTTTTTAACCAGAAAGCAGCATATTCTGACCAAACCCCCAGCATTTTCTATGCAAAAATATACTTCTGCACAGAAACATTATTTTCAGTGTAGAAAATGCTTTTTTCTGAGCAAAAATACCATGTGCAAATTTTGCACAGAATAAGTCCTGTATAGCAAATTGCTTTTTTTTAGAAAGTGCTCACTCTTTGAGGACTTTCTGACAGCAGGAAAATAAGTACTAAAGATTACTTATTGCTTCCTTTAAAGAATAAAATTAGCAAAGAATTACATCCTTAAGGAAGAACCCAATGTGCCCCAAATAGATATGATGTTGAGACCTAGGGCTTTTCCGCACTTTGGGGGGAAAACAGGGCAGTCTGTTACTCACCGGACTGGCACACTCCCCCCCCGACGATCCACGCTGATCCAGAGCAGCGCGCACCTGTGTTACACACTCTCCGGGGACAAAAATGGAGGCTTCCGGTTGGTGGAGGCTCTCCACATCCGGAGAAGCTCGCCAGCCGGAAGCCTGCCCCTGGCAGATCTGCAGCCTCATGCTGGTCTGAGCCTGCAGATCTACACATTAGCGCAGCGACGGACTGGGGTGTGCTGGGCTATTGGAAGTCCTCTTTTAATCGGTCTTTCAATAGCATGGCGAACCACCAGTTCTGGGCGTTCTGGAGCGGGCTGAAGTCCGGACATACATTAAGTAGTCCGGACCCAGTTTGCCCCAAGTGCAAATATCCTCGCTGGAGGACGCGCTGCCCCGTTTTAAAAATAAAATGCAGAAAAGGCCCTAGGGAAGTGGAAGTCCCTCTCTCCACAATAGGTGAGAGAAACTCCTGAAGTGGGGTTTCTTGAAACTCTAAAGTAGTAGTAAGAGAAAATTTGACCTTTGTGTTAAAAAGAAAATAATTGCCTAGACTCAGAAGAATAAATGCCTGAGGCTTTCTAAAATCTTAAGCTACACCATCTTATTAGTCACTTATAATTCCTGGACTTTCTGAACTGCAAAAAATAGATCCCAGAACTAGGTGACTCAAAGGATAAATAGTGCAAAATCCATACTTTAACTTCAAAACCTCCCGTGAATCCATAGCATTAAGAAACAGAACTGTAACATTGGCTGAGATGGGTAAGGAAAGAGGTTTGCTTTGAAGGTAAGAGATTCAAGAATAGCAGCAGTGAGCGTTAACTGAGTTTGTAAATACCTGAGTAAAATGGGAACTGTACAATATTAAGAAAGCAACTGAAAAACTATGTAGGCAGTCTGAAACATCAGAGAAAGAAATGAAAGTAGTTAAAAACACAATAGTTAAAAAAAAAACAATGAGAGAAGATAAGACGAGCCAAAGCCAGTGGCCTATTTAGTCTAGCATTCTGTTTGCACATCAGCCAATCATTTGCCCCAGAAAATTCACTGGCAGGACACAAGCAGAGAAATGAAAACAATATGTCATTATTTATTTCCTGGGAGAAAAATAAGTTTCCTGACATTAAGGGAACTGGTCAAGAAGACTACCAGTTTTCTTGAGTGTTCACACATCTGGAAATATTTCCACACTGCTTCCAGAAATACACATGGACTTTTTGTGCAAAAATAATCTTTGGTGCACAAAAACATCTTTCTTTCTTTTTTCTTTTCTTTTCCTTTCCTTTCCTTTTTTTTCTTTTTTTTTCTTTTTTGCAAAATAACACAAGTGTCCTTTTGGAACCAGCAGTTTTTGTGCAAAAATTGGGGACTTCTTGCAAAAGGCATTGGCTAGAATATTGGGGACTTCTTGCAAAAGGCATTGGCTAGAATTCACTATTTCAGTTACAGAAGTGTAACCTGGAGTTACACATCTGTAACTGATTTATATTTATGATTCCTATTCATTCACAATGTGGCACTATTGTCATAAAATACTCCCAATCCTGCTTTACTGGGCAGCAGTCACTACGAACAATGGAGGTCTGTTCTCCTCTTGATTGGGCAGCAACATGCTGATGTTACAACCTCTCCAGATTGAGGAGGAATTTCAACAGGGATCCTGCTTCTGATTGTAACACCACAGATCACTGGAGGAAAGGAAAAGAAATATCAGTATGTTATATACTGATTGACAGGAGACCAGACCTCCACCTCTCACAGTGACTCCTGGTCAGTAAGCCAGGCTTGGGTTTTTTTGTTTTCTGTTTTCTCCATATAAAGATCAATTTAGCACAAATCTGGGAATTGTTTTTCGTGCAAAGCCCACAATTTTTGTGGGAACTATTTTTGCATTAAAAAAAAAACCCATGTACTTCAGTGGCAAATATTTCTGTGCAAATGCTGGGCAAAATCTGCACAGAAATATTTTCTCCACAGTGGGAAGACATGTGAAGATGAAATTGTCAAAGACTTCCTTACATGAGTACAACATCATTGGCCCACTCCTATTTGTCAACAACAAATATTCAGAGGCATACTATCTCTTGCAATGGAAGTAATATAGTCCTCATAACATGCAGCTACTGATAGCCCTATTTGCTTTTTTTTTTCCTTTGAAGTTATTCAAATTGGTGGTCAACTCAGCAAAATGTTTCAGAATGCACTGCCCCAAATTTCCCATCACTTAGAAAATCTGGTTCTACCATTATAAGAAGCTCTTCTCCCTATCCATTTGCTACACACTATACATAATTTTATACATTTCTACTACATCTCTCCTTACTTAACTTTTCCCTACCTAAACAGACTGAAACATGTGAGTCACAGAGAAGAAACAATATTACTAGCAATGTCATGTCATAGATTGGAATAATGGCTGTGTTAATTTTTATGGGCCTTTCCACACTACACTGTTATAGTGCTATTATTCCACTTTCAACATCCTGTGGAATTCTGGAGTTTGTAGTTTACTGAGGTCAAAGAGCTCTCTGGCTGAGAATTCTAAATGCCTTTCCCTAAACTGCAAACACTAGGATTCCATAGGATGTTGAAAGTGGAATAATAGCACTATAATAGTGTAATGCAGAAAGGCCCTATCTCTTTTTTAATGACTCTCAAGATGGACTTTGCCTTTTTAACAGGAGTAGCACACAGGATCAACCATTTCATTGAGCTGTCTTCACAACCCCAAGATCCTTGCCTTTTATCAGTCACAGCCAGCTCAGATTCCACCAGTGTATTAGTGAAGCTGGCATTTTATTCATTGGTTTATAACTGCTTACACTGAATATTGTTTGCTATTTTAATACTCATTCCCCTAGTTTAAAGAGATCCTTTGGCAATCTACTTTTCTTCTAACCACCCTAGATATTTTGCTGTGGCCAGCAAACATCACTATCTCACACCTCACCTGTAACTCCAGATAATTTATGAATTAAGTGAAAAATCACCGGTTCTGATGTAAGAACCCTGAGGGATCCCATTATTTATTTCTACCCTCTGACTGTTTGCTCCTGACCTATGACTGCTGTTTTCTGCCCAGTTTCCAATCCATAAAAAAATTAAAGTCGTCTTATCCTATGACTGCTAAAGTTACTCTGCAATCTTTGATGAGGGATTTTGTCAAAAGCCTTTTGGAAGTCCAAGCAAACTGTCTGTTGAACCACCTTTGTCTTCATGTTAATATTTTTGAACAATTTAAAAGGTTAGATGACCAGGCTTAGCTTTGAAGAAGTCATTTTGCTTTTTCCTCAGCAGGACTTGCCCTGCTACATGCTTGAGAATTTTATCTTTAATAATGCTTTCCATCAATTTTCCAAGAACAGATAATAAGCCAACTGGCCGTAATTTCCTGGATGACTCTTCGATCCCTTTTAAAAACCTGATATTGTATTTATAATAGTAAGTCACCAGTAGTCTGCTGCTGCGGCTCATCTTAGGGACAAGTTACATATTTTAGTCAGAAAGTCAACAAATTTAGGAAATCTTGGATAGATACTGCCTTGGCCCAATAATTTGTCAATCAGTACAACAGAGATGGGAAACCTTTGTCATTGTCAACCACGTGCACAACCTCACACTCCACTTCCTTCCCATTCCACCTGAAAACCGCAATGATTTGATTATCAGGGGTGCCTCAGTCCAACAGGCCTAAATTTGACCCTGACATAGTTGTTCACCTCTGGCTTCTCTTATTATCACTATTTTCTTCAGTTCTTCCGTCTCTCCGTCTAGAAATACTAATGTAGGAATGATGATATTCCCTCTCTCTCCACCAATGAAAACAAATGAAAATAATTCATTTAGCTTTTCTTCAGTCTTCTTTATTCCTTCAGCACTTTGTTGTCCTCCGATGATCTAACTTGCTTCTGATGTATATAGTCACTTATTGTTAGTACTGATGATACTAGCAATATGTCTCCCAAATTCAGTTTGAATCCCTATTTGTTTTCATTTCCTTTCTGCAAATTTGTATTCCTTTTTCCTCAGCCCATTTGGGCAAGAATCTCAGTCTCCTTATTTATTCTAGCAGCTTCCTTCACACTGCTTGTTAACCATGTTGGTGACTTTTTGGACTTTACTGGCATGCATATACACATAATACCAAGCTTCATTATAATGAATAGATTTTGGTCAGCATTAGCAAGCAGTATTTGCAAAAGATAATTCAATGTGGCTTCAAATTCAGTTGCATAGGGACATGAGGGGGCGATTTGCCCCGGGCAGCAATGTTTTTGCGGTGTCCCGGCCCATAGCCTGCCCCACATGCCCTAGCCATGCCCCCATGTGCCCTGGCCACTTCCCAGTGCACAGTGACCATGCCCCTCATGCTATAGCTCCTCCCCCTCCCGTCCCCCCTCCCGTCCCCCTCCCGTCTCCCTCCCGTCCCCCACTGTTCAAATTATGGAAGTTATGTAGTTGTTGGGATTGTTTTAATGTTACAAACATTCAAACAATAGCACCAACAAACGATGTCTAATTATAAAGCACAGTTTATCAATGGAGATTTCACAGAGACTCTGATAAGGGCAAATGTCATAGATAATATTCATGAATTCATTAACACAGCTTGAAATAATTAAATCTGTTAAGCACATTTAGATTAAAATCTTCCTCAGAAGCATTTTAGTAAGAACAATTCAGTTTATCTACAGTTCCATATTCACAGCATGTTTACTTTCTCTCACCTCAATATGCAAATCAGTAGGAACCCCCAAAAACGAAGATTATTGAACCCATGCAAAGGTAATTATTTTGTTTTCTCATAAAATAGTTAATGGAATTTAAGTTAAAAGACTGAAAATTCAGGAGGAAAACTGATTGCTACATAATAGTCTGCATATATACATGATTTGCTCATTTGATTAATATTTTAGAGATTTCTGTATACAAAAAGTATAAAATAAATGAAATATTAGTTATAAAAATACAGCTGAGATAGTCTCTGAATTTAGTGGATGAAAGCATACATTTCTTGCCAAATCTTGCTGATAAGATATCAACATGGCTTTTACTAAGGTAAGTCCTGCCTCATTCACCTTTTAGACTTATTTGAGATTATCAACAGCAGGGAAGCAGCAAAAATCTGGTAGCATAGTAGGAAAGCACATGTTTTGAAACCTGTTAGTGGGGCCCTGGTCTGTGTAGGAACAAGGTATCACACAGGATATGACAGAGAGCTTTCTCAGCTCTTGCACTGTTTGTGGAATGTCCTCACCTTGGAGACTTAGGTCATTTCTGCACTAGCCTGTTATAGCGCTATGATTCCATTTTCAACATCCTATGGAATCCTGGGATTTGCAGTTTCAAGAGGGGCCGTCTGGCCCCTCCCCAAACTGCAAACCCCAGGATTCCACAGGATGTTGAAAGTGGAATCATAGCGCTATAACAGGCTAGTGCGGAAATGGCTCCCGTTGGTGCTAATGGTGGCTTCTTAAACTTATAACCTGGCATTTTATGAAATCCTTTAGGGCTTAATCTTAGTACTTTTCAAAGTGTACATGTACAAAGTTTGAACAGTTTTAGCATTTATGTTTTGGTTTCCTTCAGTTTGGATATTTATCCTATTTAAACTGTTTGTTTTTTGATGCAATTGTTTTAAATATTTATATTGTCTTGATTATATGCTGACCTGAAATACAGAGCATGATGGAAATATTCAAAGAAAGAAAGAAAGAAAAATATTGACCAACCATTCAATAGCTGATTCAATGGATCTACTCTAGCTAGGACTAGTAATTGGATTCAGGCCCTCAGGACTTTTTGGTTTAGGAAAAAAAATGAATTGGAGGGATATAATAGAGGTGTAGATAATTATTCATATATTTCTGCCCTCTTGTAACACTAACAGATGGAATAGTCAATCAATCAAGGAAGCCATGGCCTTGAGTTTGCAAGATCTGAGCAAGTCTGTCTGCTTAGAGGTTTCCCATTCTATATTCATGCTATAAATCAAAATTGATTTGATGGCAATTAACAACAACAACAAGGGAACTCAGGGTTATCCAATGAAGTTACATTTTGGGAAAGTAAGGAGAGATAAAAGTGCTTCTCCATACTGCAAATAATTTTTAAAAATGTGGAATTCACTGCTACAAGATGTCACCAAGGCCATGAACATGGATAGCTCTAAATGGAAACTGGATAAAATCATGAAGAAGACTTCCGAGGGCACTAGTCATGATAGCTATATATTTCTTCCAGAATCAGGGACAGTTGCTAGTGAAGTGAAGCAAAATGATAGCATTGTCCCACTTGTGGACTGCTCAGATGTGATTGCTTCATGGAACCAATTCAGCTCGTGTATCATCGTCAATAACTTCATCATGAAGTTTAACAAGGATCTCTCCAACCAACAGAAACATGAAAGAAATAAGTGTCCTCCATCTCACCATGGGGAACTATCAGCAGAATCCTGTGAGTAGTCGTTCCGCACTAGACTGTTATAGCGCTATGATTCTACTTTCAACATCCTATGGAATCCTGAGGTTTGCAGCTTCGGGAGGGGCCAGCTGGCCCCTCCCGAAGCTGCAAACCACAGGATTCCATAGGATGCTGAAACTGGAATCACAGTGCTATAACAGTCTAGTGTGGAAATGGCCAGTGTTAACACACAAATAACCCATTCTCAGTTAAGCTTTTCTCCTGATATGTGTATATAAGACTGTACTTTCAAGGGTGATAGCTGTGGGCGTGGACCACAAATCTATGCATATTTACTCAGGAATAAGTCCTATTGTATTTTTTTTTAAAAAATTAAAACATAGAATCTGGATATATAAAACAACATATAAGGACACACAAAGACAAACAATAAACAAACTAAAAAAACTAAACTACAGACTAACCAAACTATAACTACCCAAACTAAACTGAAAAGAGAGTTGAAAATATACACAGGTGACTTCCTACTCCCCAGCTGCTGGTTATATGAGAACATGCAAAATATACTAATTCTACTTTATAACACTATCACACACTTCTAATTAAAAATAACTATTAATCTATTAATCTTCAAATGCAAAAGTTGAATTTCTCCCTGAAGAGACTCTTAGGTAAACAATCAGATTATCCCAATCTTTCTTAAATTTACACAAAGATTCTCCCTTAATTAAAATAGTTAATTTATCAATTTCTGGCAGGACAAGCATCTCCAGCAACCATTCTTCTTCAGATGAGAGTAGCCCTGTTCTTTCATTTCTGTACAGAGAGTAGTCTACTAGCCATAATCATGTATTCAAGATTTTTTCCAAACCTCTTGTCGATCTGGTCTTCTGTTGCTCCCAATTAAAAAAATAATAATCAGGTTTTGACTGAATCTTTACTTTACCTCAAGAGGTTATATCATTACCATCCTGAATTAATTCTTCATTTGAGTTCATTCTAAATTGCCCTTTTTCCCATCACTAACAAATCCTGATATATTAGTGTTATATGTTAACAAAGGTATGATTGAATATGTTCAGTCCCTCATAAAGGCACCTGATAAACAAGAGACATACAACTTTGCCTACGTTATTTGGCAATCAGTTTCAGGACAACATGTGCCTTTATAAGGGATTGAACATAACATCCATATCGCAGTTAACAAAGTCTTTGAGAAAGAAGCTCCTTTTCACAAAGGTTTTTTAAGCCTGGCCAGCCCCCGGCCCCTTTCTTCCTGGTTTCTATCTAGCTGGAAGGGTAGTGGGGGTTAGCAGCATTTTAATTGGGTGAATGGTGAAGGAGGGCTAGAGAAACACATGCTTTTGGTGTTGGCTTGCAGCAGGGTGTTTGCAGTAAAAAATGCAACAATTCTTGAGCTGGGAAAAATGGAATTCTGTTGTAGCCACTCCTATTGTAAATGTGTGCACTTGCTTACAGCAGGCAAGGTAAACAGCAGCTGGCTCCAGAATCCCTTACTGAGCAAACATGGACCGTCAAATAAGGAGAAAGGGGGGGAATCTGTCTCACTAGCTCCCTGCCAGCAAGTTTAAAACACAAAAATCTATCAATTTGGCTGCCAAACTTGAAATCATAAGAAAAGCAGTGGTTGGGGAGAGAAAAAAGCCTTCAGATGTCTTAAGAAGATTCACAATGTTTTTGTTCATTTACACAATGCTTACCTGATCTGACTGTTTCATTGCACGTGTGCATTGTATTAGTTTTTTTGAGGGGGGGGAATTGCTAAACAAATCGCATGCTATGTTGTTTTGTGGTACAGACACCTATTCCTATTCTTTCCATGCTATTTTTGCTTCCAGTACCTATTAAAGAAGTAATGTCCAGGAACACGTCAGCTTTGTTAACTGAAGTATACCTATGCCAAGCTATGAGCAGAACAGCCTGTGTAGAATAGAAAGTCAAGGGGGTATTGTGCTGAGAAAGCATGTGGATAGAGATGGGAGAACCATGGGGAACTAGGTAAGCTCATAAAGGCTTGTAGAGAGCTCTCTGGCTGCAGGAAAAGGGAATAATTAAGGTCCTGATAGATAGCACTTTGAAGAGTTTCACTGCCTTCCGGATTTTAAAGCAAACCCTAGGAGAGCAGCCAAATGTTCTCTACGTATCTAGAGCATCTGAGAGAAAGGAAAGGAAGAACAAAGCACAAAGTACAAGCATTTTGAAAGAAGGTATTCAGAGGATATTAGAAAGAAAAGACCAAAAGTGGAAAAAACCATAAGCACCAAAAAAGCATTACAGATCAGGTAGACCACTGCTTTCACGAGAGCCAGAGATGAAAGGAGGGGTTGGGGAGACTGCACTAAGCTAGCAGAAAATTCTCCATAAAAATGTTATTGTTGTTAATTGCATGCACTATAATGGCATCTTCCATTGGACAAGTACAGGAGCATTACGGTATTTCTCATTGTGATGCAAGGACACAGAAGGAAGTATACTGAATGGCAATAACAGCCCCTGATTTTCCTGCAGGGTGTGCTAAAAGTAATAACACCTCCCAAAACTGTGAGAAGTTAATTAGACAGGGGGATTCCAGATTTTCAGATAGGATACCTCCTAGAATACTTGATAACTGAGTTATGCTGCAGGCATGTGATTCACTGTAATATTATAGAGGTGGACAACTGCCAAGGGTGGGAGGCCACATCAGCTTCCTTTGGGACCCTGGAGCACCTCAACACACATTTACACACACCATAGTGAGGGAGGCTAAAAAAAAAATCAAAATAGTCAATAGCAACATCCCACTGTCTCTATAGGAGAGCATCACTGGTCACTTTGCCATGTTTGGAGGTCCTTTTGTTCCATAACTCTGTCTGTTCCAGGCCCATAGGGTCACTTGCTCTTTGGGGAAAAAAGTCTCATCCAGCTATTTTATAAAAACGAGGGTGCTTTAAAAAAAACTTGCAGTGAAGTGGCCAATAGTATCCCTCCCCCCTGCCCCCCACTGGGAGCTTGGGACATTATTGGCAATTTTGGGACTCAGTTATATTTTTCTCCCTCAAAATTTTTGTGAGACAAGAGGGCCATTTGGTGAGTACAAAAACAGCATTAGGAGTCACATATTCCCTCTGGACCACACACACATCCTCCCTACATGGGAAAAAAAAATATGAAGGTGACCCAGTAATTCATGAGAAAGAGTTTGTGATCTGCTCTCTACTTGGCTTCCTGAAACATTTCTGTAATTTATCACTATGCTCAGTTTGGATTTAGCCCCACTGAAATCAGTGTGGGCTTGCTTCCTATTAGACGTGCACAAGATGGCACTATTAACCTTGGATTTATAACGCCCTTCCATGCTTCCAAAAGACAGCATTTAGAGTTCTTGCAGGTCATTCTTATTAAGAAAACAAGAACGCCATCCATTTAAAAGGGTCTTCCTATTATTTAAGCTTTAAAATTAGTTGGACAGAGTGACACCTCGTATTCTTAACCTGATTCAATGTCTTTTCTTGTGGAGGGGCTGGGCTTACTCCTGTATCTTTGAAATAAAACATGGAGGAATGATCCACCAATATTCTATTTGGAAAAGTGTGCATTTCTCCACCCTTGTTTAACTTGTCTACTATAACATCAGCCCTCAGCGAGTAATAAAGGAGGTAGCCTTATTTGTGAAGGCACAATATGGTAGTGTTACTTCATCCCAGGCCTACCCAGTGATAGCACTAGATATCGCTTTTGATATCAAAACCATTCGGCCTTCCTCTGCCACCGTGCTCCACGTGTTTGTGTGGCCTCCAGACAAGCACGTAAACAGGCGCGGCCAGTAATTGTTGGACATTCCATTCTCTACCTAGGCAGGCAGAACAGAGCCAATCCATTGCTTCAGGGACCTCTCCTGCAAACACCTTTTTGCTTAAGCGTGACACTAACAAAGGCGCCCGGCTCTAAGCTGATAGTCTTACAAAGCCAGACTAAGCACCTTGCATTTGCATACTGGCTACACTATTGTTGATTCAGCGCTAAGCCGATCATGTTAAACTTGACCTTTTCCAAAGCTTTGTCCCGCTCCAAACTCACATTGTTCTCACCAAGTAAGGCATGGCCTGCAGTCACAATTCACCCTATATAAACGCCTCGATTCCGAGACCACCTCGGATCGCTCAAACTGCCAGCACTCCTCGAATTGCTCCAGACTTCTATCCCGCCTTGCTGCCACTTTGTCTGGTGAGCTCCCCTCAGTGAACCACGCCGAGCTTTCTTCCCTGCACCCCAACGAACTCAATCTTCAACTTCTTCAGGACTACGAGAAAGGTGTCGTATCACTCATTTCTTTCAAAAATCCCTATTTCTAACTCTCTAGCTAAATGTGTGATTGTGGTGTCTTTTCTGTTTGTTTGTCTTTCAATAAAACATCATTTTTGCTATTTTAAAACTGTCTGACTGCTTGACTAACCTGACCCCGTAGACGCTGGGTTGCAAGATCCCTGCTAAGTTACCCTGCCTCTCGCTAGCTTTAGTGAGTGCTCCAGCTAATTCTCCCCAGAATTGTGCTTGTGTTTTGGTTATTTGGGGGCCCCTCCTGGGACCCCCAGAGAACAGGGTAACAGTACGGTACCAGGGGTTGGACCGTAGCCATGGTAACATACCTAACACCTATCCCCTCCCTAGTACTCCCTTCTTGTGCTCCCCACCGCTAAAGATTTTGAGATTGAACAATTTACTTGTCCTCTAGTTTAGTGACACTATTTGTTAATGCCAAATGGTCAATAGTAACATAAATGTTGATGCCATCAGTCATGGCATTTTCTTGGACCATCCTGGGCTTGAATGTAGTCAACAGAGTACAACAACACACCTGGATTGTTTTGCACCTGCGCTGAGCTGACTGGAAACTTCCAGAGCTAAACACATCACTTTCAGCAGGGACCAAACCTCAGACAAGATATGCACCAAAGTCCTTCAATTCCTTTCCATCTGCCCAAGTGTTAGCAACTAGGTTTGAAATCTTTTAAAAAAAATTTTCT
The DNA here is from genome assembly GCA_948474755.1 of Ctenosaura bakeri. Taxonomy (NCBI): domain Eukaryota; kingdom Metazoa; phylum Chordata; class Lepidosauria; order Squamata; family Iguanidae; genus Ctenosaura; species Ctenosaura bakeri. The sequence goes on from CAOLHI010001271.1 coordinate 174,698, forward strand.
TATCAGAGACCAGTCTTTAGTAGCATTAAGTTCTATATTTTTCTATTTTATTCATCATCTTCCACTCATTGTCCTTCACTTCTACATCTTTTTTTAAAACTGTCTTCTTGTCTGCATCATCTTCACTCAATATCAGCCTCAGTACCAGAGGCTTAGGGCCACCAAGGGATTATTTTAAGAAAAACACTGAGTATGGTGGTATGACCACAGTCTCCAATGACCATTCCTTGTGTTTAGCTTTCTTAGGAATGATCTATATTGTGGAAAAGTATCCCACTGCCAGGGGTTCACCAGGGAGACACTTCAGAACATGACTGGATGTTTAAAGACCTTTGTCCTTGAAGATGTAATCAGAACTTCTGAGGAAATACACCCAAAACAACAAGCAATAGTGATGATTTATTCAAAGGCCTTCTTCACCCTGATCTTGATACTGGAATTACGGTTTCCATGTCTAGTACAGCTTTGATGCCAACACTTAAATCTCTTCTATACCACTCCATTTCATGTATAGCCTCAGCACTGAGAACTCCAGCTTGTCAGCTAATAATATCCTGATTGATTATGCTTATTTGCTTATGACATCAGGAATGAAAATTTCCTTTATTGTGGGTTACTGCCTTTCCTTTTCCTGGAAATAGTCTCAAAGGGACACTCAAATAAATAAAGAGAGAAGAATGAATCAAAAGTACTCTAACCAAATTCTGTGACCTCAGTGCTGAACACTAGGCTGCCATCTGAAGGTCTGCATGTGGAATCTCACTATGGAGTTTCACAAAATCAGATCCAGACACTCATGATTACATGAGAGTTGGCAGTGGATCTGGAGGAGCTCTAAAGCCATTATGTCTCCTTGAAGATGTTCAGTGCCATTTAGATAAATTGCTTTGGATGACTATGTCACTACAGTCGAGAGTTAATTCCTCTAACGATGGTATTCAGACACATCCAGTCCAGCTTTTGACCCCAGTAGCCTCCCAACACTTTTACAACATGCCTGATTGTCCTGGAAGAAGTCACCATATGCTGTCCCTACATCCAGAATACTTATGAATCTATATTGGGTTCACAATGAACAGTATAATTCTTTATCAAACATTCCACAGTCAAGTCAATCATCGTAGTGGAAGCTTCTCAAAGCAAAATTGGAGAGCCACTTAACTCCAGATGAAACAACAGATAAGAAACTTGACATCCTGGGACAGAAGTTCTCCTCTCTGCTATCTTGCCTCCCAGAACTGAAAACTACCAAGCCTTTATAGGGTCTTACTAGCAGTTCCTCTGGGAAGGGGTTGCATCACTGTTAGATAAGCTTTCCTGAGGACCTCTGTAAAGATTTGTTTTTGCTGGGAATCCTATCTGAGCATGGACAATGAGAAAGGCAGCTGAGAGCTGGCACTGGGCCATAGGACAAGGTGAACGATCTTCTTGCACTCTCACCCTAAATCTTCCTGCAGTGATATTACTTCCTTAAACAAGTTTTTAAGTGACAGAGGTTTAACTCATGAGTAGAGTAGAAGAATAAAAAACAAAGGAAAAACATTTATCACGATGGGATGGTTAATATATGGTAACAAAAAAAAACGCTGTTATTAACAAACCCAAATTAAAATGAGTAAACTTAACATTTTAATACTAGAGCATTACTAAACTACTTAATTAGTAGAGTTAATATACCAGGATGAAAACACACTGTTTATGACTGACTGATCATCTGTCTGTGGATCTACAGCATATTTAACAGTGCTTTGTGGACTTTTGTATGTGCAAATGCTTCAGTTACATAATCCAGATTAATAAGTATGAGAATCTTCACAGAGGCTGATTCCAGACTGTGTAACTCCCTGTTCCACATGAGAATAGGCTGCCCTCAACCCGTTGTGCTCCCCAGACAGACAGAGACCTTTGTGTTCAGGGATGTAATTCTTTGCTATTTTTTTCTCTAAGGAAGCAATGAGTAATTTTAGCCATTTTCTTCCTGCTGTGATAAAGTCTTTGAAAGCTGTGCTATTTTCAGAGACTATGGCCATTTCCGCACTAGACTGTTATAGTGCTATTATTCCACTTTCAACATCCTATGGAATCTTAGGGTTGGAGTTTAGGCAGGGGGCTCAAAGCCCCAGGATTCCATAGGATATTGAAAGTGGAATAATTGCACTATAACAGTCTAGTACGGAAGTGGCCTATGTGTGGAGGTATTATGAACAAAATTGGCACATGATATTTTTGCACAGAAAACAGCATCTTCTGCACAAAAAGATGCTTTTGTAAAACAGAACAACCACATGACAATGTTGGGCAGAATTAGTCCTGAACTGCAAAAATTCTCATCTGTTTAGGATTCTTTCTATCAGGGTTTCTCAAAACATAAGAAACACATTTTTCAAGTATTTTTCAAACACTTTCAACGACTGTTTCCACCGCTATTTCCATTAATGTGGACTTTCAGCTGCTGAGGACAGGGCTCTTAATAGATGAGTGCTGTTCTCTATTATTGAATCCTGGCCTAAAGCAATAAGATCTTATGCCTTTAAAAAAAGAAAAGAAAAGAAGAAGAACTGAAATTTTTTTGTGTTACAAAAAGTTGTTTACACACATATACACATGCACATTCTTTGAGACATGCTTTGAATCAGTTCTAGCAAATTTTTTGGTTGTTTATACCTTTTTCAAAAAAAATGTTTTTACTGAAAAGAAACATTCATACAATTTTTTTTTAAAAAGAACACTTCAAGGTTACTATGATACATTTCTGCACACAGTGGATATCATGAAAGCTTCTTAGGTTACCAGTGGATTCTTTGTAACTTATATTTAAGGTATCAGCAAAAAAATTAATAAAGAAATGTGAATGACATTTAGAAAATTTCATATAAAATTCTTAAATATCAAAATTAATCTCATTTACCACCCCTTTTACCCAAATAATTTTCTGATTTTTTTCTTTTATCCATTATAATTCTTCATTATAATTAAATATACTATTAATTTTCACTCTGTTCTTAGCCTTATATGGAGTTTTTAAACTAAGGACTTGCTTTTATAAATTCCCTTCCACTATTTTCTCATATCAAGCATTTTATCTGTCTCTTACTATCCTTCCTCTTTTTCACCCAGTACAATTGAAAAAAAAAAGATCCTATACTTAGTAAGTGACGAGCATTTCATAGATAGATTTAGTCTTATTTCAATCTATAATCAATTTGTCCCATTTCTATCTGAGGAAGTTAAATATTGTAACCCATTCTTCTGCTATTTTGTCCATCTTTCCATTAATCTGTTGGGTTAAAGAATCAAGATCTTTCACTTCTAATAATTTAATTAGCCACAATTCTACATCCAGCACATCAGTATTCTTCCATAATCTCACCAATAATGTTCCAGCCACAGAGATATTTGCTTGTTTCTAATGAATATATATTTACTTAGGCCATTTCCGGATGGATTAAAAAAACAACAACGGTGCAGTGCGCCCTCCACAGAGGACGTCTGCACCTTGGAGCGGACTGGGTCTGGACTACTTAGTGTAGTTCTGAACCTCAGTCCGCTCCAGAGCAACCCCAAGCGGTCCTCCAGTGTGTTTTGCAAAAACCCGATTTTTCAGGTTTTTCAAAATGCCAGCGTGCGCCATTGCGTGCCTGCTCTCCAATGCAGATTCGCAGACTCGCACCAATGCGATCTGCGATCTGCGGAGGGCAGACTTTAGGCTGGTGAGCTTCAGTGATTGGTCGTGACCCACTACCGCCCGGAAGCCACCATTTTGGATGCCTGAGCAGTGCAGATCTGTGATCACGCACTACTACTCCTCGCCCCGGACCAGACCAGACCCAAAGAAGATCTGGTGAGTAGCAGCAGGGAGCGATTCCCTCGCCAAGTGCGGAAATGGCCTTAGTCCAGGACTCAAAAAGAGGTCCAGAAAATTCATGATGTTCCTAAATTTTCTGCATGTACTGTACACTACTACTGTAGCTTAATATTAACTTGATGTTTGAAGAGTGAGGATTTCTTATTTGGCTTACAAAAATGAAACACACGGTAGCATAATAGAACACATAGTAAACCCAATAATGCTAATCTAAATTTAAAATAGAATAATAGAATCAGAGAGTTGGAAGACAGGGGCCATCCAGTCCAACTCCCTGCCATGCAGGAACACACATCAAAGCATTCCCAACAGACAACCATCCAGCCTCTGCTTAAAAACCTCCAAAGAAGGAGACTCCACCACACTCCGAGGCAGCATATTCCACTGCTGGACAGATCTGACCATCAGGAAGTTCTTCCTGAATTTCCAGTGGAATCTCCTTTCCTGCAGCTTGAATCCATTGCTCCTTGTCCTAGTCCCTGGAGCAGTGGAAAACAAGCCTGCTCCCTCCTCAACATGACATCCCTTCAAATGTTCTAAATTAAATTAAATTATTTTAATTAAATTAAATAAAAATAATTTCTTCCTGTCCTTCCAACAGACTTTAAATCCCTGGCAGGTACATATATGCAGAAGTACTCTTGCAAGTATCACATTCCCATGCCTTTTAGGGCTTTAAATGTCATTGCCACCACTTTAAATTCAGATCAGACACATATTGTCAGCCAGCACAATTCCTTTAAAACTGGTGTTATATGGGTTTTGTACAATGTTCTTGTCAGTAGTCTAGCTGCTGCATTTTGTACCAGCTGCAGTTTCCAAGTCATCATCAAGGGCAGCCCCACACAGGGTGCATTGCAGTGGTCTGATAGTGAAGTTACCAGTTCTGGGACTACTGTGGATAAATTATCCCTGTCTAGGAAAGACTGTGGCTGACAGACTACTCTAAGCTGGTCCCAAGCATACTGAGGCACAGAGTGCAGCAAGGCCTGCAGTAACAAAGATGGACATTAGAGTACTCCCAAACTACACATCTGTTCCTTCAGGAGGAGTGCAACTCCATCCAGGGCTGATAGCTTACCCAATTTCCAGACCCAAGAACCACCAATCCACAAAGCCTCTGTGAATTTAACTTCAGTTTTTTGGCCCTGATCTAGCCCATTACAGAATATAGGCACCTGCATCTTCACAACCCCAGCAACTTTGACAACAAGGAGAAGTGGAGCTGAATGTCATCAGCATATTGATGGCATACAACCCCATTCCCAAACCTCCTTATGACCTCTTCCAGTGGCTTTATGCCCCAAACAGTATGGGAGACAAGATGGAACCCTGTAGCATTCCACAGCTTAGTGACCATGGGGCTGAACAGGAACCCCTCAATGCTAGTCTGTGGAACAAGCTCCACAAATAGGAGCAAAACTACTTCCATATTGTACCATCTACTCCCATCTGAGGCAGCCCAGTAAAATACCATGATCAATGGTATCAAAAGCTGCTGGGATCAATAGGGTACTACATCCTTCCTATTTCACCCAGAGTAGGTAGTCAGTCTGAGCCAAAGTTGCCTGAAGTTGTCTAGCTACCAAATGCTCAAGCACCTTGCCCCAAAAGAGGATGTTGCAGCAGGGCAATAGATGCCATACACCTCTGGAACCGTGGAGATCCACTTCAGGAGTGGGTGAACCACTACCTCCTTCAAGGGCAGCATTTACCACCTTCTGGACCCATCCAGTCAATCAACCCCACCAGATTTTACCAGCCAAGACAGGCAACAGTGAAGTTCACCCCCAGTTGGCCAAACTATTTCAAGTGTCTTGTCCACATCAACAAAAATCTGAAAGCTCATTGCCTAGTTTGAAGATACTCTGCAACACAGCATTCCCATTTGATGCCAGTGTGGTGTCAATAGCACTGAGTGCACTTTTTACAGCTTTGGCTAGTTTCCCAGCCATGGCCAAGGCCAGTATAGCCATTCTCTTTGTATACTGTTATGCTTTTAGTGAAGATTGAGAGCAGATTCAACGTGTTGTAAATAAATAGATGTCAGTGAAAGCTCTGATTCACTTCCCCTGATGGGAGGACCCTGTCCTTCCTATAGAGAAGAGAATGGAAACAACTGGTTTGAGCTGGTTGCAATAATGGACAACTGGTTTTGTCAATTAGCTAGAGCCCATTGCTAGACTCCTAATCATGGGGAGATAATCTGGGCCTGGTTTATTAGACCAGATCCCTTTACTTCAGTGTTATGGCCTGAATCCTTTTGATTAGTCCCAAATAGGTTAGATATGCTGAATAGTGAAACAACATATAGATGAATCTCACTCATGCAGTGGTTCTGCTGTAACTGAGACTAGCAATATGATTTAGGTTTATGTTTCCAAAGGAGCCCATCCAGACATAAACAAGCAATGAAGATTGTCTGTCTTCATCATCTGCTGTTCAGAATTACAGTTAGTCTTGAGTTCAGTTCAGTGGTTGTAGCCATTGGTAGACCAGTCCTTCATGAATCTGTCTTTTCAAAAAAAAAAAAAAAAGTCATCTAAACTAGTGCCCATAATTGCTTTAGTTGTTGTATAATCAAGTCTAGATAAGAAAATTTCATGAGCAAGTTATAAAGGGAAGAACATAACATAACGCTCCATTCCTAGCCCAAAAGTTTGCTACTTACATTAGCAAATATTCACATAGTAAAAGAAAATTGCCTGCAATCTCAGGATGCTGTGAACACATTAATATGATTGATGAATTCATCTGTACAAGAAGCAAGTCAAGAGCAAATTAGCTTTAATTTGACTAAATCAGGTTAATGGTTATGGCAAGATCCCTCATGTTTTTATAATGTTTATAATAGGAAAAACATATTATAAAGACTTGGCTGTTCATTTAAAAAATCATTGTAGTGCTTACAAAGTGGTTAATGTGTGGTAATGTTGGAGGAGAAACAGCAAATCAGTTAAAGAGAAGTATATTACAAAAGACTCAATGAAAAAAAGTCTTTTTGTACCTTCAGTACAAATTTCATTCTATGATTCTTTACTTGTTGGTCTTCAGATAAAAATGTGAACTACAGTTTATCCAATAAACAATACAATGTACATAATCAGTCACATTACATCTTCTGATAATATGTCATTTAGTAATTATAACATTTTTTGCTTCTGGCTTACCCTTGTTGTGTTATGCATTGGCAGGAAAAAAAATGTCACATAGGTAATTTTATGGCAGAAACATGAGGAAGAGCAAATCAGGCAGTAAATATATGTTTGCTGTGGTGTGATCTTCATGCTAGCTCCATATTCATAGGAACCCTCTTGCTCTCAAAGCAAATGGGACTGCATTCAGCCTTGATTCATGCCCAGTTTTCTAAGAGCTATTTGCTTCCTGCCATGCCAGAGCAGAGGAGCTCATATTGGTATGTAAGCACTTTAGAGCAGTGCTACTCAAAGTGGTGGTTCATGGGCCAATGCCCATCCATGAGGCATTGCCTGACTGTCCCTGGCAACTTCCCAGGAAAAAAACAGGTGTGGCCAATGAGCACAAAATTGTGCCAGTCCATGGCACATAGGTTAAAAAAAAATCTGTTTGTCCCCCAGATCTGGTAGCTTAAGAAGTATTGCTTTAGAGGACATTTATCTGAATGCTGAGACCACGTGGGACTGCAGATGGGGTCCCTTTCTTTTTTAAAAAAAAAAGACAGGAAAGATTTTAGAGCTTAAAAGAGAGTGGCTGAGATTCTAGATCATCTAGAGAGTTAAGTATACTCTAGGTTACCCAATAACAACTACGATTGTGAATTCCAGCCTATATTCCATAAATTCCACATGAGCTTGCCATTCTAATCTCTGGTTTCCTGTTAACTATTTTCTAAGTAAAACATTTAGTTTCTAGGTAGGTTGCATTTCTGCAATCTAGTCACTTGTGCAATATAATATAAGGCCCAAAAGATTTGTCCAGTGTAAAATCAGCAGTCTAAACCCACTTGTTAGCCCCAGTTAGAGTAGAACCACTGAATCAATAAAACTTACATAAGTATTCACTTACCAAGGTCCTATTGCTTCAATGAGATTGCAACTAACAATTACACTGAGGTCCATGTATTTCATTAAGACTCTCAAAGAGATCATATGCACAAGTTGCAAAGCAAGTATCTAGTGTTTTAACTTTGCAATTAATTTCTTGGTTCATGGATCTGAGTTTTCATTTCTAAATCTCTGTGAAATTTCTAATGTGTTTTCTAGCTTGCGTCCAAAGTACTTACCTTTTTGATATCTCAGAGTTATTAGACTACTGCTTACAGAATAACCTAAAAGGATATGCTATGAGTTCAGACTAAAGGGATGAGTAATTTTAAATGATGCATCAACTAGGAATCATATGCAATCCAGTCTGAACTACTCGGTGGTAAGCTTCACTTGCAGGAACAACAGTGTTCCTGTAACACTGGCCCTTTTTGCATGGCATTTGCCATGCCAAAGGACCCCTGGAGTGTCACGTGACTGCGAGGAGCATCCACATGACTCACTCACAATCGCACGATGCTCCAGAGCCTGTCAGGCACCAATCGAGCACTATTTCATTTTCAGCTTTGATCCAAAAATGGTGCACGATCGCGCATTGCTCCGGGGCCCCGAGCACACTTGCCGTGTGTGCGGAGCTCCGGAGTCACGGCACTTGCAATTCCTGCCCCAGCACAGCCTGGGAAAATCCCAGGATGCACTGCAGAAGGGAGAGGAGGAGCTCTCGCACTACCTGCTCGGGAGCAGGCAGAAGCCATGGAGCTGAAGCAATGGGGATGCGAGAGCCTCTTGCAAGAGGCTGCTCGTGCGATTCCCGCACCTCAGCTCCGCAAAAAGGTGAGTTGCAGAAAGGGCCACTGTAATAGCCAATGACCATTGATTGCCCATGCATTTCTCCCCACGTGGTGACTTTTTCTCATTTCCCAGACCTTGAAATATTTAATCTCTAGACTGTTCACCATATTGCCAAATGCCAATTTCACTAAGCACTTTCACATCCCAATACAACAGCTGCATTGGCTAACTGAAGTGAGAAATGTGGTTTAACTATTAGACATTTTATTTGAAACTGTACTTTTCACTTTATAAATTTAGTTGTAGTGTTAACAATTTAGTTGCTGTGACGAGTCTTGGTGGGGTTTGACAACAGAGCCTCCTTAGAGACTGAGAGGGTTAAAAAGTGATTGGTTGTTGAAATGGAACCTTGGATAGCCCAGGGGAAGGGCTGGTGGAGAGAGTGGAGTAACAGAATTTAGGAAATTAATTGACTGTTCAGTTGATTGAAGTCCAGTTTAGAGTTTAGGCAAGAGTTGAAGAGAGAGTTGAAGAGACTGTTGGGAGAGAGAGAGAGAGGGAAAGAGAGAGAGAGAGAGAAGTGGTGTGCTAGTTTATGAATCCTTAATTATAAAATATGTTTTACCTTGACAGTGTGTTTAATAAAGTTTTTTTATATGTTTCTATAAAATCACCCTCAAGAGAGTATCATTTCTCTGGACTGGATTATACATGCTACCATTATTATCATTAGTACCACATTCATTGAAGAGATAAATCACTGCTTGTCCTTATATCTGAAAAGGAGCAGATTTAAGGAAGATAGTGAAGGGGAAAATCCTGGAAGGAGAAGCCAAAGGGGGACAAGAGAGAAGAGGGAGCTGCGTTCTCAGTGAAGGGAGAACTGAGGCAGACCTGGTTGTCATAGCCCTGGCTAAATCCAGAGATCTCCCTGGCTGTTCAGACCTGAGCATAAAGAGGTGTCGGGCTGGGCAGGCCTTGAGTGAGGCTGGGTGCCTCACATATGACAGCTGCATACTAAGATATGGGAACAGAATTACTTGCACATGTTCAGCATTCAGTTCTACATTTCACATTTTCAAATGGGGAGGAAAGTGTTAATAAAAAGGATACCTATCTCTGTTAAAGACTGAACTACGCTGAAAGCAGCTGTACACATTTAGACATTTTCCTGAATTCATGGATAAACGCTGGGTCAATCCCCTCACCCATTTTCAAGTGGGACAGTTAATATGAAAAATACAATCCAACATGTTATCCCCCTTGAAGAAAGATACTGACACAAAAGTTGAACAGTTGGTATGTTTCATCTTCAGATCCGATATCTAACATATGACTTCAAACATGCTAGGAGCAGCTTTCCACCTTGTTCCCTTACCTCTGGTTGGTTGCTGAATTCTTCAAAAGGAAGGCAGAAAAGGAAGAAAAAGTCTGTACAAAAATCAAGGGACGGAGAAAGGGAGCAGAGGACACTGCTAAATTACTGTCATTATGCAGGGAGAGAAAGAAAAAGAGAGTGAAAGAAAAGAAAGAGCAGGTAGACAACAGCACAGGAGAAAAGGCTCATTTGGGTGGATATAAAGGAAGTAAGATTTGTAGTAGAGAGCTAAGGTAAGAGGGTGAAGGGAAAAGATGACTCTATGGGTTCGTGGAGGCAGAGGAGGAGACACCACCAAGTGTCTCTATAGCTACGTCTCTTGATGCTGACCCTCAAAAACTTACCTTTCAAGTAGTGCAGCCCCACTCTCCACCCATTTCTGTGTTGCCAAAGAGCAGAGGAATAAGTGAGAATGTGTTAAGCCGTTTTCCTGTAGCTGGATATACTCTGACAGGATGCATAAAGGGCAGGTTGCGGGAGGGTGATCATTCTGTGGTCAGAAGAGAATCCCAACCTGCATGGTGAAAGTGAATTGCAATGCCATCAGCCAGGCTTATAACACTGTAATTTATGAACAGGACGTCCACCAACATGCTGGTGGGTACAAAGGAAAGAGCACTAGGTTGAAGTGAAAGACTAAGAAGATTTTAATGTCTAAAGTAATACGTACTTCTGTAAATACTAGAAACCAACTCTAGGGTTCCTATCATTCACCTTAATAATTTAAAACTACTCCTTGGATTTAGTAAATGGGCCTTGAGGTGCTATATATTAATCAAATGTGTCTTATGTGTTACCCCAAAATGTAGGTGCCATAAATGCCACCCTGAAATGCCAAATACCTCCTTGAAAAAGTGGGGAATTAATTAGCTCAAAATGAAGAGGCTGCAAGAGGGGGGCAACTTAGCAAGATCTTTCCTACCAATGTTTACGGGCACATGCAGGAAAAGAACCAGCCAGAGATTCAGAAGTAAGCTAAAAATGTGTTTTATTGAGGGGAATTTACTCATGCATGCACACAAGATACACACAATCACACATTCACACAAGAGCTAGCTGAAAGAGAAAGGGAGGAAAAATTATAGAGAGGCTGAGAGATTTGGGGGGACTGGGTCCAGAAGAATAGTGAAGAGCAGAAATGTGTTTTGGCTTAGGTAGGACCTAAGGACAGTTCTCAGTTCAGGAGCCAGATGGACAGAGTGACAGGTAGACCTTCAAGAGACTGCACTGGGAAATCAGGGGTATTTGTACCCTGAAAATGGCTTGTGGCTGTGAAGGTTCAAGATGCAAGACAAAAGGAACCTGTTGTGGACAATGGATCTTTTGCCTGTTGATGGGCTTAGTGCTTTGATTGACAAAGACATGATGGATGTTGTAATAGCTGTCTATTGTGGGTGCTATGTGGAAAGAGGAAAGAATCCAGGTGTACAAGGGATGGATATCTGTCAATCAGTGTCCTGGTGGGCTCCTCACAGTTGGATTCCCTGGAAAATTCCAGCTTCTATTTAAGCCTATTATCTACAGGAATGGTGTGTATTTCCTTGACAAATGACTCAGTCTTACCTGGAGGAAGTTTGAGTTGACCTATCCTTCTCACATTTACAGTCAAATTCTTTCCCTTGCTCAGTTTGACCTCTTCGTCACCTCTCAGGCTTGAATTTGATATCAGAGCCAATAAAATTAGCTCTGCCAATTAGGTATGGTGCCCATCCAAACCATACTGATATTGGTGACCCCCAAAGCAGGGCCTTACATATGTTTGATTTGAACTGGCAATACCATGATCAATTTTTCCTTTAGGATTCCAGACAAAGATGTAGAATAACAAAATAACAAAGGTTCATTGACTTAACAGACAGATAGAACATCTAGCATGTAGCTAGTTCCACAGACATTTCAATATAACAACTCAGAATCAATACAACAATTCTTGCATGAGCCATATACTCATTGTGTCATTCTCAGTTCCCAGCTAAATGAATGTTTATTTCCATTAGGCCCTCCTCACTGTCTCTCTCAAAATTTCATCCATTTTTATCTGCCCCTATTCCTACATCTGTTCCTGACTAGGCCTCTCCTTTTATATTATATTCAAACCTCTCCTTTTATATTCTCCCTGATCCCCAATTCCCTCCTTTCTGAGCATTCAATATGCTGTGATTGGCTGGTTTCACTAAGGTCATTCCCGCACTACACTGTTATAGTGCTATTATTCCACTTTCAACATCCTATGGAATCCTAGGGGGTTTGCAATTTCAGGAGAGGCATTTAGAATTCTCAGCCAGAGAGTTCTTTGGCCTCAGTAAATTGGAAATCCCGGAATTCCACAGGATGTTGAAAGTGGCATAATAGCACTGTAACAGCGTAGTGCAGAAATGGTCTTAGGCTATGGAGTCTATTGATTTAACCCTCTAACAACACCAAGTTTGTGAAGAATCACAGCATTCTCTAAGTTGTGATGGCTAGTTTCACTCAGACTAATGATTTAACCAACTGATCACAGTGGGTTATTTCCAACACAGGTAGCATAGCCATTTGGGTACTAATAGTTTTCTAAAATCCACCTTATGTCCAGTTCTGCCTGGGTTTATTTTTCATTGTGTGGATGAGCGGGGGAATAATATGATCAGACTCTTCAGCAAGTAGAGTAAGGGTTTCAAAAATGGATCTGAATATGCATATCAGTGATAACAAAGAACATTGCCCACATTTGAATGTGCATGTGCTGGAGAACATCCAATTTATGCTTACAGTTCAAAAAAGCAAGAATATCTAAGACACCTGATGGTGGTTCCATGAATATATGAAGCCCACGGGGCAGCAAAACAGAAAAGTCTATGGGAATAAAAGGAGAGGTTTTGCATATCCTTTGAACAAATGTAATCTTAAATGCTTTCAGAACTGGTCAAGTTCTTTCCATTCTGAAGGCATTAGTAATGCCCAGTGCCAGTTTACCATGGAGACTGATGCTCAATAGAAGCACTTAGTGACTTTAATTCTTAAAAGCACAGAACAGAATAATAAAATTGTCTAATTATAGAGTTGCAGGGGACATGAGGTCTTCTAGCACAGCCTCCCTGCTGTAAACTAGAATAATTCCCACACCAGATCTATCCCCACTTTAGAAATCAAAACGCTGCCCTCTAAAATTACTCTGTGGCCTGTTTAGAAAGTAGAATTGCACAAGGTGCTCAGGGCAGATGTGCAGGCAAAAAATAGCTGTGCAGAACAATTGTTCTTGCAACAGAACAATTCTAGAGAAGAAAAATATGTGTGCATTGTAATATATTAATAGACAACACTTTTGGGTCTTTCTGCTCATCATAAATAACATCTTTCCAAGTTCTGTGTGAATTATCTCGCCGTTCATGTAAAGTGTAATTCAGAGCCAAACCAGATATACATGTTGCATTGCCTGTCTACTTATAAGGAAGATGTAGTGAGTTCAGTGGGCCATCCTTCCAGGCAAGTGTGTGTGATTGCAGCCTAAAATGCTTAGACCTGGGCTGGGGGATATGTGGTTCTCTCTATATTGCTGGACAACAGCTCTTAATCAGCATAACCAATGATGTAGGGTGATTGGAACTGTACTCCAAAAGCAACTTGAGGGCCACATCTTCTCCAGTCCTGGTGAAGAACATATAACTACGTTTGTACAGATCTGTGTGCGGGGGTGAGTGGAGTCTTTAGTGAATATGAACCAGATTGTGAACTATTTTGTTACATCAAACATACTAAGTGTTATCTCAGAATATTTGGCTGAATGCTGATCCATACCTCTAGCTAATGCCAGAACTATAAAAATTATTGCTGCACCAATCAAACATCAGTCCTTACATTTACCACCCCACCACATCACACTTCATTGTGTCACCTGAAGTGAATTGATTCAGTCTGTTGCATGCCATGGCCGAAGCTGCCCAGTGTGGACAAGAAACAAAACTTCATCCATTCAGTGTCCAAAACAAAAAGTTTCTAGAGCAGAGCTTTCCAAACTTTTCATGTTGGTGCCACACTTTTTTAGACATGTATCATTTCATGACACAGTAATTCAGTAAGTAATTCAGCTGCTTCCCCTCCACCCAAGCCTGGGCCATCACTGCCCTTGCTGGGGTCTTCCTTAGTATGGGGGTGTCAGCGGGAGATGCAGCCCCTCCACCCGAGCCTGGATCACCGCCACCACCCTTGCCAGGGTCTTCTTTGGCCCCCGGGGTGGTGGTGGTGGCAGCAGGAGAGGCAGCCCCTTCACCCGGCCTGCCTGGCCTGCTGCAGTGGTGGGAGAGGCAACCCCTCACTATGTTTGTGCAACACACCTACACACTGCAGGTGACACACTAACATGTTGCAATACAGTTTGGAAAGCTCGGTTTACAGTCACAAACACCAGTTATTCAGCAATGTTTTGATTTCACTGTGTTTATTACCCTACCACCACAGTTTTATTGATTTCATTATCTCCCATCTCAAGATATTTTCTCGCCACATTATAATAATTCTTTTTTGCACTACAGACTTGAGATAGAACTATAACTGCATTCATGTTTCATTGTATTATCTGTTCTCAAATGTCTATTGTAGAGTGTAATTACATCAAACTGTGTATCAGGAGTAATTCCATTTAAAAGACATCCATACATTACGTTTCCATTTTAAATTCCATTTAAAAGACATCCATACATTACGTTTCCTCAAGGAATGGGAAAGAAAGCTTTAAGAATTAGACAGCACCAACAGTAATGTTCAGAAATTAGTACAAGTCATCCTAATAGTATAAGCAGCTTTTATGAAAATAAGAAATATTGTTCTAATACTTTGGAACTATACATTGGAAGTGAGATGCTTTGGGGAGGAGGCAAACCATGGGAGATAACTTCATTTTTCACTGTTCTTCATTGCTACAGTTTTCACAGATGTGTCCCATTATACTTGGGATGACACAGGCCCTTTTCACACGGGGCGCTGAAATCTTCCCACCGCGATCCAGGCAGGCTTTTCCCCAATCCCCACTAAAACGTGCCGAACTTTTGGTCGTTTCTCATGGCTCGATCGGCAAGAGGCTAGGCGAGCATTATCGCATTCACACAGCGCGGCCATAGCCCCTCCCAACGTTGTCCTTTCCTCGCCCTACCTAGCGTTTGATTGGCGGTGCCCTTTTTTCAAAAAGTAAAATTTTGGGCGTCATCGATGATGCCAAACGCACGTGCGTCCCCTCACACCCTCCCGGGATCCACCCCCTCCCCCGCGCCTGCTGAAGCGCCGCGGAAACTTTTGTCAAAGTTTTCCTGCCCGCTCGCTTTTTGCTGTTTTGAGTATGGCGAACGAGCAGTTGAGGGAAATAGCTGGGCTCCTTGCCCCGTTTATGACAGCAATTGCAGCCTTGTTAGGAGCGCTTGAATATTGCTGGCCCGAAGATGGTGCGAGTAGGCGCAGGCTCGCAAGGAACTGTCGCGCTGCCATGAGACGCTCGAGGTTTTATTACACAATTCTTGCACCTCTCTTGTATGAAGTCCCGCGCCCCAGAAGGTGGTGGGTTCGGGAGCGGATGCGGCGGGCGTGGTGGAGCGAGGAGGTGCTGCTGAAATGGGATGACTACCAGTGGTTGTACCACTTCCGGATGACGAAGCCACCCTCTTTGAAATCGCGGGGCGCCTGCGTCCCTACCTTGAAAGAAGAACCACAGGGATGAGGCAAGCGATTTCTGAAAAGGAGAGGGTGGCCATCACCGTGTGGTGGCTTACATCGCCCCTGATATACCGGAAGACAGCGAACACTTTTGGCCTGGGAGTGTCAACGGTGTCTGTCATCGTGATCGAGGTGTGCCTTGCGATCGAGCATGAACTCCTTGCGTCCACTGTGTGCTTGGGGGACTACCGGAGGGTAGGTACGCTGATTCCCAAACCCAGTGGGCTTAAATGGGAGGAGGAGGGGGTTTGGTTTTCTCTGGGAGAAGAGGTTGGGTTTTGCAGTGAACTGGCGCCAAGAATGTAGAGTTGCTAAGCAAATTGCCACCCAGAAGAAAGTGCATGGATGTCCACGGGGTTCCCGGTATCCGGATTATCTAATTAAGGCCTGCCAGCAGAAAGTTTCCCTGTAAAGATACCAGTTGAAAACAGCTAGCTGTGGAGGCACTGCGGGATGTGGTTGTGGACCTTCAGGTTTGGGGGTGTTCCAGCAAAACACAGTATATGCCATCTCGGCCATCATGGCCCCTTGGGATGAGCGGGAGGCAGCAGGGCACTTTGCCCCCTCCATCAGCATGACATAACTGCTGAAGGCAACCAGGTACACTCTGCGAGGTTTGCCTTTTTTTTCCCCACAGTGTTACTTTATCACCCCATGGGGAGCGCGCGATTTCTTTGGATTTGGTGCCCGTTTTAATGTGTGGGCCAAGCAATGAAGTTGTGTCCTGTCCTCCAAGACACTGGGAGGCCAACCAGGTCCCATGGGGTGTGTGCGCGTGTGCCACCACAAATATTTTTATCTCAAACCAGCTACAAACTGACTACTTGTTTCCTTGCCCTCTACATTCACAGATTATGGATGGTTTCCGCCAGATGGGTTTCCCTCAGTGCGTTGGAGCTGTGGATGGCACGCACATCAAAGTAAGACCACCCAAGGGGCGCGGGGAAGAATTTGTGAACAGGAAGAGCACATTTTCCATTCTCCTACAGGGAACAGTGGATCATTCAGGGAGGTTTGTGGACATCGTGCTGGGCTACACTGGAAGAACGCACGATGCCTTCGTTTTCAGGCACTCATCACTCTGGCATGCCATGGAGGCTGGAAAGTTTGTACCCGGGAACCCGACCATCACCATAGACGGTGTCACCATAGGCCCAGTTATTCTGGGCGACGCTGCATACCCACTGTCGAGATGGCTAATGAAGCCTTACGGCGGACATCTCACCCCCAAGAAGATAGCCTACAACAGGGTGTTCAACCACTGTAGGAATGTTGTGGAGCGCGCATTTGGCAGGCTTAAGGCCAGATGGGGGTGTCTCTCGGCCCTTTTGACCGTCTCGGAGAAGAATACCTCCCCGTGGTGTCTGCTTGTGTGGTGCTACACAACATTTGTGAGAGCAAAGGGCACCTTCTCTACCCCGTGATACAGAAGCCAGCCCCCTTGACTCTGAGACGCACCGACAGGGAGTCCCATCCTCATGACTCTTCCAGGAGGATCCATGAAGGGGAACTGGTGAGGGACGCATCGCCAATATGATTGCGGGCGACTGCAATTAGCTGTCACTGGTCCCCCCCCCTTCTTTGGAGCGTTTCCCCCACACAGCGAGGAGTGGGTCCTCCTTCAAGCTGTACCTGGACTATATTGACCTCTTGTGTTATTGGATGGCCATTTAACCCAAAATGTTATAACAAATAAATATTGCGTCTGTTTATTGAAAATGGTAATAGGTTTTATTTGACTGTTTTGATAAATGCGGATAAAAAAAAAACTTGGGGGAAGAACGCTCCATTATGAACAGTTCTCATCAACAAACAAGTACATCGCTGGCCCGCTTGGGAAGGAAAAGCTAGGCCTCGATTTTCTTTCCTGCGCCAGGGTCCACAAAGTGCTCAAGGGCTATAAATTTGCCGTGGCTTCCTGGCCCTTGCGGCCTTGCCCTTCCCTCCCTCCTGCTCCTGGCTGGGAGCCGCCGTTTCGCTGCTCCCGGCTACGTTTGCGCTGTGCTCCCCAAAAGTTAGCTGTCGGGACCGGGAGGAGCCAGGAGGTGATTGGCTTGTTCCGCCCACGCCTGTTACCGCATCTGAAATATTAGACATGGCAGTGGCGCATACCCTTAGAATTGATATTATCTCCTGCCGCGCATTCTCTGCCCTGTCGCTATCTCGAGCCGCCTGCTCGCGATCCATGGCCATCTGTTGCAAGCTCCTCTCCTCGTGTTCGCGCATGAAGTCCAAGGTTGCCCTTGCATAGGCAAACGCCTTGTCCCGGCCCCCCGCTGCGGTTCTGTTCCTGCTCATCCTCAGGCGTGACAGGGGGGACATTCTCGCCGTGGGCATCTCGCTCTCCCTGTCCGGGCTAGTGCGGGGGCAGTCATCTGTTCAGAATAAGATTGAGAAGTCAACCTACTATCATTCGGAGCTAGGACACAACATGTATGAGCAAGTGGCGATTAGACAGCCTTTTTTGAAATCAAGGTACTCATAAAACTGTAGAAAGCTAGAAACCACACAAAACAGTTGTCACAGTCATGTACCTTGCTTCATGTAAGGCTTCAGCCTCCAACTGGAAGGTTGCCAAGAAACTTTAAATGGCAGTCCAACAACAGGCAGAATGTTAAATGCCATTTTTCCGGGCATTGCCCTAACGGATGCACAGAAACTTTAACTGTGAAGATAACAGCATGCTGAGGTTGTCCCGGCCATGAAGGCTCGAAAAGTACAATGGGCATATCAAGGCCGCCGCGTAACGCCATGCTCTGAATTTCCAAACCTGTGGTGACAAATCATACCACGATTATCCCGATGCAATATAAACTCCCCGCAGCAATATTTCGGCTGCAGGACACCTTAACTCACCAGCAGCCGTGGTGCTAGAACTCCCCGGTGCAGGAGTTTCAACCTGCATAGTTGTGGGGCAGCTTTTCTTGATCCCTGCTTGGAGGTAAAACGAAATAGTTAGACCTTGCAGCAGGAGGCTATAAGTGGTTGGCCTGGGACGAGACCACACCACACTGTTACAGTGCATTATTCCACTTTCAACATTCTGTGGAGTTGTGGGATTAGTAGTTTGCTAAAGCCAAAGAGCTCTCTGGCTGAGAATTCTATATACCCTTCCCTAAACTACATACCACAGAATCCCATAGGATGCTGAAAGTGGAATGCTGCACTGTAACAGTGTGGTGTGGAAATGGCATTGTCACTTAAGTCCCATAAGGTTTCTCCTTTCGGAATTTCCTCACTCCTACAAGCAAAGAATGGTAATGTAAATGGCCCTGATGTCACCTAGAGAGTGAAAAGTTCCCTGGAAAGTCGATATGCCACCCCTTTTGCTGCGAAAGAAGAAGTATTCCAAAGGAGCAGCAGGAGTGGTGGGCCGTTGTGGCCATGCACGTGACGCACCCTGCTTGCATGTGAGGCCTGCTCTCTGGGCCTCATCCACCTGTTATTTATTTATGTCCGTTTTCCTGCGTTGCCCTGAAACCACGAAGGGTTATTGTAGAGTAAATCAAAATGTAATGTATTGTAAACCCATGCAGCCTCACCTGATGACTCCCCATCATATGATGTTTGTTCAAACAGTTCCTGGCTCATCTGTTCGTCCACCCCTGAAAAGGGGAAAATCGGATTTAGTGGGGGCGCAAAAAATACATATAGGGGAAGGGAAAATCCCTCGACTTGCTGCCCTACGTACCTTCTGATGCCGCGTTCTCATTCGCTGGTTGCTCGGGTCCCATGGCGACCTGCAAGCTCTCAACGACTCTTGGAGGTTCGGCACGCGCATCCCCCCCCAAAATCCTGGAAATTCCTCAAAGTAGGGACATTCCACCCTGACTGCGCCCGTCCGTTTATTTTCCCCCACAGCCTCACGGTAGGCTGCACGCAGTCTTTTAGTTTTTGTCCTGCACTCCTCAGCGGTCCGCCTATGTCCCCTTCTAATCATTTCCCTCGCAATCTCCTCGAAAATTTCTATATTTCTGTAGGTAGCCTGGAGGTCCCTCTGGAACCTACGTTCACCCCAAATGTCCAGGAGATTTTTTATCTCCGTATGGCGCCAGGCCAAGCCTCTTGGCCTTATGGGCTGTCGCCTCAAAGGAAACCCTTCCTCCTCCACGCTGCAGTCACTCCCCTCGTGTGCTCCCCACTTTGCATGTTACCTTTTGGGTTTTTTGTTCCTTTTGCAAACCTCCTTCCCCACTACACGTCCTCTCAAACGAAAAATGGCTCCTCCCTTTGTTTTCCTTCCTCTCGTCGCGTTTCGCGCATGCGTCCTGCTGGCGCGCGGGAAATGGCGGCGCCAAAAAATCCCCTAGTGGACAATTGCTGGTACTGCAGCCGTGTGGTTTGTTAGTGGGGGCAGACAAGGGCATTCCTGCAGAAATGGCGGCCGGACCGGTTGAGGAGGGACCTCGGGAGTGGTCTGAATTCGAGACCAGGGAGATGTTGGCCATGGTAAGGTGGTGTGGTGGTGTGTTGGAACTGATGCGCCCCCACACAAGGCGAGACGATGATGAGCACCTCCACACCGTTGCCCACTGCCTTACGCGACATGGCCATGAGAGGAGTGTGGAGGAGGTCCAGACCCATTTCAGCGAGCTACGCGGACAGTTCTACGCCGCCCTGCGCTCCTACAACGGACACCCGCCCCCCCACGCAAGGTCACCCTTTTTCGAGGTGATGCGTAGCCTGTGGAGGGCGGCGGGGAGCCCCAGCTGGACAGCCGGTGGCAGACGTGAGTAAGCGCAACACACTGCGCCTGTGTGGCTATGGGAACCCCAGGGGAATGGTTGTCGTGTATCCCCCGCAAAGGGGGATGCACCCTGCCTGAGTAGAACCCACGCTGATTTACTGTTGCATTTCCATAGGCAGAAGACGCCATGCGCCTGGCCACCAAGCCCCCGTGGACACGCAGGGCATGCCAGGGATGGAAGGTAGGAAAACCTCTATTTTAGTGGCTCTTGGCTTATTTTTTCATTTCCCTCCTAACGCCCCAACAATCAACAAAGGACACAATAAAGTTTCCTCCTTCAAAAAGGCTGCTGTGGATGCGCACATGCCTAATCGAATTTCACCTTTGTTTTGGGCAGCAGATCAAGAGAACATCCCTCAACTGGAGTGGCCAGGGACGGATGTGGAGGAGCCGGAGGAGGAACACCCCTGTGCCCAGGAGTAGAACGTTCCAAGGCCAATGTTGAAACCCCCAGCCCTTTCCCAAACGCACATCCACCCTGTACAGCACTTTTTTATTTATTTATGTAAATATGTAGTTATGAAAATATATTTTTTTGGAAAAGGAAACATTTATTTATTAAAAAATTTATTCTTTCAAGTAGGTGTGTGGCTCCTTGCATGTAGCCCTCCCCTGCAAAGCTGTTAGGTCAGCGTGGCATCTGTGGCATGCCACTGTTTCAGTCACGGACCGCTGTGCAATTTGCCAGCCAGACAAACTGTTTTGCGTGTTTGGCGAAGTGGTGGAAAGGGCAGTAGTGTCAGCGTGGACTTTTCAGCTTGGATCAACACTCCGTGGGAAAATTTGCACTGGGAATGCGCACTCCCCGTGGATTTCCGATCCTGTGGAGACAAGGAGGGGCGTTAGTATTTATAAACAAAGCAAACAGTACGAACTGACAAAGGGAACTGCCTTGTTTTATAACTTCAGAGGGCAGATATTCACAGTAGGGGAGATAACCTTTCAGCTTTTGTGATATCAACAGCTTCAAGCTAATGTACAACAACTTAAATTTTGGCACAAGCTAGAGTGAAAACGATGTGGTAAATTGTGTGCCTATACAATAGTCCCAGGAACTGGTTCTCTGCCCATGGGATCCTCCCTCCAGAGTCACATGGACTGATAAAGATGAAATGCTTGCCTCCCCCAAACAATGATGTGCGTTCCATTGCCCTATGGATCTCTGCCATGTCCAAGACAGCTAAAGAAGCATGGAACACCACTGAGTCCTGCCTGGCAGGAAGATCATCCCCCTCTGCATGTGGCGGGGGGGGTTCAGACAAACAACACAGCAGGCCCTTATGGGGCGTGATTGTATTAATGGCGGCCGCTCGAAAAATAACTACTGCCAGGGGTCAAAAAGAAGCCACTACCCCCCACACCACCAGCCCGAGAATCTGGTTTAAAACGGAAGATTACCAAGGGGCCCTTTTTCTCTGGGGGCGCCAAACAGTCCCCAGAGAAAAATAATATGTTTCCCAGTAAAAGTTTGCACGGGGACCTCGTGCCGGAGCAGCACAGCAGCCATCCCCAAATTTACACAGCATCCCGTCATTGCGCCATGATCCCGCTTCCAAAGTAACCTGGAGAACGGGTTTGGCGCGGTGGCTGCTTTGGACGTTCCCTCCCTTCCTACCTGCCCCCCTCCACAGCTTTCCCAATTTTCCCTAACCTTTAAAAGCATCCTGCCATGCCATCCTCGGCGAGTGTATCCACTCGCCAGCCACCACCTCCCCCTCGACCCCATATTTAAAATCAGGGCACCTTCGGGAGACACAACCCCCGGAGACCCGCAATTCACGACGCCGCACGGACAAAGGATAGCTAAGGGAAAAACCTACCTTCCTTTTTTTCCGTTCCTCGTCCCTTTGCTTCCTCCTTGCAGCCGCTGAAACCTTCCTTTTTTTCCGTTCCTCGTCCGTTTGCCTCCTCCTTGCAGACGCCTCAGCGGGTTTGGAAAATGGCGCCACCCGCTCGTGCTGGGGGCGGTCCTGTGGCTTCTGCTGACCACGCCTTGATCCCTCCCTCTCTTGATCGCCCGCACGAATCAGGACGCACCGCTGCTTTCTCATGGAAACGTCGAGCGCGGATTGGAGGAAAAGACCACATTTTATCCGGTCTTTGAAAAGTGCGCGGAAATGCTGATTGGTGGCTCCCCCGCTCAGATTGTGGTAAGAAACCAAAAAGTTTAATGCGATCACATGCTCTCTAACATGTAAAAGGCACCCGATCAAGGTCGAACTGGGAAGCTTTAAAAACCCCGTGTGAAAAGGGCCACAGTTTCATTGTAAAGACAGTTGGTAATACAGAATAGAGTATTCACAGTATGAAATGGGAAATCAAACAGGGACTTAAGAGGTAGGGGGTGAAGCTAGCTGAAGAAATATTTGCCAGTATGCAACTGAAGGAAGATTAAGATGAATGGGTTCTCATGTAGGTAATGTTAATCATGATTCAAAATGCTATGCACATTTTTCAGGGAGCAGATCTTGAAAAGTTATTTTAAGAAAGTGTTTTGCTATATAACTGGTTATGATGCACCTCTGTAAGTCTTTAACATTATTCCTGCCTACCCCTCCAAAAAGGTAAGGGAAGAAAAAAGTGACAGTTTGTTTCTCCTAATGTTTTAATTCCTTTTCTTTAAAAAGAAAATAGAAATGCTCTTTTCTTAAAAAAAAAACAAACCCCACCATTCTCAAAATACTAGCAAAAGCACTTTAGCCACCAGAAAGTAACGATAAAGTTACATTACCAGCTGTTAACATCATTTGCAAAAGGCACAGCCTTATGCCATCATTACCACTGAATGTAATACTTTCAGTTGACTTTTTTTTTTTTACTTCTTGTAATTCATTATTTGAAAGTTGTCCCTTGAAGTGAACCCCAATGAACACAATGTGACTAGCTTTAGCTGCTGGTCTGGGGCATTTGCCTTTGAATTAAAACTATTCACTCACCTTGCAAAATCTCAAAAAAAAAAAAAATCGAACAAACAGGTATTCCTTGCTCCAAGAACTCATCAAATGAGCTGGTCAGCTGCAGAGAAAATTTAAAAGAGACCAAATCTGTGGAAGTTAGACAAGCTAAAACAAATTCTGAAGTTTCAATTCTCTGCAAGTGCCCATAAGGTGTGAAATATGGTAGCAGATACAGCATTTGGGTTTCCAAGAATCCCAGGTTTCATTTGAAACACATGCGCAGTATTTTTTGGCTGGGGTAGCACAATGTTTCAGTCCCAATAGTGATGTCAGAGGTTGACATGGAGGGGACAGAGCTTACACATACATGTATACATATGTGGGTGCTCATGTCCCTTTTGAGTACAGTTGTCTCATTATCATTGTGGCAGGAGGATTCATGTTTGGGCTTTTGGTGGGGGGAAGGCAAAAGGATCTCCCTTCCCAGCAAGTTTTCTTGCTGTAATTTAAAGCAAGTCCAGAAGCAGCAATGCCAACTGATTCAGGAGCAGTGGGCAGGGGGAGCTAAAGCTACTTTGACTGGTGATGCTAAGGAAAGCCATAATTGTATGTGTATGTGTCTTCAAGATGCTTATCGACTTCTTTTCTTAGGCAAGTTCTTTCCTCTTAGATATAGCCCACCTGACCTGGTCCCCACAGTTTGCTTATTATTTTTATTTATCATACTTTCTTTCTTTGTTTGTTTACTTTTGGAGGTATCTTTAAAATAGAGAAGTCTAGAATGTTTTGACTGGTTGTAGCGTAGGTTATTTAATTTTTAAAAAATGTTTTTCCCCATTGTGCATCACCCCAGGAGTACTTGTCAGTTAAGGAGTGATAAATGAATGCCACAAACAAACAAATAAATTTGTATATTACTTTTTCAGGATGGAATTTTTCTACAAGTAAGCAATATCAATCTGCATTGCGTTTAAGAACACACACACCCCACCAATAACATCAACTTATATCAGGTTTTTAAAGATTATTTATTTATTAGTTTTAAAACAATCAAATTAACAGTTAAAATCACAAAGTCAGAAAAATACACATTCAAAAAGAAGAAAAGGAACTAAAGCAAACACACACACACACCAATTTTAACATATTAAACCAACACCCTTTCCGCATGAGGTGCGAGAAGTGGTTTACGCCTTTTCATCTCGTATTTAAATAACGTGATTTTCCTTCATTGTTTTCTGCACCGCCCCCATTTTAAAGCATTTTCCTGCAGAGTGCAAGTTTATGCATTCACACTACCTTGTCGCCAGCCACTCCCCTCACTCCCCTCACCCAGCCCTGGTGGCCGAGATTGGCTGGTTTTTTTGTTGTTTTTGTTTTGTTTTGGGTGGTTCTGTTTGTGCGTACCTACACAGATATGTACTACGTACCACATACCTACTTCTGGCCTTACAGTCCACCCTCTGCTGCCTACCAGTGCACACTGGTGCAGATGTACGTTCTGCATTCCTGCAAAAAAAATGAATTTACTTCAATGTTGGAATGTGAATTGGATTTTTTCTCCTCCTCCTCCTCCTTGTTCTCTTATGAACTTGTGAGTGAGCAGTGCAGCTGGTAAACAATCTGATTGCTCCCAATGCAAGTAGGTGTGGGGCAGAGCTTGGCGATAGCATGTTATGAGTAACAATGTTACTTTTTGGGTGTTGACTTCATTACTTTAAAAAGCAAAGATTTACCATGCTACATAATTATATACAGATGGTATTATACTCCTATAAAAATACATAGAAGGTTTCCGCTTGTCTCTTAGTGTTCTTGGTGCTGTAGAAATGGAAATTTGCCCATATTTGGTAGGACTGTTTACAGAAAAATAATATTGGACCAGCACTTGCAAATAATTAGTTAATTAATTCATTGTGTTTTTATTTCAGTAGCTTTTTTCCCCAGTGATTTCATCTGACTCACTAGAGTCACCAGTTAATTCTGAAGTTAACAGCAAATTAGCAAATTAGATCATTAGAATTCATTAGGGTGGATGCCTCTTCCAGAGTCAGTAAAAGAAAGCTTGCTGTTTTAGGAGAAGCAGTATTAGTATTGGAGAAAATCTATCGTATGAATCTGTTTTTTGGCAGATTAACCTGAAGGAAAAGAAGGGAGAGACAGATAGGAAGACAAGCAACTTTCTGGAACCTAGGTTATGTTACTGTGGTCCAGGCCTACCCGGAGATAGCACTTGATATCACTTTGATATCAAACAATTTGCATACTGGCTACACTATTGTTAATTCGGCTCTAATTCAATCATGCTAAATTCTGACCTTTCCAAAGCTTTGTCCCACTCCTAAAACACATTCTCACTGAGTAAGGTATGGCCTGCAGTCACAATTCACCCTATAAAAACCCCTGATTCTAAGACCCTCCTTGGATTGCTCCTGAGTTCCAGACTGCCTTGCTGCCGCTTTGCCTGGCGAGCCTTCCCCTCAGTTCCAGTAACTGAGCCCACCTAACCCTCGGATCGCTCCAAACTTCCAGACCACCTTGCTGCCGCTTTGTTTGGCGAGCTGTCCCCTCAGTCCCACATACTGAGACTCCATACCAACGAACTCAATCTTCAGACCTCTCCAGGACTATGAGACAGGTGTCGTATCACCCATTTCCCTCTAAAAATCCCTACTCCAAGTCACTCTCTGATTTCCTAGTTATCCATGTGATTGTGGTGCCTTTAATATCTGTCTGTACTTAATAAACATCATTTTATTACTTTAACCTGTCTGACTGCTTGACTGACCTGACCCCGAAGACACTGGGTTGCAAGATCCTGCTAAGTTACCCTGCCTCTCGCTAGCTTTAGTGAGTGCTCCAGCTAATTTTCCCCAAAGTTGTGTTATTTAGGTGTCCCCCCTCCCAGGACCCCAGAGATCAGGGTAACAGTTAGAGCAGCAGAAGAAGCAACAATCAAATACTGGAAATGAAGAAAAAAGTCAAGCCTTTTAGGTCTGAAAGGCCAGTCTCTCCCCCTCCCCCTTCCCCATGAGTCTGAATGGATGAAAGATGTTTCAAGGTTTTTTTTGGCGGGGTAGTATATTGTGACTCTCTTCAGTAAGTTTTCCTCCCCATTGCTGTAAATTGTTGTATATTATTTACAATATACCATCTTGTATAGTATTAATTGGGGTCATCTGTAATTAATCCCTTTGTAATCTCATTGATGTTTGCACAGTGCTATGCACTTTGTTACTTAATGAACATTTTTGCTCATTCCCACAGTTCTTCTCTCCGAGATACCCGCATCTCTCAGCACACTTCCCATTCTGGTTTTCATCTCTGTCCTCTTCTCATGCCCCTCAGTCTTTGCATACCATCCTTCTTGGCTGTGAATGGGGAGAAAGAAAGAATGCAGTGATACAGTTGTGCAGAAAAATGTTCTGCATATGCTCAGTGGCTCTGATTCTGTTTAAGAATTCTTCAACACTGATTCACTGACTGATCTCTGGAATTACCCACTCATTGCTTTGGATCAGCATCCTCTACCTGAAAGATACAATTATTAACTTTTAACATACAAAGCATTTGAAAAGTAAGTGCACTTATCAGTAGAGGTGGGTGGGGGGAAGAGAGACACAGATCAGTGATACATTGAATTTAATGGGCTGTAAATTACCTCACATGCTTTTGGACATTCTTTCCCAACTCAACAGTTACCAGATGTGTTGGGTTCCCATTATTACCTGGCAAAAATTGTATGAATTTGTAGTCCAGCTGGCAAATACAGGCTGCAGGAAGGCAATTTTAAAGGAATCAGAAGAGAACTTTTGAAGAACCTAATAACAAAATGTGTCTCTAAGGTCAACAGTGACAATCTCCATTCTATTTTCTATTAACGTCCCAAAATCAATGGCTTAAATGATGAGGTAACCAATAATAATCAAACCAGTGATGTATTTAAGTCTTTTACTCCAAGTCTCACCTTCAAGTCTCAAGCCAAGTCTCAAGTCCTTGCAAGATAAGTCAAGTCAAGTATGAGGGAAAAGGAGTTGGTGATCTGGGGGGCGGGTGGGATTGAGAGCAAGTAGGATTGGAAGAAAGCCTTCAGCCATCAAAGAACAGGAAGGCCCTTCTGAAGGAAACTGCTTTCCACACTGCCATAGCAGGCAAGGACACCCCTTTCTTTCCTGTTTACTTGTGAGCAAGCAAGATGGGAAGGAAGCCCTCAGCCATCAAAGAACAGGAAAGGCAAACTGAAGGAAACTGCTTTTGGCTGAGCATCCAGCTGGCTAGGTGGGAAAGGGAGAGAAGCAAGAGGAGGAAGAGGAGGAGGAGGATTACTTCACATTAACATTTATGGGACTTCAACTCCCTAACCCTCTCCTCAACCACGATGCAGAGAGCACTCCTTGCCCACACTCACTAAAAAAAGGGTACCAAGCCCTATTTTCCCCCTCTTAATTCTTCCTGCTTTTTTGCTTTCCTATAAATGGCTTCTGGAGAAAGGCGGGAAAACAAAAGAGAGACAAAGAGGCGGGGATAAGGAGCATGTGCGGCTCTGATTGGGTCATCAGCATAACATTCCCTCACGGCTGACTGGAGAAAGGCTAGAGGGGGAGGTGGGCAGCAAGTCGATCGCTAAAAAAAATGAATCTTGAGTCATCATTTATTGACGAGTCAAGTCCAAGTCAAGTCATTGAAGCGACTTAAGTCCAACTCAAGTTGGAGTCAATTGACTCAAGTCTACATCACTGAATCAAACTAATTAAACAATTTCAGTTATTAGTGTTGACAGTAATGAATTATTTTCCCGATTTCAAATGTTTAATATCACTGAATTAAATTTTTGAACCCCCACAACCCCCCCGCCAAAGAGTGTTTTTATTATTAAGAAAATAATTCCTAATTGTACAAAACCGTAACATTTGCCTAATAGTGATAAAGTTTAAGAGTAATGGCACAACTCCTCATTATTAAATTTTAGTATTTCTGTACACATGTTATTTCCAGCCTCTGTTGCTACAAAATAAAGGTTTCTAATATTAACACTTTAATGTAGCTGAAAATATTGTTTGAAAAATTTTGAAAATCTCAATAAGTTGTATAGTTTATTTCTGCAGCACTTTATCACTACTTTTCCTCTAAACTGTGAGGGAAGAAAGTAGAAAGGGTCTATTTTTTAAAAAATGAGAATACTCCTAAATGCCTTCTAGAGAATGTAGGGTCAATTTTTGCCACAGGTTTACCCCCTGGGCTGTTTTAGGCCCAGGAAGCTTTTTAAAAGAGAAAATGATCCAGAAATTGACTTCTGGGTGACTTACTATTGAGGCAAAGGGCCTCTTTTTAGCATGAAATGACTTGGGGCCCACAAAAACATGGTAAACTTGCCCCCATGTCCTCTACAGGGCATCTGGGACTATTGAGGAAAACACTGAATGAACTTGTAGAGGTTGCTAGATGGAGTAGAGCCCTCTGCGATCTCCTAACATCCTTGACCATGGCTCACCTCTACCCTATCTATTGAATGTAAAGTTACCAACAACATGATTCATGGTTGTCTCGATATGATTGACAAACAAACCAAGAACTCAATGTAATTCTAAAGAAGGCAGTCATCTTTTTCTTTTCAAATAATTATGCTCAACATCAAGAGTTCATTTATTCCTCTAACGTGCTGGGACTTAGTTTAACTGGAACAAAGAAACAAGTCTTTGTTAGCACCTCTGCTGAGAAAGCAAGGAGGTACCTAAAGCTGTCAACCAAAAAGCACATCATCTGAGCAGGTGCCTGCTAAATCACAGCTCATACTAATTCAGTGTATTCATAGAGTGCCAAATCTCGCTATCTGTTAGAACTCAGAGACCAAAGCACAGCCACAGTGAGGGGTTTTTAATCTAGCTTCCAGGGAAAATCTGTTCTTTGAGATTGGGGGCAAGGAGAATAAGGGCTGCTTGGACCTCTCTGTTCATTTCCTGTCCACTGGGAATGAGATGGTTAACTTTAGAAATTCAGTGAAGGCTTTTGAATATTTAAATGTGTCGAACTGTAGAATTTTCTTTCCTCAATGGATTTCCTTTTCCATCAAGGAAGGAGGCATTTGTTGTCTCAGCAACAGATGTATACTTGTCATAAAGTAATTATCTTAAGAGGCCAACTGTCAATTTAGAATAAAGCTGAGTAAAACATTCAGGACACAATCCAGCCCAAGTGTAGCAAAGACTTGCTTAATTCTTCCATTAAAGTTTATGGATGCTGAACATTTGCTACATTGTCCCTTTTGTTTGTTTTACACCCTTAGTCAAAAGCATCATGATGCTCACAAAAACAAAACACAACCATATATAGTTAAGTTATAAATATGTCAATTAAAAACGAGAAAAACAGAGACCACTTAAAGGCAGTTAAAGGCCCTTTCCACATGGGGGTTTAAAAATGGTGTAGAGCGACATCTGATGAGGTCATCTACACCCAAAAATGGATTGGGGTGGATTACTTTTGTGCATTTCCACACCCCAATCCACGCTAGGGCACACGGAAGTGGCGCTGCTGCGTGCTTTTTAAAAACCACTTGAAAAGTGGTTTTTAAAAAGCATAATCGTGCAGCCGCGTGCAGCCCCGTCATAGCACCCGGTGTGGATTTGAAGGCGCGCGCAAGGGCGTGTCTGCAGATCTGCCAGGGACAGGCTTTCCGGCTGGCGAGCTTCTCTGGTTGGTGGAGAGCCTCCGCCAGTCGTAAGCTGCCATTTTGGGCCCCACAGGATGCCACGGGACGCCGAGGAGTGTGGAGCAGCGAAAACGCGCTGCTCCACGTGGTGACGGACTCAGGTAAGTTCTGTTTCAGGACGTCTCAGGACGTTTTTTCCTTCCTGTGTGAAAAGAGCCAAAGGGGGAAAAAAAGAAGGGAGGAAAGGAACTGTGTTCAGAATACATCAATATGCTGGATTAACAAGAAGATTGCTCTTCCAAACCTGGTAGCTGAGTGACTTCATGTGATATTTTTTTTATTTGAAACACGGATGTGTCTAAGAGAACATTCCTAAGAAATCTGAAATAAGAAAAAAAAAGCAACAAGAGGAGTGGAAGGTGGTGTGAGAGAACAGCAATAAGTGCGTAAGATAGGAATGAAAAAAATTTAAATATTTGCACATTCCAAGGGCTCTTACATGCTATGCAATTATTGCACTATGATTGCACTTAAATGCCACGGCAACATCCTATGAAATTCTGGGATTACTTCGTGTAGTGGTTTGAGTGCTGGATTACAACCCTGGAGACCAAGGTTCTATTCCCTCCTCAGCCATGGAAACCCACTGGGAAACCTTGGGCTTGTCACACACTCTCATCCCCAAGAAAACCACATGGTAGCTTTACCTTAGTGTCACTATAAGTAGGAAACAACTTGAAGGCAGAAAACAACAACAACATTTAGAATTCTCTGTGACGGAAGCTCTAGTGCTCCACCAAACTACAAATGCCAGGATTCCATATGATGTTGCTATGGCAGTTAAAACAGAATCATACTGCTATAGTGTGTGTATAGTGTAAAAGACCCCTTAATATTTTGCAGGACAAAATTTCCAGCTATGTAAAATAGCAACTTTACCCAGAAGACTGGAAATGGAAAATATTTCCCACAATCTCAATAATTTTACTTTTCTTTTTGCCCTGCAGTTTAAAAGTAGAGATGGGTTTTCCTCTAAACAAGTAGGAGAGCAAAGACTGCTGTCTCATATAGAATCCAAAAAGATTTCTTTTGTAAAGGACAAAAAGTTTGGAACATTCGATGTCCCAGCAGAATTGAGTTTTGTCTCCAGTGTTCCTCCTTAGGCATTGTAGACGTTGCTGAGTGGTGTTCCAAAAGCTCATTCCCTGAATTCAGAATTCTAACCAAGTCAGACCACATTCTCCTAATTTAACTACTGCAAAGTATGTTGTGTACAATGCTGCCTTGCAAGGTGGCTTTGGAAACTGCAGTTCAGTCCCAAATGCAGTTGACAGACTGAGAGGAAGAATATTCTCTGCACAAGGGCCACTTTAGTTCTGTGAAAACACCGTGGTGAAGCATATGTCAGCGGCAGTTACAGCCACAGCCTAGATTAGGCAGGTGCTGTTGTGTGCTTTCAAGTCGTTTCTGACATACGGGGATCCTATTTTGATTTGTAGGGGGCAAGATTAATTCGGGGGGGTTGTCATTGCCTTCTTCTGAAGCTAAGAGAGTGTGACTCGCTCAAGGTCACCCAGTGAGTTTTCCTAAATGGAGATTTGAACCTTGGTCCTAGCCATTATACCTCACTGATTCTCAGAATACACAAGGCCCCTCTCCATCTTCCTTCTCTCCATCTCATCTACACATACCATCCAACATTTCACAGAAGAAAGCCAGGACACATGTGGCCAAGTGTGGTGAAGATTGTAAAAGTTATTATTGAGGAAGAACACACAAGCTAGGAGAGGCTGCACCAATTTGCTTTTGCCTGAGTCTGCTGGGAAGGGCAAGATTCTCTCTCCACCTCTCCTCTCCCCTACTGAATTAATTAGGTGCAAATTACTTTGGCATTTTGAGTTGAAGTAATAGAGGATGAAAGGGGTATGTGGGAGAAAGAAGGTTGGATATTTAAAAAGCAGCTGAAAACGTGGAACAGGGAATTAATTGAGACTGTCCCTGCCATATCGGGACACTCAGAAGGTATACTCATACATAGATACACACAAGTCACACACTAAACACATGCAAATATACTATTCATTAATACATAAATACACACTGGTAAAGCAGCAAAAGAAGGGGATGCTCTTTCATTTTGAGACACTCCTAGAGTCATGACACCATGACTCATGACTGAGCCAATTTTGCCTGCCCTTTGCTTTTACCAATGGGGAAAGTTTCAGGGTGAGCAGAACCTTTGGGAACTGTTCTTTTGAGGCAGTACAGGTGCTCTCTAGTGGTTGATCCCAATAGGGCTGAATTCCTTCTTTTTCCAGGCCCTTTTCGCACGGTGTTTCTTAAGCGAAAGGGCCCCTTAGCATCGCATAAATGTGAGGAGTGGTCAGCATGACACACTCACATTTATGCGACGCTAAGAGCCTCATGTGCAGTGCATACGCATTTTTTATTTTCAGCTTTTAGCCGAAAATGGCATATGCTCGCACATGGGTCGGGCGCCCCACATGCACTTACCTGCTGTGCAAAGCCTCCTTAGCCGTGCCGGTCACGCTTCCTGCCCCAGCGCAGCCTACAACTCCCAGGCTGCACTGCGGAAGGAAGGAGTGGGGCGCGGGCGGGGCACTCACGCAACCAAGACGCTGCTGCAGAGCCCAA
This sequence comes from Ctenosaura bakeri, assembly GCA_948474755.1. Lineage (NCBI taxonomy): Eukaryota > Metazoa > Chordata > Lepidosauria > Squamata > Iguanidae > Ctenosaura > Ctenosaura bakeri. The sequence continues at coordinate 207,385 of CAOLHI010001271.1, forward strand.
GCGGGAGGCTTGCGAGAGCCTTCCACCCCAGGTTTCTTGCATGAAGACTGCAACCCAGTTCCATGAAAGGGTAAGCTGCGAAAAGGTCCCCACTCTTCCCTAAGGGAAGGGAGGTTTGTGCAAGTGAAAAGCTTTAGAGAAAGTGTAAGGGCTCACCACAGTGGCTGCGCTTGGAGTGCGTGGAGGGGGGCAGGTGGGGGATGTGGCCATGGTATGTAGGGGTGTAGCCACGATGTGTGGAGCGGGACTATGGTGTGTGGGGGCATGGCCATGGTGTGTGGAGCAGGGCTATGGTGTGAAGGGGTGGGGTTACGGCATGCAGGGGCAGGACTACGAGCTGGGTTCCCCCAAAAAATTGCTTTCCAGGTGAACTTCCCCCATCGCCCCCCATCCCTACACGACTGGCTCACCAGGTCATGGGGGATGCCTGATGAGGTAAATAAGGCCTGTTGTTTCCAATCTGTTTCCAAGCACAGTTCAAAGCCTAAGACCTTGGTACCAGAAGGTCTATCTGTTCCCAAACCAACCTATCCAAAAAATGTACTAAGATCATCTTCAAAGAGCATTCTCTGCAAGTGTAGCACTGCTTTTTCCATCTTCTCTGATTCTGGGACTTACTTACATGAATGTACCAACCATTTAGTTCTCTTGGAAGATACCATTCCATAAGTATATTCTGCAAAAGTTACTTTTTTTTTATATAATTTTATTAAATTAAGAAAAATAAAACATACATTTCCATAATTGATTACCATGTTTGCATTTTTTTTCCAAGCATATTTTTCCATAAAAAAAGTAAGCACATATTAATATACAGACCTCTGCTCCTATTGCCCATTTTCATAATCAAATTTGTTTAAGATCTGTATATTTCCCTCTCGCCCTCCTCTTTTCTTCTTATCACTTCCTTACTTACTCCAAGGTAAATCTAAACTAAATGCATAAAATCAGGTTTCTCTTTAATTTCTATTAGTAATTAACAGCTTCCTCGCCTCTTAAAGTATTGTCTCATGTCATTTTTGTAATTATCAAACGTCCGTGCCATAACAAAATCACTTTTGTTAAATTTATCTTATTTTGGGAGCAAAAATTCCTCTACTTGCTTCCACTCTTGTTCATTGATAGCTTGATCTCTATACTGAAGTTTTATTACTAATCTGTCCATTTCTCGATATTCCATCACTTTTATTTTCCATTCACAGATTAGGGGAGTGTGTGCATTTTTCCATTTGCTGGCATAAAGAAGTCTAGCTGCTGTTATCATGTATAATAATATTCTCCAAAATTTCTTTCTTTTCTCTGTATCTATCTTCTGTAGGATATTTAATAGAAAAATTTCTGGTAATAATGGGATGTTAATTTTTAAGGCCTTCGAAATCAATGTTTGAATTTCTTTCCAGTACTTTTTCACCTTGTCACACGTCCACCAAACATGGTAAAACGTACCATTTTCATGATCACACTTCCAACATTTTTTGTCTTTTGTTTTATATATTTTATTTATTCTAACTGGGTCTAGATGCCATCTATGAAACATCTTAAGGTAATTTTCCTTCAAATTTTGGGCAACAGTAAATTTCTGAGTGTCCCGCCAACTCTTTTCCCAATGCTCCAACTGTATTTCATGGCCAATGTTCTGTGCCCAGGTAATCATAGATGTTTTAATTTGTTCTGATTCGAGTTCTCTTTCCAACAAAAGTTGATACATTTTGGAGGTCATATGGTTTTGCTCTGAAAAAATAATTTTTTCAAATATTTTATCTTCTTTATTCAAGTCAAAACCTTCCAACTTCATATCTATCTTGAATCTTTCTTGAAGCTGCCTATATAGGAACCATCCGCATTTGAAGCCTTCATTTTCTATTTCTTCTCTAGCTTTTATTCTGATTCCACAGTTGGCTGTCTTGACTAGTAAATCTTTATATCTTATTATCTTCTCCAGAGGCTCTCGTTGTGATCCAAAAAAAGCATCATGGGTGGATATCCATAGGGGAATTTGTTTGTAATATTTTCTCTTAAATCTTTGCCAATTCATTAAAAGGGATTTTCGCAAGTAATGATTAAGAAATTCTTTATCAGTTTTCTCCTTATTATACCAAATATAGGCGTGCCATCCCATACGTAGATCAGCGCCTTCAAGCTTCATTATATTTCTTTCTTCCAAGGTTATCCACTCTTTAATCCATACTAAAGCACTTGCCTGGTAGTAAATTTGCAGATCCGGTACTCCAAAGCCCCCTTTTTCTTTCTTTTCAATAAGCATCTTCCATTTAACTCTTGGTTTCTTCTTTTCCCATATGAATTTCATAATTTCTCTCTGCCAATCAGTAAATGGTTTGTCACTTGTAATAATAGGCAAATTTTGGAATAGAAAGTTCAGCTTTGGCAGTACATTCATTTTTATTGCTGCTATTCGACCAGATAAAGATAGTCTCAATTGTTTCCATATATTAAAAGAATTTTGAATTTCTTTCCAGGCAGTCTTATAGTTATTCTCGAATAGTTCATTATTTCTTTTGGATATCCAGAAGCCTAAGTACTTAACTTGCTTTTCTATTTTAAACCCTGTTCTGGCTGCCAATTCTTTTTGCTCTTCCAATTTTATGTTTTTTGTTAATATTTTTGTCTTTTCTTCATTAATTTTAAATCCTGCCAAATCACCAAATGACTTCAATTTCACTATTAATTCATCTATATCTGTACTCGGATCCTCCAGAATTATAACTAGATCGTCTGCAAATGCTTGTAGCTTGAATTCGTGCCCTTTTACTTTACAACCTCTTATATTTGGATCTTCTCTAATCATCTTCAGTAAAACTTCCAACACTGTTATGAATAATAAAGGAGATAAAGGGCATCCTTGCCTTGTTCCTTTTTTTATCATAAAGTTCTCAGTTGTTTCTCCGTTTATGATTAAGGCAGCTTCTTGTTTATAATAAATTTCTCTTATCCAGTTCGTATATGTATCGCCAAATTTCATTTTTTCCAAGACTTGCATCATGAAATCCCAGCTCACATTATCGAAAGCTTTTCTGCATCGATAAAAATCAATGCTAATTTCTTCTGGTTGTTCTTCTCGTAGTGTTCTATAACATTTAGGATAGTCCGTATATTACTTTTTAATTGCCTTCGTGGCAAAAAGCCGTTTTGCTCTTCTCCTATTATATCTTGTAGCACTCTCTTAGTTCTTTCAGCTAAAATACTCGCAAAAATCTTATAGTCTACATTTAATAAGGATATCGGCCTATAGCTTCCTGGATCTTTACGATCTCGGCCTTCTTTCGGTATCAATGAAATTACGGCTTTCTGCCAAGAGTTGGTTTCCCTCCTTCTGGGATTTGATTGAATAGTTTGGACATGTATGGCAGCAAAACTTCTTGCATTTGCTTATAATAGGAAGCCGAAAAACCATCTGGACCCGGTGCTTTAGAGATATTCTGCTTTTTAATAGCATCTATTATCTCCTTTGTACTTATTTTGGCATTTAGTATTTTTTGTTGCTCTTCTGTAATTTCTGGTACTTTGTACTGCTCAAGGAAAGCCTTTATCTTGTTGTTAATCTTCCTTTCCTTTGCATCGTACAGTAAGCTGTAATATCTATGGAAGACTTGTTTGATTTCTTGCTGATCCGTTAGTACTTCTCCATCCTTATAAACTTCAGTAATTAGGTTCTTTTCCCTTTCCTTTCTTAGTTTATAAGCTAACCATTTTCCTGGTTTGTTAGCTTGCTCAAAGAACCTCTGCTTCACTCTTTTCAAGTTCCTGTTTATTTCCTCTTGATGTTCAGATTTCAGTTGTTCTTGTAATATCCTCAATTCTGTTTTAATTTGGCAATTCTCTGGGTTTTGTCTAATCATTTCTTCTCTTTGACTTATTTTTTCTATAATTTGCTGGTGTTTCTCTTGCCTTTTTTTTTAAGCTCTGTCCCCCATTGACTAAAATGGCCTCTCAGAACCGCCTTACTTGCATCCCAGATAGTATGCATTCTCACTTCTTCTGTCATATTTTCATGGAAATAGTCTTTAATCGTTTGTTTAATCTTTTCCATGTACACTTGATTCTGAAAGATTTCATCATTTAGCCTCCATCTCATCGGTCTTTTCCACAGTTTAAGTTTTAGTTGTATCGGATGATGGTCAGAATGTAGTCTCGGGAGGATCTCCATTTCGGATACTCTATTTTGGATTGTATTGGAAATTAAGTACATGTCTATTCTTGACATGGACTTATGTGTTTCTGAATAGAATGTGTATCCTTTTGCTTGACCATATTTCGTTTTCCAGACATCTTGTAACGACATTGTTTCTAAAAGATTGAAGAAGGTTTTTGGAAGTTTACCATGTTGCGTTTGATCTAATTTCCTTCCACTCCTATCTTCTTTGGGATCTTGTACTCCATTGAAGTCTCCACAAAGAAGGAAATGACCCTGATTATTCTCTTGAGTGTAATTTAATAATTCCTGAAGTAATTTTTGATAAAAAGCTTTTTTTCCTTCTGTTGGAGAATAAACCCCAACTACAAGTACCTTCATTTCTGAAAGAACAAGTTCCACTTCTACGCAGTAGCCTTGATCATCTTGAAATTTCAATTCTGATTTATAATTCCGATTTATGTACAAGGCTACTCCTTTTTTCTTCTTTTGAGCGGCTGATACATAGCAATTCCCCAATTTAGGATTCCAGAGATATTTTGTATCTTTATCTTTAATTTTGGTTTCCTGTAGGCAGATCACATCAGCTTTTGCCTTCTCAATATAGTGGAACACTAATCTTCTCTTGTAGTTCGAGTTTATCCCTTTCACATTCCATGATAATATTTTGAAAGCCATAGTTCCTGATTAAATTTCTTCTTCTTCTACGTAAAGATCTTCTATCTCCAGCTCTGGGTCTTTCAGTTCTTTATCCTCCTCTTTTAACTCTGTTTCACTGTTTAGGGAGGCCCGTTCCTGTTCTTCTTCGTCCTGGTTTTGATCTGAATGTGTTTCTGCTGGGTTCTCTTCTTGTGTCTCCTCCTCTTTGGAGCTTCTTTTCTCCACATTATCTCGTCCTCTCTTGTCTTCGAGATCTCTTTTTATCTTTATGTATACTTCCTCCGCTCTCACCGTATTATTAATGCGGTATCTTCTTTGCTTGTAAGAAAAAGATAGTCCTTCTATCCTTTCCCATTTGTACATTATTCTATGCTTTTGTAGCAGCTGCGTTAGGGATCTATAGTCTTGTCTCTTCTTGAGAACCTCATATGGAATGTCTTTGAAGATCTTTATAATCTTCTCTCCAATTTTCAATGGTTTCTCATAGTTAGTTTGGATTATCTGGTCCCTTATTTTTGTTCTAGTGCAGCAAACCACAATATCTCTGGGCCAACCCTTCTCTCTTGCGAGACTGGAGCTAGCCCTGAAAATCCTGTCTATTTGAAGTTCCATTTTCTCATTGTCTATTTGTATATATGCTGCCAGGACAGGGATTATCTTTTCATACAAATTTTCCCCTGAAGCCTCTTCAATCCCTCTGAGTTTAACACATCTGTCTCGATATCTTAACTCTTGTTGTAATCTCAAGGATTCTTCCTCTTTTTGCCTGTTCTGAAGTGTCTCCTTATCTTTTTCTAGATGGTTTGTCTTCTGTTGGAGTTCTTGAATCTCTCCTTTCATTGTTTTCATTTCCTTATTCATTGAGTCCATTCTTTTCCCGATCACTTCTATTTCTTTCTTAATCTCTGTCTTGATTTCAGCTCTGGTTTCTTTCATTTCCTGTCTGATTTCTTGTTTAATTCCTTTGACTTCTTGCAGTATTTTTGCTATCTGTTGACTCAATTCAATTGATGTCCTTCTGGAGGGATCTACCAACTCCAATTGAGTTTGAGTCTGTGCCTTGGCACCTTTTCTCGTAGTTGCTGCCATAGTTGTTATCTTTGTGCAATTTTACAGCTTATGTCTCCTGTAGTTTTCTTCTTTTCCCAGCAGGAGGCGGTAGTGATCTATTTTTCCAACACCAATCTATGTAAGGGTTAATTCTTATTTTCAATTCCTGCTTTATTCCCCGTTTCTTGTGTTATCTAAGAAGTCATTAGACTCAAGGTCACCTTGTTGCTTCACTTTTTGCTTCTCCCCCCTCCCACAGTTAAGAAGCACTTTATATCAGATTTTTTACAATACGCAAGACTCTTGAATAGGCACAATAGAGTCCAATACTGTGCAACTGAAATTCCAATACAATATAATACAATAGAAAATGTTTACTTATTACTACTACATCTATTTCTCATTAAACAATAGTGACTAATATAAAATATAACTTCTTGTCAATGAAGTATCTCTTATTGCTTTTACATATTCTTTATGTCTTTCCCTCCAGCACAGTTCACCTTACCCTCCCCCTCTATTTTTCTCCCCAGTTCACTCCTTCGATGCCAGAGTCAAGTAAGCTTACTCAATCAATGAACTTCAAAAATATCAAATATTATTTCCTTTCTTCCCAACTATGAATATTGATTTCACAACTACACATCCCACAGCTATTGGGTCATTGAACCTTAATTCTTGGAAATATTATATTTAAATCTACCAATTAATTAACTGTCCCGGTCTTCTTAACCCTTTGGTCTCTCACCTCATAAACATAAACACTATACACATTTTGAACCTTTAAATACTTGCACCATTTATTGCAGTTCGTGTCTTCTCTATCAACGTCGATTTCTCGCAGCTTCAAGTCTTTATTTCTCTATTTCTGTTTTCCTCTTTTCTCTGTTCTGCAGTCTCTTCTAATCTGTCTGTGCAACTGTTCCTTCTGTACAGTTCCTTCTACACCAAGATGTCCTTTCCTCCGGCACGCTCTTCGGCGAGCTCAAGCAGGACTTAAGCACCGTCACTGTGAACTCAAGCCCTTTTCCTTTCTGGCTTAACTGCTCCTCGTTCACTCAAACCACACAGTTCACTTTTATAGACCAAATTGTTCCAATAAAAGTCAGTAGTTTGTAATCATCACCTCTTAATCAGTAGAAGAAAAAAACAAAAAAACAAAAAGGAACCCTTTTGTTGTTTCGTCTCTCCAGCATAGAAGAAAAAAAAAAGTTCATCTATCAAAGTGATTTCCCCAAAGTCTTGCAAATTAACTTCATTCGAAGACTTTCTTTCTCTTTCCTTTTTGAATCTTATATTCCAATAATCTTCCTAGTCACTCAGTCTCTCTGGTCATTCGTCTTTCCTGTAAATTTCTTTAACTCCCTCTGTCTTCCCCCAACCTCTTCATCTGTTGTTTACTTTGTCTTTTTAACGATCTGGCTCTTTCTTTGCCCTTCTATTTTCTATTCTCCTTCGGCTCAGTCTTTAGACCTTTGAGAAATATACGATATTACACATTGGAGTTCGTCTCTAAGTCCTTTTTAAATTAAATGTCTCTTTCAAAAAAAAAAAAACAACGAAATTTTAAAAAAAGTTTCGGACTGCGCTACTTAACTGGAACCCAGCAACTTACACGTGGGCATGAACGCTCTTCATCCCCTCGCTTTCTTCCGACAATCCGAGCTCTCATACAGTGCTCTTTGCCTGGAAAGCAATAACGGACCCCCAGCGAGCTTCCACGGAACCCCCTTTACCGGGGGGGTATTTTGCCAGCCGATCTGCCGCTGGTTTGACCGCGTGTCGTTGCCACTTCAGCGAGAGCTTCATGCTGAGGTGGCTAACGCGCCGCCATTGAAACCGGAAGTCCAAAAGTTACTTTTAAAAAAATGCAGTTATATTGGATTCAAGCTGCAGGAAAGGAGATTCCACTTGAACCTCAGGAAGAACTTCCTGACTGTCTGGCAGTGGAATATGCTGCCTTGGAGTGTGGTTGAGTCTCCTTCTTTGGAAGTTTTTAAGCAGAGGCTGGATGGCCATCTGATAGGAATGGTTTGATGGGTGTTCCTGCATAGCAGGGGATTGGACTCGATGGCCCCTGGGGTCTCTTCCAACTCTATGATTCTATGATTCTATGATCTTATTTTTGAGCTTCAGGTAATATTTGCTCTTGACCTTCTCTGCAACTTTGAGGGTAAACAGGTGGAGTAAATATTGTTGATGGCTGCTGTATTTGTTGTGAGTGGCAGTTACCATTCTCAACAGCAATACTGGATTCCCACTCAGAGGATGGGTTTAAAATCCCGACAGATTGTATGGCTCTATACTTGTAGTTCGTATCATATTCCTTGGCCATTCCTCCTTCTTGCCTCCTTGTGCTACAGGTGGGAGGGAACAGACATTGCTCATAGGTTCCTTAAGATTTTCAGAGCACTGTTCCCTTAAAAAAAAGAAAAGTGAAGTTCAGCGAAAAGACACTCAAGAGACCTTCATGCTGATTGGCCAAATTATCTAGTTTCATGAGCACTGAACACTGACTGGCTAAGGTGCCTACAGCCTGTTACAGGAAATAAAATCACTTTTGATATGGACATGAAGATATTCTACCTAATGAAGGCTCTCTCTTGCAAGAGCTTGCATTTCTTCACAGCAGTCTAGAAGAGTCCTTTATTTCACATTATACTCTTTTAGAATAATTTGCTACATGTCCTAGTTGAAATAAATGGGCTATTTGCTATCAGATGAATCTCTTCTAAACACAGCAGGGTTTTTTGTAACATCCAAGTAATTTGGATGTAGTTTCCTTTGCCTGATGCAGGACAAAACATTCTACATTTCTATATAAACATGCTGTGATGGAACCACCTAGCTATCATACACCAAGCAAATCCCTTACAATGCTGTTTAACCAATTCTGGCACACAAGCAGATACCAGGACACCCACAGAGTAAACCTATGAAAGCTGTATGAATTATCGTTCTGAAAACTATTGTGCTGTAATACTTCAGGACACCTGAAAGGAAGATAATGGACAACATCTGCTTCAATGCAATGAAACAATTAAAAATTAGAAAGTGACAAATAAAGCCAAACTAGAAAACCAGTTTTTTCAAGCACTTCTTTCAACAATTATTACAACAGCTGGTCAGGATTATTAAGGTGCAAGTCAAAGGCTATGGCATCTTAAACAACAATATTTGAGAGAAATGGAGATGCTGAATATTGAGATATATTGGTATACCAAATATGGTACAATTTTTTAAATCTAAATTCAGTTCCATGGGGGAAAAAATCTCTTTTTACAGGATAATCCAATTGGTGGAAGAACAGATTTTTTTGCTGATTCCTCTTTCTCCCTTTCTGACAATTTTCTCTGGAGGGTTACAGAGCAGTAAGTAGAAATGTAGCACAGGAGGTTCCAGAGTAGCACTGAAATTCATAGAAATCAGCCCTGCTCTTCCTAAAGTGGGTGCTCCTTCTGGATCTCATTCATTTCTGCAAACGGAAGGAGCCCTTCCACACCAATTCTGCTTTTGAGTTCCCACCTATTTACAGAAGTAAGACTTCAGTTGTATGTGAATTAATCCAGATTCAATATTGATAAGACCAAGGGCTCATCTAGACTGGTAATTTTCACTCCATCTTGCAACACCATTTAAAGTTGCTTTCTGATACCTCCCCATTAAACACTCTCCTACCTTTAAAAAAAAATCAATAAAAAGGTGACATAGTTTGGTTGATTTGTAGGCATTTTGCTAGTTGCATTAGATGTGGGTGTTCCAACCCTAGATTTTGCCTGCAGATATTTCAAATGTGTTGCTGTCACCACATTGTGTTTCCTTACCTCTCTACAGGTTTTATTATTTTAAAACTTGTCTAGAGAGCCAGCATAGTATAGTGGTCGGAGCACTGGGCTACAACTTTAGAGAGCAGGGTTCGATTCAGCCATGGAAACCCACTGGATGACCTTGGGCACATTATATATTCTCATTCCCAGAAAACTCTATGATAAGTTTGCCTAGGGGTCACCAGAAGTTGGAAACTACTTGAAGGCCCACAACAACTAGAATTCTAGTTGTATTGTTACCATAGGCACGGTAGTTTGCCGATGTTTCTACTTGGTGTAAGATCATCTCCTTATGCATAGAGATACTCCTCTTCTCCTGGAGTCACTCTCCCTCAGTGCCTCATTTTAAATGGGCAATACATGGAGGGGGAAGGAGTAATCTTGCATTGAGGAGTTACACAGTGATATTACCCCAGCAGCTTATAGTATCAGTGCTCAAATTCTAGAGAGGGGGAACAGTATCCCTGGGTTTTTCCACAGAATAATACACATTCCCTCTCTGTCTATCTTCAGTCTTCTCCAATATACCATTTCAAACACCACCACAGCAGTTTAGAGCATCAGTGTTAAGGAAATGTGTTAGTGTAAAAGAAACATCATGATCATTGCTGTTATGTGCCTTCCTGTCAGCTCCAATCTATGGCGACCCCATCTTAGGGTTTTCTTGGCCAGATTAATTCAGAGGAGGTCTGCCACAACCTTACTTTAAGACTGAGAGACTGACTTGCGCAAAAGCACCAGTGGGTGAACGGGGACTCAGACCCTGGTTCCCCTGATTCCTAGTCCAGCATTAAACATACTACACCACACTGGCTCTTGTGGAGAAATACAAGTTTTCAAATAAAAAGACTATAGGTGAGCACTGAAAATAAGCCTCCTCAAAGTGGCTGACCAATGATTTCAATCACAGAAGGCAAAGGAATGGAAGAGCAATCTCTCCTCACAACTAGAATCATAAGGGAGAGTGGGAGAGAATACTGAAAAATGGTTTCTTCAACTTTCTCCTTGACGGATATATAGCATCAGGCTGGAGAGTATATTTTTGTGCCTCACAAGTGATATGGACAAAACAACACAGAGAAGAAAAGCATAGTGTGATTTGCTCCAGATCTTCATCTAAGAAACCTAGCACACGTTACATATGTTTCCTAGCCAGTCTTCTATCCAGGAAGATTTTCATATTAAATCTGCTTAACTTTAGCCTTAAATGTATAGCATGTGACTTTGTCCAAATTACTAATATGATGAGTACAGAGGGTCCAATGGCTGAAGAACAAAATGGAAATTATAAAAGGATAGAAACATAGAGTTATAAACCTCAAAAGACCAACAGGTCATCTACTGCACCCTCTGGTAAACACAGCTCTACCCTATCTACTTTTCATTGAATAAATCCAGGAAATCTCAGAGACATCTCCTACAGTTTGTACTTCTTCCCATATGACTGCAGAAAGCTTCTTTTAATGGAACTGACTTTCTCATAATGCTTGATGGCATTAAAAGAAAAGAAAGAACATGCCATCATTGGCCACTTCCAGTTTGCTGCTTCAAACAGTGGAATTTAAAAAGTAGTTTGAAATATTGATAGAACAAACTCCCCTCAGAGTAAAGAAAATAATCTGCCATGGTTAAGGAGTACTGTAATTACCTTTCTTTTCCAGAAGGAGTTAAGCATTAAAGCATCAAGAGAAATCTAGGGACCTCAAACTATACTCTTTCTCCAAGTACACGTATATATACACACACACGCACACACGTCTTCATCCCTAACGCATCAAATTATCTGAAAACCCTGTGATACAATAGAGATTTCTGAGACTCAGTGTTATCCTCCACAGTACCTTGCAATTGTTTTGTTGACGATTCGAGGATGCTTTTTATAAAAGAAGAAGCTATGAAATCTTGTTGTCTCTGTATCTAGCTGCGAAGCAGTTATAGTAAAATGCTACATACCTTAAAATAGGTCAAATAAATGTGTCATATGATTAAGTCTGCTCCTGACTCCTAACTGCACACATTTTTCATTTGCATAAAAAGCTGTTTGTGTATTCACTTCTAAACCAAAAAGGCTCTTTGTTTTATGCTGTAAAATATAAGGCTTTTTTCTCCAACAGTCAGTAGCAGCTCTATGGGCATGCATTATTTATAGAAAATAATTGCAAGACAATTAGCTGAGTGTCTGTAATGATTTTTGAATGGGAGTATGTACCAAGGCAGAGAAAACATATGGTATTTCAACAACTGTTTATAAATATTATAACAGAACTGTATAGAAGCATAGCCTCCTCTTCTACTATAATCAGCAAGGAAAATCACTGAAGTATTTCCTCTAACTGTTGACTATCCATGGTTTTACTATCATGCAAATACTTTAGACTTCATGATTCATATGTTCGTCTCTCACATACTTTTGCTGTTCCCTGCAGAAGATGTCTATTTTGGCCTTTCCAGGACTCTCCCTGAACATATCAAGAAAGATTTGGCTTCCTGGACCATGGTCTGTGGTTGCATGAAGAAGGACTTCTGGCAAGAGATGGGTTGCACCTAATAACAGTTAGAAAGAATGTATTTGATAGGAGTTTTGCAAACCTGATTGAGGGAGCTTTAAACTGAGTTACAAAGGGAAGAGGGAGATGGTATTCCAGAGGGCAAGGCGTCAAGTACTGGAGACAATAGCCTCAGTGATACCAGGGCTAATAGCACAAGAGCCTAAAAACGGGCAGAAAACAACAACAACAACAACAACAACAACAACAACAACAACGAATTAGCTGGAGAGAATGACCCATAGTCTTAGCTTGTCTCGACACTAATGCCCAAACCATAGGATATTAAACAAGATGAACTTGAGTAATAATATAAGATGGCAAATATGATTTAATAGGCATCACTGAAACCTGATGGGATGAGTCTCACAATTGGAATGGAGTAATGAAAGCATATAACTTATTCTAAAGAAATAGACTAAACAAGAAAGGAGAGGAGTAGCATTATATGCCAATGATGTGTACTCCTTTGAGGATATCCACGACTTACAGCATGGAAAACAAGTTATGACCATTTGGGTAGAAATTAAAGGAGCAAGAAAAAAAAGCAGTGACCTCACTGTAGGCACCTACTACAGGCCCCCCAACCAACTGAAGATCTGGATGTTTTCCTAGAACAAATAACCAAATATTCAAAAAGGAGAAATATAGTAGTAATAGAAGATTTTAAGCTCTCTAATATTTGTTGGAATCCACACATTTGCTGGAAGCCACCACCAACAGTGCAGGGCCCAACTAATTACTCATTAGACATTCAGACAATTTCATTGCACAATAGCTGGTGGAAGCAACAAGGGAACCAGCTACTTTTGGATTTGATCCTAACCAAAAGAAACGAATTAGTCAATGGGGTGGAAGTAGCAGGATCTTTGGGTAGGAGTAACCATGTCCTCTTGGGATTTTTTTTATAGGAAAAGGGAAGTCAAAGGTAATCAGACACACAGTCTGGACTTCAAGAAAGCTGATTTCAGTAATCTTAGGGAAATATTGGGTGAGATCCTATGCTCTGAAATACAAAAAGGAAAAAGAGTCCATGGTTCATGCATGTTTCTTGAAGATGAGATACTGAATGCACAGTTGCAAACAATGCCAATGAGGGGGGGAAAGCAGCAAGTGACTAAAGAATCCAGTGTGGATGTACAAAGAACTTTTAAATGAGCTGAGGTTTGTTTGTTTGTTTTGTTTTGTTTTTAAATAAGAAATAGAAGGGGGAATCACCAAAGACAATTGCAATCTAATAGCCAGTCCTTGCAGGGAAAAGTCAAGGTGGAAAACCTCCCAAAAGAATGAGTTCTTGTTCACCAGAGAGGTTAAATGATTAAAAAATGGGGAAGGAGGTGGTGGCTATGTTTGAAGCAAAAGGAAGAACAAGAAAATAAGAGGGCCACTGCATAGAGAAAGAAGACTGAACTGTTTAATACTTTCTCCCAAAAGGAAAACCGTGCTCTTACTGGTGAAAACAGAATAAATAATTAATAGTAGTAGTAGTAGTATTTGTTACCTGCCTCTCCCCAAGACTCAAGGCAGCGTACAAGGCAATTAAAAATGCATCATAAATTAAATCATAAATCATGCAGTAAGAGGACTACAAGCCACAATATGTGAACAAATAATAAAGGAACACCTAGCTTCTCTAAATTTCAAGTCTCCAGGGCTGGAGGAGCTGCATCCAAAAGTACTAAACAGATTTGCTGATGTAATCTCAGAACTATTATCAATAATCTTTGAGAATTTTTGGAGCATAGGAAAGGTCCCAGCATACTGGAGGAGGACAACCGTTCTCACCTTCAAAATGGATAAAAAAGAGGACACTGGAGCAAATAAAAGGAGACAAGAGGACTCTAGCAACTATGGAACAGTCAGTTTGATGCCAATATCTGGAAAAGTTCTAGAACAGATCATTAAACAATACGTCTGTATGCACTTAGAAAGAAATGCTGTGATTATTATAGCATGGGTTTCCCAAACACAAGACATGCCAAACTAGTTATCTTTTTTTTTTTTGACAGATTTATAAGCCTGGTAGATGAGGGGAGTGCCATGGGTGTAGAATTTCAGTAAGGCTTTTGATAAGGTCTCTCACAATATTCTTACAGGCAAGCCAATGAAGCTGGGTAGACAGTGCTACAGGCAGTTAGATCTGTAATTGGTTGACAGACCAAACCCAGAGAATGCTCACTAATGGGTGATCTTTATCCTGGAAAGAAATGACAAGTGGAATTCCTCAGGGTTCTGTCCTGGACCTGGTGTCGTTTAACATTTTGATAAATAACTTAGATGATGGAATAGAAGCTGCATTTCTCAAATTTGCAGATGACACCAAATGACAATAGGGGGTAGCTCATACCCTAGAATGCAAGATCAGAAATGACCTTGACAGATTTGAAAACTGGGCCAAACTTCACAGGGATAAATGTAAGATACTACATCTTGGCAGGAAAAATGCCTAGAATGGGTGACACTTGGCTTGAAAGCAGCATATGTGAAAAAAGATCTAGATGTCTTAAGAGACCACAAAGTAATTATGAGTCAACAGTCTGACGCAGCAAGCCAAAAATCCAATGCAATTTTGGGCTGCATTAACAGAAGTATAGTGTTCATATCAAGGGAAGCAGCAGTACAACTCTTCTGCTTTGGTCAGACTTCATCTGAAATACTGTGTCTAGTTCTGGGCAACACAGCTTGAGGAGGATATCAAAAAGCTGAAATGTGTCCAGAGAAAAGCAACCAAGATAATCAATGTTCTGGAAACCAAGGCTGATGAAGAACACGTTAGGGAGCTGCATATGTTTAGCTTGGAGGACAGAAAACAGAGAGGTGACATGATGGCTAGCTTAAAATATCTCAAGGGATGTCATGTAGAGAAGATAGACTGAGTTGGTTTTCTGCTGCTCCAAAGATTAGAACACAAACCGATAGACTCAAAGAAAAGAGATTCCACCTAAACATTAGGAACATATTTTTTTTTAACTGTAATAGCTGTTCTACAGTGGCCTTGAAAGGTGGTAGACTCTGTCTTTGGAAGTCCTTAAACAAAGGCAGGATGGGCATCTTTCAGGGGTGGTTTAGCTGTATATTCATGCACGACATTGGTTTGAACTAGATGGCCCTTGTGATACTATAAGATTCTATATCTAGCTAGAATTGGTTTAAGTTGTCCTCTAAATGTTACCAAAAACAGCTAACATACAGCATATCCGCATGTGGGGTTTAGAAAAGATCTAATAACTCCTGTGATAGGCCACCCCTGACATTCTGCACAGGAGACTGAATAAATCTCTACCTTGAAAGTCAGTGGTGGGAAATCCTGTACAGTCAACCCTCCACATTCACTAAGATTAGGACCCCCACAAAAATAGGAAATCATAAATATCAAAGAGTGTGTGTGTGTGTTTGTGTTAAGGGGGCCAAGGAATGGTGGGGAGAACGGGGACCCAAGATCCAAATCAGGTGAGGGAAGGGAAAGGGAAAGGGAAAGGAGGTGGCTCCTTCCTTGGGTGTGTGTGGGCACCGGGAGATGTTTTGTGGTGCTGAGAAATTGAGCTCCAAGCTGTCCTTGGCTGGCCAGAGAGTGGCTGGTAGAGGAGGAGGAGGAGGTGGAGGAGGAGGACTAGAGGTGGTTTTTTAAAGGGCTATGTGGCCTGATTGGAGCCACTGGGAGTGAAGATTCCCTCCGGGAAGAAGGGCCTGAGGTGGTAGTGGGGAATGGAAGCGTTGAAGAAACTTGCAAGTAATCAAATCTGGGAAATCCAAACCTTCAAATGAGGAGGGCCAACTGTATATACAAACTGAGAAAGAGAGCTGGTTGTCGTGTAATGAAAGTTTAGTGCTATAGCAGAAGCATGGGAAGGCAATGGCAACCAATGCTGATGTCCTCACCCACCCATTGGATGGAAAGAGTAAAAGAGATGGCTGAAGAACTACTGATTGTCAAACTGGGCCTAAAGGAATCTGAAGCCTGAGCAGAAAGGAGCTGTCATTGGACAGGGCAATAGTAAAAACTTCAGCTGGGATAGAATACTTTTGTAAGGCTCTTGATCAAAAGCAGTTTCAGGAAACAAGTTACTTGTATTTTACTCCTGTACCATCTATGCTGTGCGCTAACTAAATAACAGTAGTGGACAGTCAAAATTCATAACATACTGGGTTGACAATCAGAATGTAGCCACTAGGAAGTTCGTGTTCTACCATACCAAACAACAGTATTGGTTTCAATTAAGGCCCTTTCCACACGGGGGTATTAAAACAGCGTAGCGCGACCTCTGACGGAGGTCGTCTACACCATAAAATGGATTGGGGTGGATTACTTTAGTGTAATTCCACACCCCAATGCGCACTAGGGTGACCCGAAGTGGTGCCGCCGTGTGCTTTTTAAAAACTACTTTTCATGTGGTTTTTAAAAGGCATGGGGCGTACAGCCGCGTCGCAGCGCCCGGTGTAGATTTGCAGACGCGCGCAAGGGCGTGCCTGCAGATCTGCCGGGGGCGGGCTTTCTGGCTGGCGAGCTTCTCCGGTTGGTGGAGAGCCTCCACCAGCCGGCAGCCGCCATTTTGTACACCACTGGGAGCTGACGAGTGTGGAGCAGCAAAAACGCGCTGCTCCACGCGGCGACGGACTTACCCGGATGCAGGTAAGGTCTGTCCTAGTGTGTTTTCACCCATTTTTTCCTCCGCATGTGGAAAGGGCCTAAGTTAGCCAAGTATTTCTCCATCAATTCAACATACCCTCTATATCCATAAATTACAGGATGCAAACATTTCTGTCTTTGGGAAAGGTCCGCTTCTCAAAATAAAGGATATATATATACATATATAGGCATCTTGTTCTGTCCAAATAAAAGGGAAAGCTTTCCAACCCTGAAATAGGAGACATCCCTTCGGGGAAGGGACACCTGGCAATCCTAATCCTAATACAAGCAAGGTCTTAATACTCTGAAGGCACCAGATCCCGTCTCAATGGGAGATGGTCAACAAATATCAGGTCCTGTAAACTGCATTTCAGAGGAAGGCCATCCTTGCCTAAGAAAACCCTGTAGAATCCGTGGGGTCGCCCTAACCGGACAGGCCACCCGAAGGCTCATCGCCACAAACATGCACAATAGGTGAAGACGCCTTTTCCATGCTCCCTCCTAGGCCTGAGCTGAAGGATAACACTGCTGCTCGCCTGTGCCAGTCACACAAAATACTTAGGCCATTTCCGCACTAGACTGTTATAGCGCTCTGATTCCACTTTCAACATCCTATGGAATCCTGGGGTTTGCAGTTTGGGGAGAGGCTCCCGGAAGGACAGATTCCACGAAGAAGAAGAAGAAGAAGAGGAGGAGGAAGAAGAAGAAGAAGAACTAGGAGGAACAGCAAGGAGGAGGCGACGGTCCCCAATCCCGCAGGACCAGCCCCTCCCTGCCTTCGCTTTCTTCCCCCTCCCTTCGTTTTCGGAGACCGTTCGCTGCAAAGAGAGGCTCCTGCCGCCAGGGGGCGCTGCTCGGGCGCCGCTTTGAGCCGAAGCAGCCGCGGCGCGCTTCCACTGGGGCGCAACTGGTGGCGGGGTCTTCCTCTCCTTGCCCGCGTTTGGAGGCGCGGCGGCGGCGGCGGCGGCGGCGGGGGGGGCGATCGGCTCCTCCACGGCGCCAGACCCGGCCCGGCGAAGTTGGGAGCGGCAGAGCGCCGCGGAGGGGGGAGCGTCGGGCGAAAAGGGGGCGTCGCCGCCGCCGCCGCCGCCGCTGTTGTTGTTGCCGGCGCTGCTCCCTCCGAGCATGCAGGCGGTTCCACAGTTGCCTCGGCGGCGGCGGCGGCGGCGGCGGCTGCAGGAGCGCCCGCAGTAGCCGCCGGGGGAGCGCGTGCGAGCGACCGGAGAGCGCCTCTCTACTCACAAGGATGCTGGGGGGCGATGCCTGGCGGCAGGGAGGACAAGATTTGCCAGAAAGCGCTGAAGCTGCTGGTCGAGCTCTGCTCCGACGGGACGGTCGAGCACGACAGGTGTCTGGAGTTCAACTACTACCTGCGGGACAGCGGCAGACCGCGCCCCACCGACTCCGGTAAGGGCTGCGATCGAGGGGCGGGGGGGGCGGCCGAGAAGAAGTTCGGCGGGAACGAGGCGGGGGGGAGTCCGTTTCCCGCGCTCAGGCAAGACTCGATCCTTCCCCCTGCATCCTTTTTTTGGTGGGGTTGGAGAAGTGGCTGGTCATCACGAGTTCCACCCCCCTGGTATCCCGGAATCTTTGCCTCTTTGGATCTCTTTTGGATCTCTTTGGATCGGGATCCCCTCCCCCCTCGTAGATCAGCTCGACCTGTGCAAGGAGAAAGCACCCCATGTGCTCGACCTGTGCAAGGAGAAGGCACCCCATGTGCTCGGTATGTGCAAGGAGAAAGCACCCCATGTGCTCGATCTGTGCAAGGAGAAAGCACCCCATGTACTCGATCTGTGCAGGGAGAAAGCACCTCATGTGCTCGACCTGTGCAAGGAGAAAGCACCTCATGTGCTCAGTTTGTGCAAGGAGAAAGCACCCCATGTGCTCGATATGTGCAAGAAGGAAGCACCCCATGTGCTCGATCTGTGCAATGAGAAAGCACCCCATGTGCTCGATCTGTGCAATGAGAAAGCACCCCATGTGCTCGATATGTGCAAGGAGAAAGCACCCCATGTGCTCGATATGTGCAAGGAGAAAGCACCTCATGTGCTCGATCTGTGCAAGGAGAGAGCACCCCAACCCCCTCCACTTCTAAAACCCATTTAAGCCCTTGTTCCTCTTGTCTCAGTGTCCATTCTTTCCACTTGGGCATGCTTTCAGGGGAAGGGGGATTTAGATTGGAGAAGGAGCTTGGCGGTTTGAAAGCAGCTCCATGCTTTTAAGGTGCTACATCCCAGTCTTATCCCTGTTTACTCAGAGGTAAGACCTGCACGACACAGTGGGAGTTACTCCCACATAAGCTTGCATAAATTGAAGCCATAGGCCAGGGTAAGATGCCACCTGAAGTATTTTTAGATCTGTTCCCGTTGCTGTTGTGAGCATTGCACACCTCTGAAGGATGAACTGAATTAACACCTCTCCAGGAACCAAAGAATGACAGTAGACCTGACTGAACACAGTCGTGCAATTGGGGTGGTTTGTTCGTCTGTCATAGTCAGAACACTTAACATTGTTCTTCTTCAAAATAACAGAAGGATTAGGGAGCTTCGGGGTACAAATCACATCAGAATGGCTTCTTTGTGTTTTTGTACACCCACAGATTATTCTCTCATCCTCTTCGTCTGAAACACACACACACACGCACCACAACAGTTGAAAGGAATAAAATCCAATAGAACAGTTAAGTTGCCCTTGTTAAGTCCCCTGTCATTCACCCGCTGATAAACCACTTTACCTTGCCTTCCATTAAAAACAAAGTGATTATGGAAACCAACTGGCAGGAAATCTTGTTTTTTCTTAAAACACATTTCCTGAGCACAACTGGATCAGAACTGCTTAAGCAAGAAGACTGTGCCACAGAATAATAGTAGGATTCTTTTGGACAGGCAGGAGTTAGACTGGGACAAGTTGTTTGCCTTCTGAATTTATTTGAAGCAGATCTTCAGGCTTTGATAAGTTCATTTCCAGGGTGGGGTAGTCCTCTTAGTGCTTTACAGCAATGAACCTTGCAACATTTTAAAGACTGACCTGTTTTCTTATGTCATATGCATAGTACAGGAAGATGTATGCTTTAATAATATTTGCCCATCTTTGAAATGCCAGAAGACGTTGCTGTTTTACTTGATGAGAATTGGGAACTTTAAAAAAAAGTTCGTATGCTGAATTGTTAAAAGTGCTAAAGGTTTATTTTCCTACTTGAAATGGGTTTGTGGTCAGTGATCCTGAACGTTCTTATTTGGAATTATACTTGTTTGAATAAAGAGGGATTTACTTTTAAATGTATGTGTTTAATATACTAGGAGCAAACAAGAAGTTGGAATTTACGGCAGATGCAAGGATTGCATCTTATTTAAATCATTGTTTTCCTGTAGTACAATCTTGTTTTGTGTCCAGTAGTGGGGTTTTTAATATACTGGCAAGCACATTGAGCTTCTTTCCTGTGATTTCTGACTGCACAGCTTGCCAGCCTTTGGGGCTGATTATGGGATTTGGTTTGGATTATGTCTTTAGAGTAGCATCTTTCATTGCTTAATCTTTTTGATAATGTTTGGAATTAAATTCTTCCTTGAAGAAGCCCTTCCTTTCTAAAACAACATGAAACACTGTTTTACTCATGAGAAGGTGGAATTGACTATGCTGTTGATTTTAAAGATTCAAAGTTCCTCTTGCTGTATCTGCAGATTTGTGTTTCACCAAGAGTATGTTTCCCAAAAACCTAAGGTGCAACTGATATATATGGGTATGTGTAAAAATTGCATCCAGAGCATGCCTAACCCAGTCTTAAACCTGGCACCCTCTAGGGGAGTTGGACTACACTGTCCATTATCCCCTTTGACTATGGGCAATAGAAGTTATGGTGCAACACATCTGGAGGGTGCTGGATTGTGGAAGGCTTGTTTAAATGCACGAACAAATCTTCAGTCTGTGTTGTGACTACATCTATTTGCACTGGAAATGGAGTTGTTGGGATATGAATAGAGAAGGTCCCCTCATGTTATATCAGATTTGTTCTTTCCATGTCTACCTTTTGCTCTTTTCAACTGTGATTGTCTTTGCTCTGTTGCTAAACGGTGATCTTTGAAGTGTTGAATTCTTAATGCCTGTTTATTTCTTCTGGAACCACAGTCTAATGACCTAAGAATACTTACCAGAAAGTACATCATATTGAACTCAGTGTAACTTCTAAGAAAATGTATTTTGGACCACTGAAAATAAAAGGTAGCGGATTCAACTCTAACTTGGCGTTAACTTCACGTGTGTTTTTTTAAAAGTACAGGAAGACCAAACTATATGTAAAGTCAGCCAGTCTGCATGTCAGTGAATGAAGGATCAAGCGTTGGCAGTTTTGCTTCTGCTACAATCTGAAAAGTATGAAGGATTTTTGATTGCAGAGTCAAAACAATCTCAGGTCTAGCTCTAAACTACAATATTAATAGTAGCCTTCATGTCACTTCACAGAGCAGAGATACAAGAGTGAATGTGATTGCAGTCTTTTTATGGTGGCTTAGCCCAGGCTGAATGTTGGTATGACAGCACTGATGAACACTGTCACTTTGTTGTAAGCTGCTCTTTCAGCTTCAGACCAACCTGTTATAGGGTTCTGATCCCTCTGAGCAACAACACAAGGTTGTTGTAAATCCGTCACAGCCTCACCTACACTGTGAAGCATGAATTGTGTTTCAAGAATGTTCTCAGTTGCTGTCTCTCCTCCACAGACCTCTAACCTGCAGTGTGAAGTCACTGAACTGCTTTCGTCTGGAGTGTGTTTTTGGAAGACTGCATTTAAAATGATTCACACTAAATCAGAACTGAGGCAAGGATGCAGTCTCTCTGCTGCGACCTTTTGGAGTTATTTAGAAACAAGAGTGAGGTGGACACACTAGTGCCCAGTCCTGGCTGCATTAATATTTTGGATTTCTTCACTGATTTATGTGGGCATTTCTTACTTCTGCTTATCAGGATATTTTAAAAATAAATACTTCTCGATGTGAGTCAGAAAATGGTCTGTCCAGTCAGTGAGGGTGTGCTCTCTGACTTTTCATATCTGTGTTTCTTCCCTTGGAGGAAGAAAGGGAAGGAAAGAAAGTGAAGAAGCTAGAGCCATGCATTTCCTTTCTCTTCTTTACCTCCACAGAGAGACTTAGCTCTCTATTCAGTTTCTCCTCAGCTGTATCTTGAAGTCTCCTAGGTGTTGCGTGTTCACTGTTCTACGCTTCTCACTGGACTCTTTTGGGCTCTCCTAACCTTTTAATCCTCCACCCCAACTTTTTAATGTTTCTGCAGACTTCCTGACTGTGCATGGATGATGCTGTTTTGGACACTTACCCCCATATTTATGGAAGAAGGGAGTAAGTGGGGCTCAGGGAATAAATTTCACACATTCAGACCTCTTCTTTCTCAAGCAGGGCACTGTGGATGGCTGCTGCTATCTTGAATACATAAGATATGCCTACTGAACTTAAATTAGAATGTTGGATGGTTTTCTGAATTGTACACGTGTGTGTATCATTAAGGGAAAACAAATCATGCCAAATTTATTGGAGGGTTGTGACCGCAGTTTGTTGTTTGAAGTTCAGTGACTATTATGTTATACAAACTCATCACTGTAATTGGGAGGGTTGTGCCCACAGTCTGTTGTTTGATGTTCAATGACTATTTCTTTATACAAGCCCATTACTCTAATTTAGTGAGCATAATTTCCATGCTGACAAATAATTAAAGGAAAACGAAAGGAAGTGGAGCAAAACAAAGCATAAAGAAATCTCTTGAAAGACCAGTTACCTATTTTAGCCCTACAAATAAATCCATTGAAGCTTATAGCCTATGAAGATGGTTTCTAATTCTCCTGCCCATCTAAACCATCTGGGTTTGTGGCATGTTGCAGCATAAAAGGAAGCAAGTATCTCCCATTTTAAAGAACTTTACTTGTCTGAAAATGATTGTCTCTAATGACAGGCATCTGAGGGATGTTGATTAACTTAGCCTCTTCTGAAGAACAACTTCCTGTATCTGATTTGATAGGGATAACATGAAATGTGAGCTGGGTTTACATAACCCCTGTTTCAAGTAATCTTAAGCATTTCAAGAACTAGTTCATAAACATAAAAGTTAAAAATAAATTGGCAGGTATAAAAAAATTAAACATGGGTTTCACAAGTTGAGCTGTAGCTATCAATTATACCTGGTGTGACTGATGGATATCTGTCAAAAGGAATTCATAAAATGATTATTTCATTCTGTCTTTGTCATGCTGCTGAGTTCTAATTAACATTTTAGAGGTAGAATCCAAGATGATTTTGAGCTGGACTTTGTTGAAATAGAGTTTTTCCCCCCTCTGAAATCCTCAGTGCTCTTTTGTCATATAGTTTTATCTAGGTCCTACTGATGGCTTTGGAGTTGTTTCAGTTCATCTCTTTATAGAAGACACTTTTCTTACAGAAGAAACTTTTCTTCCGTTGGGAAACTAAATCCTTTTATTCAGAGTTGCTAGTGGCCCATTTCCCAACTCATTCTATTCTCAGCTTTAAAATGATGGTGAAAAGATGAATGTGCACTAATACAATTGTGGCTGCACTTTTTCTATGGAAGTTGGAATGCTGTGCTGTCTTGTCTGTAAAGATCTGTCTTGTTCTAAGGTTCCATGGTAATCAGAAGGTGATGTGTGCAGCCTGATTGCTCTTTTAGATGTATGAGTGGCTAAACAAACCATGGCCCTTCTTCTATGACTTGCTTATTGCATCATCTGAACTGATCCCTCTGATGTGTGTCTTTTCAGGCAAGCTAGAGTCAAACATCCCAATAGATAATTTGCAGGCAGAAGATCTGTGTGGTTTTCTAGTTGATCCCAAAGGAGTGGTTGGTTATGTTGCATGAGCATGCTTCCTTGCCTTAGTAAGTCAGAATTGGGAGGGGGGCATAAAAACACTGATGGATTGGTCCAGGTAGTTTGGTAATAGTTCAGCCTTCTGTTCCTACAGTGGTCAGCAAGTTATGTATGGGAAGCCCAACATAGAGGATGTTACTGTTCCTTCCCTCTTGCGTTCTCCAAGGGCTGGTGTGCAAAAACATATTACCTCTGGTACTAGGGGTGATATCTAGCCATCCTGACTGGTAACTGTTGATGGCCACATCCTCCATGAATTCAACTGCCCTTGTAAATACATCCACATTGGTAGCCATGACTATGCCTTGTGACTGTGAATTCCATGGTTTAATCCTGTGCTGTGAAGAAGCATTTCTTTTTATTGGTCTGTGGTATCCCACCATTTGACTTCCATGGATGATTCCAGATTCTAGTATTAAGAGAGAAGGAGAAAGGCTTCTTATTATCCTCACCATTCATACCTTTGTGAGCCTAAAGGACTCTGATTGGTCATGGGGCCTGTATTTGATTCTGTATGTCAGACTTGCAGCACAGTGTTTGGGATGGGATATGCATTCCTTATTAGTGGATATGGACATTCATTTAGGAGACCAACATCTACAAGACTCAGTTGCATGCACAAGACTCAGTCTTCATATGCAAAAGTTGCATGCATAAGTGTTGTTTGTTATGTCTAGTAGGACGCAACAGAATTATTACATATAAATGCAATACAATTAGTGGTTCTTAACACAGTGCTTTCCTTAATAATGAACTACATTTCTTTGCCTTTAGTGGAACCTGCTATGTCTTACTGCTTTAGTTTAGGTTTATTATTGCATCAGATGCCAGCAGTTGAAAAATGACCTAAATGCTTTTGAGGATGGTACGTTTAGTTTGCTTCTCAATTGTTGAAATATCCCCACATGATGGTTAGAAGAAACACCGTTGCTGTCTGCTTTTCTGGCCAAGAAGACAAATGTCTTACCCTAGTGGAGAAAGTATATTGAATTCATGGGAAGGAGGAGGATGAGGCAGGCAGGCAAGCAGGCAGGCAGGCTGAGCTTTCTGTGGCTCAGCAGAAACCCATCGATAGCAGACAGGCCAAAGACAGCTTGATTTATTCAGACAAGCAGTCTCATTGAGTTAGTGAAAGGCAATTAATGGGCTCTGAAGAATGTCTCTTCAGGTTTTCAGGGACTGGAAGAATGGTGGCAACAACATGGGGCCAACTAAGAAAAAAAACTATACATAATTAGTGCTGTTAGCTTGATTCTAACATTGTTAATATTTTAGCTTCATTCATGTGAAAATGTTCGGATTAGAGGATTTGGTCACTGTAGGGACTCTCACTTGAATTATATAAGATAAGAAATATTTTATAACAGCAAAAGCAGTGAAAAGCCTTCAATTTTTGAAAATGCTTTTACGTAGGGCAAAGAATAGGTGCCCAGTTATGCCAACAGTTCACTTAACGTAGGAGTGGAGAAGTGCTTCTCTCTCCCCATTTTCTGACACCCCATAAATTGCACCTATCCCTTTTGTTGAAACCAGAAGTGACTTCTTGTTTTCCAGAAATGTTCAAGTAAGAAGAAAAAGGACTATGTATACAGAATAGAAAGAAAAATTAGCGATGAACAGTACAGATGTGAAGCCCAAGTTTGTAGGAATTGTATAAGGAAAGCAAAAGCTCAAAGTTAGGTGAGACTGGTTGAGCAGTCTGTTGCCCAAAACAACTGGCCAGTTGTTTTGGGCAACAAAAAGAACATTTTTAGATACATTTGAGGCAAGAGATTGACCAAAGACAAAGTAGGGCTTCTGTTCAGTCAGGATGGCAATGAAAAGACAGAACTGCTCAATATCTATTTTCTTTCAGTTTTTCCCCCAAAAAGAGAACTATACATTTCCATGTAGTGACAGCAGCCTTGGCAAGGGATCTGGATTGCAAATCAAGATAGATAGGGAGTTAGTTGGGAATCACCTAGCTAATTCAAGCAAGTTCAGATCTGCAGAGATAGATGAACTGCCTCCCAAAGTACTGAATGAACTAACTGATGTGCTCTCTAAACCCCTTGCCGTCATTTTTTGAGAAGTCTGGGAGAACACGTGAGGTGCCAAAAGGCTAGAGAAGAGCCAGTGTTGTCCCTCTCTTCAAAAGAGGCAAAAAAGAAAATCCAAGAAACTGCAGACCAGTCAGCCTAACTTCAGTACCAGGAAAAATATTAAAATGGATTACACAGGAGTCTGACTGTAGGTATCTTGATCACAGTGCAGTGATCAATAGGAGCCAACATGGGTTTGTCAAGAACAAATCTTGCCAAACTAATCTTGTATCTTTTTCAACCAGGTCACTAGTTTAATAGATGGTAGGAATACTGTGGATGTCATTTATCTAGAGTTCAGCAAAGCAATTGATAAGGTCTCTCATAATGTTATGTTTAAGCAAACTGATTAAATGTGGGATAGATGGGAACACTGTCAGATCAATAACTGGTTGGAAAATCATGCTCAAAGAGTCATCATGAATGGCTGTGCTTCAGACTGAAAGGAGGTCTCAGGTGGAGTGCTACAGGATTCTGCCCTGGGGCCATTTCTCTTTTTTATCAGTGACTTAGATGATGGGGTGGAAGGCATCCTTATCCAGTTTGCAGATGACCAAAAAGTGGGAGGGGTGGCTAACACATTGGAAGATAGGAACAGAATTCAAAAGGACCTAGATAAACTAGAAAATTGGGCAGAAATTAACATAGGAAGCCCCCGCTTTTTTGACAATTTAGGAACCAGCGCCCTGTTGAAAAGCAGAAAATGTTGAAATGCAAAAGCAAATTGAGTCAGCATTATCTTTTTGTTCACTTTGTTCAGTCCTCAAGGCTGCTCTCCTTTCTCTCCTAGCCAGGAGCTCCACTCATTGGCCCTTTTCACATGGCATTTTCCATGTGAAAGGGTGCCTGGAGCGTTGTGAGGAGCGATCTGCACGACGCACTCACAATTGCGTGATGCTCCAGGGGCCAGCAGGCGCCGACCGTGTACCTTTTCATTTTCGGTTAGAAGCCGAAAATGGTGCGCGATTGCGCATTGCTCCCGGGCCCCATGCGCACTTACTTGGCGTGCGGAGCCTCCAGAGCCACGCTGGTTGCACTTCCTGCCCCAGCACAGCCTGGGAAACTCCCAGGCTGCACTGCAGAAGGAAGAGGTGGGGCTCTTGTGTGAGCAGGCAGCTCATGCGGAGCCAAAGGGCCCTGGACATGAGAGCCTCTCGCCGGAGGATGCTCACGCGATCCCTGCACCCCAACGCTGGAAGAAGGTAAGGTGCGGAAAGGGCCACTGTCATGCCGTGGCCCACTCTTCCAGCTCCACAAGACAGACAGTCAGAGGGACAGACACAGACTCATGACTGGCCAAGACACACATGCACACTCCTGAGGTTGGCTAGGCAACATTACAATACATGGTGACATCAGCACGCATGCTGCCCGCAACACACACATGCCAAGCCTGCCCCAGTCTCCTCTCATTGGCTCACTGGTTGGCTCATGGGTGGGCTACATCATCCATCTTTTTTCTCTATAGTCTAGTGCTATATGGGGCCTAAAGCAAGACCAATGGCCCTAGGAGCTAATGAGAGGGTTTTTGGGGAAAGGACACCAACTTCACCTCTCAACAGAAAATCTAGAAGGGAGCTGTTCTCTTTTAAATCCTACCTCCACAGCATCCTGTTCTGCTCTTTCAACTATGCTAAATTATAGATATGTACTATTCTTCTGATGCGCTCTCCATTTTCAATTAGTATGTATGGTTGAAAGAGCAGACCCTGTGACAAAAGAATGGTACACGTCTATAATTTAGCATGGTCAAAAGAGCAGGTCATTGAAAAGCAAGGTGCTGAAAAAAAAAAGGGATGCCTGTGAAATGAAATTCAATAGAGACAAATGCAAAATTCTACATTTAGGACACAAAACCCAAATACACAGATATAGGGTGGGGGATTCGTGGCTCAGCGGTACTGCTTGCAGAAAGAATCTTTGGGTTATTGTTGATCATAAGTTGAACATGAATCAGCAGTGTGATGCTGTAGCAATAAAGGTAAATGTGTTAATAGAAACATAGTTTCCAAATTGAGAGAATAATAGTCCCATTATATTCTGTGCTGGTCAGGCTTCATTTTGGAGTACTGTATTCAGTTCTGGTTGCCTCATATTAAAAAGGATATAGATAAGTTGGAGCAGTTCAGAAAAGGGCAATGAGGATGGTAAGAGATGGAGAACAAAACATAAGAGAGAAGGTTGAAGGAGCGGAACATATGCAGCTTGGTGAAGAGAAGGCTGAGGGGTGACATGATTTCACTCTTTAAATAACTGAAGGCTCTAGCAAAGAGGAGGGGGCAGGACTGTTCTCTTCTGGCCCAGAGGGTGGGACCAGTTCTAATAGTTTTCAGTTATAGGAGGGTAGATTTCTGTTGGACTTTAGAAGGAACTTCTTTGACACCAAGAGCAGTTTGGCAGTAGAATCATTTGCCTAGAGAAGTGATAGGGTCTCCTTCTCTGTATGTCTTCAAAAAGAGGCTGGGCAGCTACCTGCTGAGGTACTTTAGCTAGAGAGATCTTGCATTGAGCAAGGGGTTGGAATCAATGGCCCATGAGGCCCCTTCCAGATGTATGATTCTATGCTTCCCTGAGTTTGAGATAACCCTCCAGGCAAGTAGTTGCTCCAGCATTTTTATGCCCTTCTGTACACTGTGGAGCTGTTGCTGTGCATTTGCTTATTTGGGACAGTTGCACCACATGTGCAGCTCATCATAGATAGCATCTCAGCTGTGTGCAAAAAAAATGTGCATCCCTATCATGATGTAGAGGTACATGCATACCCACTTCAGAGTACACCATTTGACCCTAGCAACACTCAGACATCTTCTTGCATGCCTATTTCTCTGGACTAAGCTCAAGCCCTTGGAATGGCAAGATTTTATTCCTGTCTCTTGATTTTCACTACACCTTTACTGAACAGGAATTAATATACTAACCATTTTCAGTCACTTGCTATGTTGAGTGTCAACAAGTTTTGTTCTAGTGGTAATATCAGTGAGACCCTCCTCTCCATTGTGTTTCTAGTTTATGTTCTGTGTCACAATTTGTGGTAATTCTTTCTTTCTTCCTTTTCTGTTATATACATACTCTTTCTCTGTCTCTGTCTCTCTCCCCCACTCTCTCACATACACACTTGATAGCATGAACGTTTGGGCACTCTATCTATAGCTATTTCCCATGTTAACAGTAACAAAGCCTCTGAGATCTCCTGGTTTAAAGCAGTCAAGAAAGAAGATTCCTTTGGCAGTAGAGCCCACTTCTGTAGAACTCAGGTGAGAGGACAGCCAAAGACACCCCGGAGCCATAATATAACATGTAAGGAGGATAGGCATAAAAGGAATAAGTTGAGAGAGTATGCTGATGTTCAGGGTGTTATTGCGCCTAGTGTTGAAAACAAGGGCTGAAAAAGCTGAACACTACAGCGATGCTCTTTTGTTATACTGTCATGTCCTTGGTACATCAAGAACCAGCCACTGAAATATGATACAAGTCTAGATGCAGGTCAGCTGGTTATTCCCATTAATCATATAAACTCATAACCAACCTGCTCTTTGTTTTGTTTTTAACCTAAGTGTGGCCCACTTTATAGTAGCATAGTTTTGGACCTTGAGGGATTGAGTTGAAGCTAGGATAAGGCTGATTATTTTCAGCACAGTGCCCTCTTACTCTGTACAGATCCTAGTTTTTCAGAGCCATTATGGTGACATTGCAAAGCTATCACTGAGAACAATTAAGCTACAGCAAACCTGGATCTCATGTGATTTCTGCTTCTAGTACAATCGTAAAGAAACTGCTTCAATTTTTTTAATAACTGTAGCTGGTTTAAGGTTGTCTTCTTTCAATATATCATAGCTAAGATAACTATGAATTGTCAGATTTGGATAAAACGATGAGTGATTAATTGAAAATGGTGAAGAAAGTTTCCTATTTCCCAACAGCTACCAGGGATGAAAAGTGAGACATTTGAAGTGGCACATTAGCTCATGTACCCTATCATGGTTCCTGGACAAACCAGTTTTGCAGAATTTAATAGAATTTTGAGCTGTACCTCGAGAAGGATCAAATTATCTCCCAGAACTTTTGACTTCAGCTGTTTCAGAATGTTTATGTATGTTTCTGTTTTAAAGTTCTTTTGAGTATGGTTCTTGATAAATAACAATCACCTTTCCAGTTTTTGATTTCTTTCTATAGGGTTTTTGAATGTATTTGAAAATAAATTCAAATACAAATAAGGTTTTAAAATGTATGCGATCAAATTTAGGATGCAAAATGAAAATAGTGGCATTTATCTAAGTAAGTTTTTATGTGGCTCTTTTAAAAGAGATGGGAAAGAACAGACTATTTTTCCTGCTGTAACTAAACAATCATTTTTCTGTCTTTCCTTTCTCCAGTACTATAGAACTAACTATTCCAGTTTCTCTGCCCCTGTGCCCATTTTAACAGAAGCAACTTGTCTTTTCTGCTTGGATGAAGACCCATTACCATCAGCTCTTGAAGAATTCTTGAAACATTCTATAACATTACTCCTTCTAATAGTGAACTTGGGTGGTAATTTCCAACAGGTTTATTGCTAGAGGAAGCTGTCAGCATACCCAGAGCCAGTGCTGAATATTCGTTTGATTGTTGGGCCAGAACTCCAGGAAACCAGGGTTTGAATCCTAGCTCAGCAGTGGAAATCTACTGGGTAACCTTGGGCAAGTAATGCACTCTCAGCATTAGAAGAGGATAAGGGCAACTTCCTGTGGACAAATCTTGCCACTTCAGCCTGATAATAGATTCACCTTAGGGTTAGAAATGGCATGAAAACACACAACAGCAGCTAAATAAATAAATAAATAAATAAATAAATAACAGCATGCTCTATGGAAATCTCTTCAGGCAAAATTATGAGAATTTTGCGTAGCTTTTGATTATTTTTTCACTTTTTCTAGGAACTGCAAAAAATTTGTTTGCAGAAAAAAAATGCCTTGTACAGAAAACAGTATTTTGCAAAAAAAATATACCTGGAGGGGTATATAAGTCTCTTTTTTAACACATAGAAGGGTTTTGCAGAAGGTATCAAAATGAGAAAAAGAAGTCTTTTTAAATTAGATGTTTTGTTGGAGTGTCATCCATGTTGAGAATGGGGAAAAAAGGCACAAGTAGTCTTTGTTTTCCTACTTTAAAGATGTGACTTTTAGGAACTGTTACTGACTGCATTGAATGCAGCCATCAAATATGGAGTATCCTTGGCTTTGCTTTGTGTCTCTGGTAGCAGCTGTTGGGACTGAGGATGTTTCCAGGATGATGGCAACTTTCTTTGCAATTATAACTCATCAACGTTACAGGTTGGACAACTTGTGACAACCTGTGACAAGGGTGTCTTTTTCAGTGGTATCCCTGTAGGAAAAGGAAAGTGTAATCCACTTCTTGGTTACCTTGTTCAGGTAAATGGCATCTGAAAGGAGGCTTGCTCGTCTGTTAGAATTTCTCTGGTAATATTATACTCTTGCTAAGCTCCCTTTGAGACAAAGTAGTTAGCTTCTTACACAGATTAGCATTTATGAGTGTGTATGTCACTGATAGGGGACAATCTGGCTCACTAGTCACAAAAACCCCTGTATACTATGCTTTTCAATTTTAAAAAAATGGCAGTATCAGTATGACTCTTCCCTGAGAAGCTAGTAAGCACTTGACCTTAGAAACCTACCATAAAAAATTCATAAAGGTCATAGGAGACTGTTGTGAAGCTCCAGAAGAGGATGAAAAGAAAGATCAGGAAATACTTATGCAGATAAAGATGATAAATAGAAAGGCCAGACCATTAATCATGGTGAATTTCATTAACCTCATACTGTGTGGAAGACTGGCACTGCTGTTATTAAATAAAGCTTTTTCTTCTGTGTTGCCGTGCTGGGCTGTACATTTTTGAAGCCCTGAAAATAAAGCTAATGAGTTGATGGTACTTATGTGTATTAAGAAAAGTTACCAACAAATAATAGTATAAGTATTGTTGGGTAGCAGGAGATACAGAATTTCTTGGGATTATGAGCAAAAGAAATAACAAATTATGTTTGATCATTTATTTGAAGTTAAGGCGAGATACATAAATCCATAGGGCAAGAAGTCAAGAATATCATATGATGTCTGCAAGGCTTTTTTTAGGCCAATGGAACTAGGGTCTCCAGATTAGTATTGTAGTTGTATCTGACTGTTTATGAGCATGCAGGAGCAGAATAAACAAATTTAGCTGCATAAATTATCGGTAGGAAAAATAAAAAGAGTTAACTCCCGAAATAGCTATTGTTTCTAAAGTTCTTTTCCAACTGCACATTTTTCTCTGTGAGCTGCATATACATGGGATACCAAGCCTGAGGTGCAAGATACTTTTATCTTGAAGGCAGTGGGTAGGTGAGCATTGCTTGATGACATTTAGCACAGTATTTATAATAGTAAAGTCAGTTCTCCCTTCTGCTGCTCTTATTGTGAGGGAGTAGCATGGTACAGTGGTTTCAGTGTTGGCCTATGACTCTGGAGACCAGGGTTGGTATCCAGGCTCAGCCATGAAAGCCACTGGGTGACCTTGGGAAAGTAACTTTCTCTCAACTGTAGAGAAAGGCAAAGGCCCTCTGAACAAATCTTGCCAGGAAAACCCCATGATAATTTCACTTTAGGGTCACCCTAAAGTTGAAAACGACTTGAAGGCACACAAGAACAACAAAAATCTTTCTTTGTTAGTTTGTACATGTTCTTATGCTGCAATATTTTGCAAGTACCTTATATATGTGACACCTAGGCCCTTTCCGCACCTTACCTTCTTCCAGTGCTGGAGTGCGAGGATTGAGCGAGCAGCTTCCCGCGAGAGGCTCTCACGTCCGGGGTCCTTCAGCTCTGCACAAGCTGACTGCTCACGCAAGAGCCCCAACTCTTCCTTCTGCAGTGCAGCCTGGGAGTTTCCCAGGCTGCGCTGGGGCAGGAAGCGTGACCGGCGCGACTGTGGAGGCTCTGCACGCCAGGTAAGTGCATGCGGGGCTTGGGAGCAATGCACAATTGCGCACCATTTTTGGCTTCTAGCCAAAAATGAAAAGGTGTGCGATTGGCGCCTGCTGGCCCCTGGAGCATCGTGTGATTATGAGTGCATCGTGGAGATTGCTCCTCACAATCGCACAACGCTCCAGGCCCTCTTTCGCATGGAAAATGCCATGTGAAAAGGGCCCTAGTTGTGGCAGATTGGAGTCAGAATGACCCTAGTTAGCTTGGAACTTTTAATTTTGCTGGCAGCATTATGTAACTGTTATGTTTAAATTTTTATTTTTAAAGTGTTGCTGAAGTATTCTTCCTCTTAATTTGGGGTCAAACTGTGGGTAAAACCTGGTAGACCATGGATGGAATGTTGTGGAGTGAGGGCCAGTTAGTAACAAGAGGTTTGCACTGAAGTTTCCTGGCTTCTCAGAGCCAAATATTGGTTACCTGAGAGAACACTATCAAGATAACAGACTTTGGCAAGATAATATATGGCATTTTTCCTCCCCCGTATCATGAAGCTGTTAAGTGAGTACTGGTTCTTTATAATTTTGTGAATTCATGGTTTGATGAATTCCCCATCTATAGTAATATCTTACTTCTGGACTAAGTGGGTAATAGTTGGACCTCATGAACTGCCAATTCTTTCATTGTTCCCTTGTAATTTTGTGAAATCTGGGTATAAGGTTTCATTCCCCCCTCCAAACAGAACTTAACACAGTTTTAGGGCTGAGCCAGAATAGCATCACCATAAAATTGATCTCTATTTGGCTGTTTTTTTTTGGGGGGGGGAGATGGGGTTGGGCATGTATATAGCGGCAAAATGTTTACCTTTCTAGTCCATTTGCGGTTAGTCAAAAAGAAAGGAAACACAGATTATGGATTACTTCCTTTTTAATTGCTAGTTTATGCATCTGTTGGTACTTTGGAGGGTTATGTAGTGTGATAATTCCCATTTCCTCTCTTGATAAATGGATAATGTGGACCGGGTCATGCTGTATATTGTATTGGCATAAGGCTTACAAATTTTAGATCTGAGGGTAACCTGCTATACATCCCTTCCCCTTCTTGGTCTGTAAGGTGTTTACCTGTTTAGAGAGGCAGTGAATTTGTGATTCTGTAAGATCACCTATGGGCATAGGAAGATGCACACAGGAAGTATTGCTGTCAGTGTAATATTTGCCCTCAGTGGTGTGAGCTCCATCACTACATGGTCAGTGGTGGGCTGAGATCACTCCATGAAATAGAAATCAGAGGAGTAAAATTATGCATCAGCAGCCTGCAGTAACCACAACCATGTGTGAATAGTGAATTGCAGGATTTTGGTCAGGAGGGGTTTGCAAGATGAAAAGCTCTCTAGTACCTTCAGCTGCACAAAGTTTTGAAAATCTCTACACGTATGCTTATATTTCACTACTTTTGTACATTTTTATTTAATTCTCTTCATGTTTAACTAAGGCGAAATCCTAAGCAGATGTGAAGTTGAAAGACATTAAAAGGTCTTTTATATTTTTTTCAAGTACATCTTAATTTGGGGGGAAAAAAAGAATGATTTATAATATTTTATCTTTGAATCACTTAAAAAAGGTTCCACTGACTTTGTCTAACTTTTTTTTTTTTTTGTACAGCGCAAGCTTTTCAAGATTAATTGAAGCATGACAAATTTCAGCCAAAGGGAGAAAACATTTATAAAGTCAAGATATAGTAGAACTGGGGATTTTATAGGTAGAATAACTCTTTCAAGTTGAAGCAGTGAATTAACTATGATGTGACTCACTGAAGGGCACGTTTACCAACAGTCTTCATCATCTTATCAATAACAATGCAAATTGACTTGTTTTAAACAAAGACTGCAATCTTGATATGGTAGCATTTTGTACATATTTTTTATAAGAGATTCCACATAGTGCAGAAAGGCAGCAGCAATTTGGGACATTCTGATAAACCTGCTAGTAAATCTAAAATACAGTTTATTTGTTTTTTGCTCTGTGCTTTAGATGTGTGTTTCAGAATTGATTCCACAGAACAACAGTGACAATTTAATTAATTAGTTAATTTCTTACCTGCTTCCCCCTGTGGAACAAGGGAGGAAACCACAACAAACAACACATAACATCAGTTAAAAGAGTATCTAATATATAAAAGTCAAAGTTTGTGAGTTTGTCTGTGTCAGGAGAAGACCTGACCTCATATGATTGGCTGCCTAAGAAGATTCTATGGAATCCTGGGGTTTGCAGTTTAGGGAGGGGCCGATAGAATTCTCAGCCACAGAGAGCTCTTGGGCCTCAGGCTGGTTGCTATGGAGACGAGACCTAAAAGCATGAAGGAGGAGGGTGATGTGTTCCCTCAGGAACCCAACGTCTGTCTGTTAATAACTGAATGCAGATTGGATTGCGGAATGTGGGAAAAGTTACGGGTACTGAACAAGACAGTTTGGGGAATTAGAGACACAGGATCTCAAATCTTTCTAACAAGTATTACCTATGAGATAATAAAATCCTGGGCAATGCCGGATATATATTCTGGTATACTATACTGGCAGAAGGAACTTCCCCTCTATTGATGCCAATTTATACCACATGAATTTTCCCACTTTTGATTTCCTTTTGCTTTTTAAATTGAAGTTTTCATTATGACCTTCAAGGTGACCAGATAAAGTCAGCCATGAACTTCCAGAGGCTTGGCTCATGCTCTGTTACTGGAGTTGAAGCTGAGGTCAAGTTGTCTCTGGAGGTAACAAGGATGGCTTTCCTATGAAATGGTATAAAATGTATGCAGAAATATTAGTTTCTAAACACCCCTTCCCTTATAAGACCTTCCTCTTGCTCCTAAGAATGCCTCTGCTCTTTTGGCCTCTCTCCTGCTGTGGGTTTGTACCTTTCGAGACCACAGGTTTCGCTCTGCTTATGTAGCAGCTCTGACTGTATCTCCTGGTTGCTGGTCAACCACCTACCTGTGCCTGCCGATGGTCATCTTCTCAGGTACTGTGGCAACTGGCAGCTCCAGCTTGGACTCTTTAATGGGTAGAGTGAGCCGTGGGAGATGCTATACCATGCCACAGTAGAGATTGAGAGATCAACAAGCCCATGGGAATGAACACTACAGATCATTAAAGGACCTAAATACCATTGCCATATAGTTGTACCCTTCTTATAAACAGCAGTATTTGATACAGGATTTTTGCTTGTTCCTTTTTAGCTTTAAATTGGAATTCTTATCAAATCAGACTCACTGGGTTTTTTTAGATTTTTGAAGTAGGATGTCATGGAGCCTAAAATCCTATTAGTACTGTGCATGTGTGAATACAATTTTTAACAAATCTAAGAACAGTTCTCCTCTGTAGAAAAGGGAAGTTCCTGAGACATACAAAAGAAATGTACCCAACTGGTTCAGTTCAAGATGATGTACTTGAGTTAATTAACTTCTTCCAAATGTTAACTGTAACATTCAGGCTCTTAACCTTATTAGTTTCAGTGGATAATGTTTGAGTTCTAGGTAATGAGGCAAAAAAAATACCGTACAGCAATAAATGGGAAATAAATGTGGAGATACAGACTAGAAGATATCTGTTAATAAGATCTTCAAGCTTCCTGCAAACAAGGTTTGTCCCCTTTTTGCTGCTGCTTTACATAATGGTGACACTGCAACTTTTAGTAGTTTATGTGGCTTCTAACATTATTGAACATAAAAACTGAGTTTTTCGGTTATAGCAAGAAGTCTACAGTTCATAACTTTAAAGTAATACCATTCAATTAAGAAACAACAAAAACAGTGTCTTAGGACCTTGTGAGAAGTTTTTTTTCACTTATATGTGCTGCTACTCTCTACTCCATGATTTGGCAGGGTTTATACACTGCATGATTTCATTTCCCAACCCATTCACCAAATGAAAAGTTCATTTACCAAAAGGAATGTGGCAGGGAGATATTTTATTTGCACATCGCAGTTGAAAACCTGTGGTGCTCTGAGGCTGCTGCCAAGTGGTAATGAACATAAATGCCAAATCAGGTGCCCCATAATTGGAAGAGAACAAAATGGTCTCACATTGCAAAATCTGTGATTAGCAGTGAGACCACTTAAAAACTGACTTCTGCTGTATCTTTCTGGGTTGGGTTTAGGTGAGGTTCAGACTCTATACTATCAGTGTTAATTGTGGCTTGCCTCGTGATGCAGTTTGATGCATGTCAATAGTAAGCCCCACTGAGTTGAACAGGTACTCCAAGGTAAGCGTATAGGCTTGAAGACTGAGAGATGTTCTAAGGATAATGCGTGGACAGTATTTTCAATGTCTATGGTTAAATACCATATAAAATTGAGATGTACCGGTACACAGGTTTTCATTGATGAAGTACAAACTGAAACAGATACCATGGATGAGTTTTAAGTCATTGTTGACAGGTTCAAGAATTGAGCAAATCTGTGCATCTCATGCACATCTCCTTAGCATATGAGATGAATTGAGTACAACAGGAGAGGGGAAACTACTGTTGGAGAATCATTCTGCATTCCATCTTTCTAAGCCCTCTGCATTGGCTGTGCTGGTTAGGTCTGTTGGGAGTTGAAATCCAAGAGCATCTAGAGGACCATAAGTTTCCTGCCTTTCACCAGGTCATGACATTTGGAAATTGACTTCTGAGCCCCACACTCTGAACTTCACTTATTCCCAAAAGGCACAAAATATGAACTTCATTTATTCCCAAAGGCACAAAATATGTATTCCTTTGACAATTAAGTTAAAACGTATTGATATAGCTTTGCCTTTGCCCTATAACAGCATGGGGACCTCAGGTGGAGCAAAGCTTGTTGCAAAGTGTAGAAAATGACTATAGCTGCGTAAACAAAGCAATCTCAATGCTTTCCCAAAGGAATCAAGCAGTATCTTCATTTGTGATGTTGTGATAAGGCTGTTCAGTTGGCACCTAAGAAACTGATAAGCAGCATGGTGAAAGCCCTGCTTCTGCCTCAGTATTCAGTCTGTAAAGTAGGAAAACACTCCTAAATATAGTTGTTAGCTTCAACTGGAGTGGACCCAATGAAACAATGAGATTTGGAGAAATAAGTATCTACTCAAAACTGTTGTCTCAGTGTGCCCTTTTCTTTACATCCTTTGGAATAAAAGACATGTTGTACTTCAGCCTTTGCGCCTTTTGAGAATGACTAAGATTGTCCAGGGGAAGGCTATTTTGGATGAATGAATTATTAATGATTTGTCTTTAAAACCTAAGCAAATGTCATAGAAACTTGACATTTTTTCCTATGACATTTGCTTAGGTTTTCAAAATGAATATATTAAATCTTTAGGTCAGTTTTGTTTTCAGTACTAATGAAGAACGAGCATATATTTTTGCATTAGAGCAATAGAGCATCAAATTCATCAGAAATAGTATTTTGCCCAATGTAAATAAAAAAGCAAGAAGTTTCTCACTAAAACAAATGACGCCTAAGTGAAATGCACCTCAAGCTTCCAAATAAACTGGTAGTGAAGTAAAATAAATGCAGAAAAACTGCAGCCCTTTGGTGTGATTTTGAAAAGTAGAAGTTGCACCAAGTCTTCCATTCACTTCCACTACAATTTAGGTTGTCATCTTCATCATAATTTCTTAGAGGTTCTACTGAAACTATATGGAGTTATTTGTTGTTGTCAGAGACTACATTTCAGATTTGTGGAGTTATTAAGAAAGCCAGCATAGTGTAGTGGTTTGAGAGCTGGACTGTTGACTCTGGAGACCCGGCTTTAAATCCCAGCTTGGTGATAGAAGCCTACTGGATGACTCAAGGAGGCAAAGGCAATCCCCCAACCCTTGAACAAATCTTGCCAAGAAAACCCAATGATAGGGTCTCCATAAGTCAGAAATGAAGACACAGAAGGACAATAAGAAAAAACTGCATCAAACCAGCCAACTCTCCAATGTATATTAGGAGCATGAACTTTCTTTTTTGTGTTTATGGCAACCTTGTTGATTTTAACCCAAGTTACACAATCACTTTCATTTAGCAAATGCTTTTGTTCCTTCAGTATGCATGCATAATACATAGACCCATTTAACTTAGGGCTGGACTGCCCTGCTATAGTGCTATTATTCCACTTTCAACATCCTGTGGAATTCTGGGGTTTGTAGATTCCTGAGACCAAAATGCTCTTTGGCTGAGAATGGTAAATGCCCTTCCCTAAACTGGAAACCCTGGGATTCTATAAGATGTTGAAAGTGGAATAATAGCACTAGAAGAGTGTAGTCCAGTTGGGCCCTTAATGATACTTACTTGGTTTGAGACAGTGTATGGGATGCTAATCCAGGCATTTCTATGAAGTAACTGGGCGTGTGTTGGAATACTTATATGTTCTTTAAATTACAGCTATATAGTGTATCGGACAGAAGGCTATCTCTTTGCTGATGCAAGTGAAGATTTTCAGTGGTGAAGATAATAGAACTGTAATCTCTGATTCTGGAGTTTTGCTCTTGACTATTTTCCATCAGTTGTTAATGTGGAATAGAGCATTTAATTTATGCACTTCCAACAAAGAACAGTTTACAAGGAATGATATACTAGCAAAGAATAACATCCACTAGCAAAGCAGAGAATTCTTTTTGTCCCCTCAGTAGCTCGTGCTGAATAGTGAATTCAACATTCTAACCTTTTAAAAAATAGGAGCTGTATGTTTTTATATACCACCTTGAGGGCTCCTTGGTAAAAAGGCAGCATATTAACATCTTTATGTTTGTCAAAGAACAAGTGAAGCTGTATTTATAACTTCAGTTAGTGAAGCAGTATTGATGAAACATATAGTATTGGTAAACAAAGGTAGTTTGAGACCTTCTTAAATGCATGCTGCTTTATTCATAAATGTATTTTCTTTTCTCAGCATTTTATAGTGTTAATATACACAGGAACAGGTTTGTTGATGTTACATCTTTCCCATATGTTACTGAAAGTCTCGCCTATTTAGCTGTTATTAAACAATAACCATAGATACAGTTGTGACATGCACTTTCCTTCTATCACTGAAGTGATCCCACTTTACTCTGTTTCTG
Organism: Ctenosaura bakeri; assembly: GCA_948474755.1. Taxonomy (NCBI): domain Eukaryota; kingdom Metazoa; phylum Chordata; class Lepidosauria; order Squamata; family Iguanidae; genus Ctenosaura; species Ctenosaura bakeri. The sequence continues at coordinate 247,224 of CAOLHI010001271.1, forward strand.
TGACATCATATAGAAATGCCACGTGTGATGCAGTGGTTTAAAAGTGTGTTGGGGGTGGGATATGCTTGTGTATTCTTATATTCCCAAATTGGAAGTTTACTTGACTTTTCAGTTTGTACACCCTGAGGTTGTGGACAGGGTCCTTGAATAAGTGAGAGCAATCACATATGTGCTAGACCCCTGCCTTTCTTGGCTCATTCTTGGCCAGAGGGGGACTGGCTAAGTGGATAAAGGGAATAAACTCCTTACAACAAGGCAGAGTTCCAACTTGTCTAAATGAGGCAACTGCAGCATCTCTATTGAAAAAGACTTCCCTGAATTTGTCTGTCATGGATAATTTCTGGCCAGCATCTACTGTTCCATTTTTGGGCAGGGTATGAGAGCATGTGAGAATCAACATGGTGTGGTGGTTTGAGCATTAGACTACAACCCTGGAGGCCAGAGTTTGATTCCCCACTTGGCCATGGAAACCCACTCCCCTTGCGGTCACCATAAGTCAGAAATGACTTGAAGGCATACAACAGCAACGATTAGAGCATGTGCTGGCCTCCAAGCTCCAAAGGTACCAGTGTAAAGTGGATTATCTTGATATATTTCAGTCTGGTTCCATACCTGGTTACAAGACAAAGATGACTTTGGGTGCCTTTGAGGATGACCCGTACCAGGAACTGGATAGAGGACATGTTTTCTTTCTGTTTCTTTTAGACTTTTCAGTGGCTTTCCGTACCATCAACCATGGTATCTTTCTAAGCTGGGTTTTGGAGGCACTGTTTTGCAGTCACTTTGTTTCTTCCTTGTGTTAACAAGACCAGAAGGTGGCACTGTAACATTTCTCTTTAGCTATTTGACTACTGACCTATGGGGGTATCTGTTCTGTCTCCTCACCCATCCCCCAGCACCGCAGAAGCTCAATGGCTGTGCTTCCTGTCCCAGCACAGCCTGGAAAAGTACCCAGCTGTGCTGCAGAAGGAAGAGCCATGGCCATCGTGCTCCCTTCAGCAGGGAGCCAGCTGGTGTGGAGGGGAGCACTCCAGTCATGCTCCCCTCCTGGCAGAGCCACTGTCGGGATCGCCACCAGATGACTTTGCAAAAAGGTAGGGTGTGGAAAGGGCCTGAATCTCTCCATACGAGGCTGCCCAGATCCTGAGGAGAGGGCCTGCTCTCAGTCCTACCACCCCTATAGGCACAACTTGTGAAGACACAGGATGCAGCATTCTCAGTGGCTATCCCTAGGCCACTAGAATTCCCTTCCCAGGAAGTCCAGAATGACTGACTCCTTGTTGTCCTATCATAAGCAAGCAAATACTTTATTAAAAAATGACAGGGTTTAGGACTTAAAGGTTTTGAGGATAGGCCTTATTGAACTGTTTTCAACTGTGTTTTATTATTTTATGTTTCATACTTTAAATTGTTTTGATATTTTGTATACTTTAATTCTATTTTGATGCTGACTTTCTTCAGAATCCTATTCAACCAGTTGTTTTACATTTTTGCATAACTGTGTAGCTGAGGGACTAAGAAACCCTATTACTGAATTGTGAAGATGCGTAACAGGACACCAGCAAGAGTGCCCAATGTGCACTGGGACCAATATGATACACATCGGTCCCATTGTATATTGGTCTCTTGTGCATCGGGCACTATTGGGCATCAAACACTTTGCCAGCTCTGATCCATAGTAATGTAACAGCAGCCCTCTATTGGTTATGGATGTTACACAACTGCACAATTCTAATTCCTATAAAAGTAAGTCCACTTACAAATGTGCAACAGGATTCTGACCTGTGGCTATATTGTTCTTTTTTTTAAATTGTTTGCCACTTTGCCTTTGCTATGTATCCAAAGGTGGTGATGATGGTGGTGGTGGTAGTGAAATGATGATGATGATGATGATGATGATGATGATGATGATGATGATGATGATGGGGCAAAGATTCTTAAAGATCTGTTTTCTAAGTTAACAATGTATTCACTTTCCTAGGAGTAAGTCTCTTTGAATTGAATGGTACTCACTTTATTTTACTTTGTTTTTGTCTACTTCCAAGGAGGGGTAGACTAAACCAACAGTCTCTCTTGCATCACCTGTTTTATCTCAGTACCAAGCAGAAGAGATGTTAAAACTATAATGGATTTGGCTATGGCACAAGTATGCTTAAAGTACCTGGAGCGCCTATAGGTAAATAAGAGCTGCTGCATTATTCCTAGAGTGGCCCTGACCTAGTGGAAATGATTTAAGTCATGGGACTAGAAATTTGTCAGAAAAATTATTTCCTTAACACTGAGAATATGGGTAAATGCTTATAATATAGAGCCTTCCACTACTACTGCTATTTCCTGTTATTATTGTTATCATCATCTTTATTTGTATTTTGTGTCTGCCTAGAACTATGATATTGTTCATATGTAATCTTAGACTACTGCTTGGGTACATCTATTTGTATAATATTCCTCAGATTTTTTTTGTTTGCTTAGTACAAAACTTTACTTTAAAACTTGCTATGGTGTTATGGATTTCAGATGTATTTTTGCCCTTAATTTAAGCTGTTTCAGAGCTTTATTTAGAATGAGCTGAGAGAATTATTTTAGTTTCAAGCTAGGTTTTGCTTTTGATCTAGATCTTGTGATGTGTCTGCTTCCAAATTGATAGGAAATCATATGAGAGACTCTACAAGCCTGTTATGTTAACTCACTGGATATAGTTGGGGAAGAAAGAAGCATAGTAAATTTTTGTGCAAAGGAGAATATATTTCAGGAAGTGTCTATATTTGGATTTCAATATATTTCTAAAGAAATAATTTAGCTTCAGATCTATTGCGTTAATATATGAAACAAAGATTTTAGAGCAGGTGTTGTGCTTTGTTTAATGAACAAAGCATTTTGTTCTGAGCTAGATGATATTTTTAATTTTTTTAACTGTTTTGATTGTTTTCTATCTGAATTATCTTTTAACTTAGGTTGTGAGAAAAGTAGGCTATAAATTGAATAAGTAAATGTGCTTTATATTTATGAACATACTATGGCCTCAATATTATTAGATTGTTCACAATATTCAGCAACCTGATAGTATGAACCTGTGTATTTCTACTCAAAAACAAGTCCCAGTGAGTTCAGTGGAATGTAACAGATGTGTATAGTTGTAGCCATAGTTGAGTAAGGGCAATTTTGCCTTCCTATTTGCTAGTTTTAAAGCTAGAATTTATAGGAAACAGTTTATTAGAGGATAAAGTTAATATAGCCAAATATGATGCTCACAAGTTGGTTCTGTGTCAGTATCTGAGAAGGTTTTGTAGCAAGAATGTTTTGGAACTTATGAAGTTCTCTTGCATCTTTGATATGTATGGTTTGTATGCCAAAACTGTACTAAAGTATACAAAAACCATTCTTTCACAATGTAGTACTTACAGTTCTGATACTGAATAGTAGCATCTCTGAGCTGTGATGCCATCAATATTGTCATTATGATACCATCTTCTCATAATATATCTGTTAAGAAGTTAGTCTAGCTATACCACTTAAAATGAAGCCTGTCACCTAATTCAGGATCATTTGAGGGATTAATTTGTTACATCTGTAGAAGCTTGGATATAAATTACATATTTTAGAGAAGAGAAATTGCTTTTAAGAAGATATTTTAGCAGGCAGTATTTTAAAAGTGTTCCCTTGTATGTAATAATAAGTAAAGAATGTCTTTTCAAAGATGGTGGTGTCTGCTGTCTTTAGAAGTTTTACATTTGCACAGGACAAACCCAAGACTCACCCTCAAATCAAGGAGCATTGAATCTAAGATCAGCCAATTTATATTGTTAACCTATAGCAGAAAATCCCACAAGCTCCCTGGCAGTAAAAATGCAATAATAATAATTATCCATATGCTAACATTTACTCTGTATAATGGTAGATCCAGTCCTTTAATGAATCCAGCACTTAGTTGGAGCCCCCTTTTTATTGACTTAAATCACAAGCTGAACATGAGTCAGCAGTGTGATGCGGCAGCCAAGAAAGCCAATGCAATTCTTGGTTGCATCAATAGGAGTATGATATCTAGATGAAGGGAGGTAATGGTACCACTCTGTTCTGCATTGGTTAGGCCTCATTTAGAATACTGTGTCCAGTTCTGGGCACATCAATTCAAGAAGGATATCGACAAGCTGGAATGTGTCCAGAGGAAGGTGACCAAAGTGGTGAAGGGTATGGAAGCCATGCCGTATGAGGAACGGCTTAGAGACCTGAGTATGTTTAGTCTGCAGAAGAGAAGGTTAAGAGGGGACATGATAGCCATGTTTAAATATTTGAAGGAATGTCATATTAAGGAGGCAGCAAGCTTGTTTTCTGCTGCTCCAGAGACTAAGACAAGGAGCAACGGATTCAAGCTACGGGAAAGGAGATTCTACCTGAACCTCAGGAAGAACTTCCTGATGGCCAGAGCTCTCTGGCAGTGGAATATGCTGCCTCAGAATGTGGTGGAATCTCCTTCTTTGGAGATTTTTAAGTAGAGGCTGGATGGCCACCTGTTGGGAATGCTCTGATGTGTGTTCCTGCATAGCAGGGGATTGGACTCGATGGCCGCTGGGGTCTCTTCCAACTCTATGTTTCTATGACTTATTTTTAAAATAAGTTAATCAGTTGCTGTTGTTGTTGTTGTTGTCTAACCTATTAACTGACTAAACATTACCGAGGACCTGGCTCTGCGAATGTTCGTCTTCCTAATGCTTCACCACTGGCCATTTCCAGTGGGGCTGATGGGATTCACAGATGTTCAGTAACATCTAGGCCCCACAGGTTTCCCACCTGTGAATCACAGTGTTATTTAAAGACTGCTTCCCTTTGTTCCAGTCTATTATTTTGGGAGAACATAACATTATAATTTTACTTTATTCCATGAGCAACATTGTCCCATGGAGCTAATTTCCCATTTTCTCATGTCCCATTAATTTCTCATTTTCTTAGGTGGAAGGGACAATTCTGCACAGATGGCTGAGTGGATACAGATGCTTCTTCCAGTGAAATCTGATAGAAAGTCCTTGCTCACACACTTACTTCAGATTTCTGTAACATTCTTATCTCCTTCTTCTCATGAGTACCACTTGACTAACGGTCCTGTTTTCTTTCCCTATAAAACATGCATTCTTCAAAACAGGTTCTTTATTGTCTTTAGATTTTTTTAAAAATTAAAATTTCAAAAGACAGGAGTTAAATGCTTTTCCTGTCACGGTTTATATCTGCTAATTAAACCTTGTAACTGAAGTAACAGGCAAGTTCCGTCTTCAAAGCTCTAGCCTTAGCACCAGCCTTATTGTTTCCTCACATGCATTTCCTGGTCCATTTGAAATTATGCTATTTTCCTTCTCCTATCACTTCAGAGATAAAGGTGTGAAAATGAGTCAACTCTCTATTTCTGCTACCTCATTTCCTTATTTCCATAATACCTTTTCTTTTTCTGATTTTCCCCACATAGTTAGTGTTATCATTCTTATGTTTATCTGAAAGTTTTTCACTTTGTAATGTGTGCTACCCAGATTAGGAAAATAAAGACGGTTTCACACGGGAAGGGAAGCTAAGAAAGACAGAAGAAATCATGTCCAACTAGGTGTAGTGGCCACCTCAGGGTAGTATCAGCACATAACCCCTGAGCACTGTAGCCATTCATGTCTCTCAAGGGAACAGGACTGCATGCTTCATGGTCTACCCTCATGAATTCTCTGCTAGGCTGCTACCTTCAGGGATTCAATTGCCAATACTGAAATGAGTCTCAGTCTGGTTGATTTTTGTATGTAGAATGGAGAGAGGAGACACTCATGCAGAAAATTTTTGGGCCAACCCTGAATGGTTTCTTCGGCTGGATCAACTGGAGGGCTTAAAATGGGAGCCTTTTTTTTAAGATGATGCTGCCCAGCACAGGAGTAAATCCTTATACTTTCCACTGTTGGAAAAAACACACAAACTCTCCAGTCCCTGGTAGGGTCCCTAACTTGGCTTGAAATCTCCATTTTGCCAATTAAGTATTTTAAAAAAAAAAAAAACAAGTGAAGGAAATTCATTCTTTCTCTGTCCTAATCAATGTGAGTGGTTCACCAAGCAGTGCTGTGGATTAATTAGCTTTGCAGTGATTAATTAATGCAGACAGGAAGGTATGACAGCAAATATAGTGGAACATTTCACCACAGAAGATTCACACAGCCCTCCTTATATGATGAAAGAACATGGGGAGACTATATGGATTAATTATCATGTACTAAATAACCCACACTCTGCAAAATTCACTCTGAGGTAGACAATAGTTTGAGAGATAAGCATGAGCAACACAGCACACTTCCACAGAAGTTGCTGAGACTGATGCATCCATACAGCTTACAGCTTTTATAGGTTAACAGTCCCAGTTAAGGCGCACGAAGCAATGATTGGTGAGAGCCATAAATTCATAAACCCATACTACCTCCCCAATATTTTCCAGGCCAGTGCGTGCCACACGTTCGCCCCACATTCTTGACCGAGGTGACTGCATATTTCTTGCTCTTACCTCACCAGGACTGGGTTCTCAAAACAACATGCCTCTCTCATTTTCACTCTTATCTGTTCTTCCCCTTCTCACCAGATACAATGTTGCAGTGAGCAATTAGCAATAGGTGCTTTGAAACAACAGTTAGCAAAGGATACTTTGTAACAATAATAAGCAAACCCTAACAGTGATACATAGTAACTGCTATGCAGTAGGGTTTGATACATTTGCCTCAACACACATCCAGCAGACCATACTAATTTTTCCATGGCAATGAGCTTCACAACTTGACATTAACCCTACTTTGCAGGATCTGTGCAGTCCCTACCCTGACAACTGTCCAGTGGGCATTTGTGAGAGTGAGTTCTCAGTGCAAACCAGTGTGCGCAAAAAGGCATCATGCTTCGCCTGCGTGCCTCTTAGAATGTAGGACATGTGCATTTGTTCAGATGTATTCTTTCAGCAAATTCCTACGAAGTTATCTGCAGTTTTTGAGGAGTTACATTTGAAACCACAGCCTTACAATCAACTTCACTGATCAGTTGTTTCTGCTGATGTGAGAAATGGTCTTTGCAAGCCACAAATGCTGATCAGAGAAGGAGTGCCTGATTCTTCCAGCTGATATGAGCTACTCACTCTTTTCACATTTTCCCCTCCACCAGTTCTGAGATTGAAATAAGACCAACCGGTTGGGGAAAAGAGAGAGATGTAAGAAAGAGGAGAACTGACAAGCAGCAGAAGAGTTCAGCACCCCCCCCCTTTTGCTGTTTATATTTTTGCTGTGGTAATGTAGTTCTACCCTGGGCTAAGCTTGGGTGTTCAGCTAAGAATATTGAGAACAGCCTTACGTTGTCAGACTGCCAGTTCAACATTACCAGCTGTGTCTATGACAGGCAGAATTTGGTGAAAAAGTGTAGCTGGCAATGGATAAATTAAAACCACATATTGTTGTATCTGTTTAAGGTGACAATTGCTCAGTTAAAATAAAATGCTTGCAAGTGATGTAGAGGTTTAAGCATTGGGCTATGACTGCAGAGACCAGGGTTCAAATCCCTGCTTGACTGTGGAAATCCACTGGGTGACCTGAAGAAAGTCACACTCTCTCAGCCTTAGAGGGAGGCAAAAGGCCCCCCCTCCCGAATAAATCTTGCCAAGGAAACTTCATGTTGGGGTCACCATAACTTGGAAATGACTTGAAGACACAGAAAAACTGCTCAAATAAAAAACAGTTAATCAGCCTGCTATGAAGATAAATAACAAAGAAAATATGAAAGTGAAACAGTGTTATTAACGTCATGATTCCATATACAATTCCACATGTGTAGTGTCAGTAAGCATATTGAAATAAGCATATTTCATGACATATAAAAATCTTTGTAAATTTGAAGAGATAAGAATATTATAATGTTGCTACTATGTGAACAGAGCAAATAGAAACCAGAAGTATGCCTTATTAATTAAAGCAACATAACCTTGAAAAATCAGTCTTATCTGTACAGCTTTTGATATATATCCTTTCACCTGGTAAGGAGACCATCAGACAAAAATTATGAATTAAGATAAATACCAACATCTCATATTTCCTATGCGATATTTCCTATGTATTTTCTGTGGCATTCTATTATATCTGGTTTTATTTAACTGTACAGTTATTCCTTGCGGGTTTAACCTTTGCAAACTTGGTTATTCATGAGGCGCCCACTTGCATCACTCCCTTTCTCCACCCCCACCCCCCGTTTCCCTGCCTTTTGCCTGGGCGTGTGTGTCTTCTTTCCATAGACCTCGACAAAAAGCAAGTGAATGGCAGGGTTTAGCCCCATGCGCACACCTTCTCCAGTGGTGTCGCTGACCCCTCCCATTCACTTGTCTATCACCCAGGCTCCGGGATGGCAGCATGCTTGGGCAAAACAGAAGTGAATGGGGGAGAAGGCACATGCCCATACTTCTCCGGGCATGTGGGTGTCCCCTTCCTTTTGGTTGTCTATTGCTTGGGTGCCTGGAAGGAAGGCAGTGTGTGTGGGGGAGTCCTGGAAGGGAATGGGAGAGAGAGAGAGTGCTCACTTGGGGGGTATTCATGGTTCTGCACCCCAAACCCTTGCAAAAGTCGAGATGCCACTGTATTATAACTGGTTTTATTTAACTTTCAAGTTATATATCTCATGAATAATCTTATTGCTGTTTTGTATAATATATGACACTGTTGAATGATGCATTATCTCATGTAAATGTTTTCACTTTCATATTTGCTTAGTTATTTATTCCCATGCAGGACTGTTTTACTGTGTTTGTTTGGAATACATGCTAGCAAGCATTTAATATGGTCTGTTTATGTAAAGGTAAACTAATCTTTTGTGAATAATTAATTGTTCAGGTAAAGATACCACCTTCTTATTTTTGAGTTCCTAGTTTTTAAAAAGGCCATAGATTTTTAAGATAGATCTTTGGGGGTTTTTTTCACCAAACCTCAAGGCAAATAGTGATTTCTCTTACAAAGAAGCATACGAGGAACTTGGAGAGATGCCAAAGCAGTTTATACAAGTTGAGAAATTTGTCAGAATAAATTTGTTCCACACAAACTGTCTGGACTTTTAACATTAAATTTACTTTCTTCCTTCATCTGATCTCAGCCTCTGTATAGTCTGTTCATACAGACTCCCTTTTTCCCCAGATTCAAAGAAGCACCCCTTAGCATCACCTGAGTTTTCAGGTACATGAATTATAATGATTAGGAACCTTCAGTGTAGCTTTTTGCCACCTTCTTGAAATAGCTGTTCATTCATTTGTGATAGTGTCAGATCACACCTGGTTGAACAACTGACTAGCCTTACAGGGATGGGCAGAGGCCTGTGGATTTCTAATAATGATCCATCTGACCACAATTGCTTTCGGGAGGATTAGGCTTTCCCCATCACAACAAATACCCGTTCCTTTCATTATAGCCTTCCTGATCTGCAACTCCAGCTGGTTCTTTTGCTAACAAGCTGCCTCTGTGAAGAGTGATTACAGAAAAGCATGCGTAAAAGAAGTTCTTTTCATTCTCAAATTAATTCTCTCATAAATTTAAGCTGAAAAATACTCATAATCGTGGTCTGTTTCTGGTACATCAGTTGTTTCAAAACGCAGCCGTGAATAAACTAGGAAGAAAAACAAAGTGCTGGCTATATGGTATGGTTCACTAGTCTACAGAGCAAAGTATGTGGGTTGAGCTTTTCACAAGTTTACTATCCATAACGCTTACATTCACACAACTGCTCTGTAGTTCTCTAGAAAAAATACATTAGATAAATACTGTTCAAAAAACGATTCAGTTATTCTTGGACTGGTATCCTATTGAGCTTTGGCTGCTCTGTCATTGATAGGAGTGTTCTGCTCACTTGAGTAAGTTCATCTGTTTCAGCTGTGGCAGTTTTTGTTGAAATTCTGTTAAAACCTTGAAATATATTGTAATTGATTGGAGGTCAGTCTGAATGACTTTTCAGGAATCCAACCCAATCCAGTGCTTCCAGCTGCAAAGAGATTCACTTCTTCCTCCCAACTCTGTAACTGTTGATTAGCAGTACAGTCAGTTGAGTAACTTTGAGGCAAATTTAAAAATTTTTGGTTAATAGAGGTTGGCAACCTTCTGTTGATGGAAGCTGGGACTGCCACAGAAGGTACAGTGCTTGGAAGAAGGGGATTCACTTTTATTGCCCACATCTTTAGAAAATGTAATCCGTTCAGAATTCTGTGTCTACATCAGGAATCAGTATGTGGGGCAGGAACATTATTGTGGCACTAGGGGTCTTCTTAGACCAAGGGTGAGCTACTGCCAGGAACTGGTGGGCCACATTGGCCTCCTGTAAAGCCTTGGAACACCACAGCACTGTGACCCCACCTTCATCGCAACCACCAGTATTATACTCTTTTTGCATATTTATTTTTTTTAAAATATGCATACATGTATACGTATATGTATATATACATATACATACATATATATATATATATGCATGCATGCATGTATGTATATATGTATGTATACATAAACACACACTAGAAATCACAATCTGTTCTCAACCTCCAAGGTATTCTATGCCATGCAGGCTTCTATTTAACCAGGAAGTGAACTGAAATTTGACTTTCAGGTTATTTCCTAGTTAAATAAAGGCCTCTGCCAAACCTAACACAGCTTGGTGAGGGCACAGAAGTTGTTTCTGTGTGAGAAAGTCATTTTGAGTTCTTAAAATATGGGAAGAAATATTTAGGAGTGACTAAGGGGCTGTTTGGGACCTCAGAAGCAGACTTGGTGAGGGCTCATGGGCCTACAGACTGTATTTTCTCCACTCTTGCTCTCGACATTTGATTTAGAAGTAGGATTCTGTGGGCACCAATGCTCTGAAGCTCTGCCATATGTCAGTGTTGTCAGTCTGAATGTGTGTGAGACATCCTTCTGAAGAACAAAATCCTGGGTAAGTGCTGGAATCCCAGAAGTAGTTCACTGTTCAGGAGTTTGGAAGCCCAGAAAGATTTTCATGAAACTATTGCCTCTGGAACCCAACAGGACCTAGTTCATATGTTACATCACTCACATAAGTGAAGCATCCTGATGAGTGAAGAAAACAGCTCAAAGCATCACTTTTCAGTCAGAGTGGCCACTTTATTTGGGAAAGATTTCCAATAACCCTTGCCCACTTCTCCATGGACCAGATAACATCAGAGGCTGTGGCCATACAAACACCAGGAACATTATATCATCCTTACTTGGGAACTGGCTTCACTGCACAGAGGCTGTGGAGCCACATAGTTGATGTTACTGTGCACAGAGTTTTCTTGGCTCAGGAAAGTGTACATGAGGTGTGCTTTCACAGCTCATACCTTGGTTGACTGAGTTTGTGTGCTTCTATTAGATGTGGTATTTAACAAGTCCTAGATCCTGCTTAGGTCCAGGCTATCTGGCAGACTATATCACCTATACGACCCTGCCCAGGTTCTGAGATCTTCAGAAGAGGCATTTCTTTCACTTCCATCACCTACACAGGTATGGCTGGTGGGAACATGAGGCAGGGTCTCTCTGGTGACTGTCCCTAGTGTCTGAAACTCTCTGTTCTTCTTCCATCGCCAGATGAAGATTTCTTATTCCAACTAGGGTATAGAAACAAAGATTTTTTTCAGGAAAGGGTTTTTAAGAAGGTGCTGTACTGTTTTAATTTTATTGTTTATAACTCCTTTTTCTTATGTTAAAATGTGTTCTTTAAATGGTTTTAATGCTGCTAAAAGTTTGATGTTGAAGTATGTACATTTTAAACTATATTGTATTTATTTTGCTTTGAAAAAGGCAAGGTGTAAATAAAGTTAATAACAGCAACAGATGTGGTGGTGATGATGGGGTGGAAGAAGAAGACGAAGAAGAAGAAGAAGTAGTAGTGGTGGTGGTAAGGAAGGCACAGATAAGGGGAAGTCTGCTGTTCTTTCTGGTCAGTTGATATAAGAGAACACAGAGATTTCCTCGGCATGTTGCAGGCCTGCCTAGATTGACCAATGGCATGCAGAGACATTCTACATGTGGGAAGCCTACATGGACCAGAAGATTGATTATTTATTTATTTAGACATTTCTATCCCACCTTTTATCCAGAGATCTCAGGGTGCCTTATAGTATGAGAATAAAGGAGAATGGAGTAAAATATCTATATCTGAGAAGAGTGTTGCTTGTGGGAGGTAGTTTTTGACCCAGGTCTGCATGGTCTGGTTACAACATGTTCAACCTTTGCAGTGGGTAAAATTTGGGCAGGGAGACTGTATTTGAAATATAAATATTCATGTAATTTCAAAGGATGGTTGTGTTTGATTATTGAGAAAATGAATAGTCTGTTATTATTGGATAATAGATATTAAATGTAACAAAAAAATTTTCCTATGAAAATGATTAATTTAAATGGAGAGAGAGTAAAGTTTGAGAATGCACGTACTTGAAAAGTACTAGCAATTTTAATATGAGAGGGAAGATTAATGTATAGTGATGGTAGTAGAAAATTTGAAATAAACATAGAAATTTATATGTTTAGGTATAGAAAAGAATTTATAGAGATTACATTTTTGAATAATCGTGATTCCTGATTGAATTTTTTTTAAAAAAATGAATAAGTAAAGGTTTTATTTTGATTAAAGAAAAATTATTGATAATACTTTGAAAGACTGGAAATTTTTAACTGGCTTTTGTGGGGAAAATAATGTGAATTGATGGCCTGATGATTATTGACTTATTGAAAAATGGTGAGGATATTTGGATGATGAATCTTTTTTTAAATTAATATGAGTTAAGTACATAGATTTAAGAGTTAAATCTGCATAAAGGGTAGTTGGAAGTCTTCTTTTGCTAATTTTTTAGTTTTAGTTTTTCTTATAGGTAGAGGTAGTATGCAGTAAGTTTTGTGAGTTTTTTTCCTTTGTAGTATGTAGTCTTTTTGCTATATATCTTACTCAGTTTTTATTTTATGTAGATATTATTCAATAAAAATGGTTTTAAAACTATAAAATCAAAACAATAATTACAAGAGTTTAAACAAGAGTTTAAAGGATTAAAAATATATTAAATAGTTTTTCAATTTAAAAACAGTATAAACCTGATTAAAACAATCCCGAATAAAACAGCAACAGCAACAACAATAAATAGTTGCTGGGTTTGTTGTCAAGTATACAAAAGGCAAAGTTGGCAATGGATTCCAATAACTGAAAAACTGAAAGCAAAGAAGAATGGAATTTGCTTGATGCTTTTTGCCTATTTAATGTCTCTTGAAGTTCAGCATATATAAGTATTTTTAGATTGTTACCAGGTGCAGTATTTGTGATTAAGAGCTCTGTACACAGACACACTGACCTCTCAGAACTCCTGGCTTTTGGTACTAATGTACTGGATTTTTTTAAAAAAAAACATTTTTTTTCTTGAATACTGGCACTTATTCTCTGAAAAAAAATTCTCCGAGCAGTTTGCTGACTCATGCTTAAAGATATTCAAATAATTGAATGGTAATGACACGTCTTGTTTAGATGAGACATATGACAAAGTACTTATGTTGAATTCTAAAGTGTTAATGCATTCGTAATTGCTTTAAAAGTTCTTAAAATGCCCAGTGACTTGTTATTGCATCAATTCAGCACTTACTTGGTGAGCTGAGGATAAATTGTGATTTTAGCAAGGTTTTTGGAAACAAAATATAGGTTGGGAGCAGAGGTATGATATTCATATATCTGAAACTATTAAAGCATAGATCAACTCATAGTCTGCCAAAAAAACAGTACCAGAGGCTCTCTATCATCTTCTCTCTGAAATCCCCTTGGGTAAATGTGAATGTGAACCTTGCCAATGTGGGTAAGTACATACCCTCTAACTATTCCACTTTGGCTAAGACAATTCCAATTAATCCCACTTTTTTTCAGCTATTATCACTGTACCTTTTCCAATTACTTTTAAAATGTCCCAGTTTCTCTTTCCTCCTCCCACTTTCCCCCCATGATCTCAGCTTACTTGAATTGCTGTGAACAGAGTTCACAGTGCCACAGTAGTTTGTAGTCCATTAATTCAGCAGGAGAGAGAGAGGTGCGGGGCGGTGGGTAGTGGAATCTTGCCTTTCCTGATAGACTCAAGCAAAAACAAATTACTGCACCCTCCCCTAACTTATATGTTCTTCGTCATTCACAGCTTTTGCCATCTTGATCGCATTCTAATGCTTCCTCACATGTCCCAGTTTTCATCTGTGAAATGTTGGAGGATATGCAGGTAGAAAACTCACAGATTTGACTAAATCTTGGGTCAAACTACGCCTCTTTCCTTTCCCTACCCTAGCCCCAGCATCATCTTCTCAACATTAGTAGGAAGCTTCCACATTGGACTTAGTCTGGAAAAAGAAAACCTGCTTCAGTAGGTCCTGAAATGTTTGAACCTATCTTTGATTAGTTTTGCATGGAGAATAATAGGAGCATCTTCTGTGTTAAGGTGCCTACACAACTTGCCATCTTACTCCTGTAAAGGTGAACCAGAGAGCTTGTATTTCAGGGTTCTGTAGGATATCAGTATACTGCCACTATGACAGGGGTAGCAATTGTGCCAAAGCCCCTTCCGGGGCACTTTCACACTACACAGTTTTAGCACTATGATTCCATTTTTAACTACCATGCTGGTGTCATATGGGCTCTGGAGTTCTCTGGCTAAGAATTATGAATACCCCTCCCTAAACTGCAAATGCCAAGACTCCATAGGATGGAAATCTGGCAGTTAAAGTGGAATCATAGGACTATAATTGTGTTGTGTGAAAGGGCCTCAGTGTTCTTAGACTGTAGCTCGCAGCTGTCCTAGCTAGCATAGCCAATTACGTGGATTGGAACACTGGGAGCTGCAGTAAAACATCATCTGGAGGGCACATAATTCCCATTTCAACATTAGAACTTTATTTACTGTCTGACACTATACACTGAGTCCACGGTTTTTTTTCTGGGGGGGTTAAAGGTTCAAGAGCCCCTTGCAAAAAATGCAAATTAAAATAAAAATCACAAATGGTATTTTTCCTACCTAGGAACAGTTCTCTAGGAATCTGTAGGTCCTTCAGCATGATTCTGTGGTCAGGTTCTTGTGGAAATGGGCCATAGAATCACATTGGAGGACCTAGAGATTTCTGGAGAATACATTTTGCCCTCAGCAGGAGCCAATAGGGTAATTTTTTTTAGAAGAAATAAAATAAATAAAACAATAACCCATGAATATGAAATCTACAAGTGTTGATCTTGCAAACACAGAGAGCCAATTTTACTGATGTAACTAGAGGAAGTACGCTAAGCCATGTGTGTGCTTTTAACTGCTTTTAGAATTCAGTCCTGTACTCTCTTGACTACAAGAGGACTGATTAAGTTTACAGACATTTAATTAAGACTTGCAAATAACAATACTGAGAGCTTCAATAGATCTACTTATCCCAAACTCTTCATCTCATCCTCAAACCTGTCTGCCCTTAATTTCTTGCCACCACTGCTCTATCCTAGCCTTGAAAATCTGTGAGTAGCAGAAGGAACAGTATCAAATACCAGTTTTCAACAGGGAGAAATAATATTGGGTCATCTCAGCTGACACATAATTCTCTTCTTGCTAGCAGCTGGAGTAAGTTCCAGGGATACATCTGCAGCACCAGGAGAATGGGAGGGTACTTGGGTTGGATGTAATAGCAGTTGCGTTCACTTTTTTCTTTTTGGCAGAGAGGCAGTTATACAGCACAAGCAAGCCAGCAAAGGACTGATTGTGTATTTGCAGTGCAGACACTCAAGTAAAATCAACCAAGGCTGAGAAGGTGTTGCTTGCAAAATATAAGATGTTCGGAAATCTTTCTGTGTAAACAAAGTGTGAATCAATAATGCTGTTGACGGCTACCAAGAAGGGAACAGCATTTACCTTAAGTGCTAATAAATCAAGGCAAAATAGAGATTTGTCACTGTGCTCTACTAGAAAGCTCAAACATGTAGGTAACAGCTTGAAGTTTTTCCAGAAGGCTCTTTAAAGTGCACCGAGCTTCATTTGTGAGTGTCCCTTGAGGTAACTGCAGAAAGACAGCATTACTCACTTGTGACTGAGCACATTTCTTTATTCAGTGGGTTTCTTCTAAATATTTCTGAAAACTTAGAACACAGAGTTCTTCCAAGGTTTCTTGGTACAGTGAAGCAAAGCTGTATAATTGTGTTAAGGGTTCTGTTTGCCACAAACCAAAAATAATCATAGTGCTGCACTTTGGTGGGGCATTATTGCTCTTTTAAATTGCATTATCTGGTAATTTGTAGAAATACTTCCTGTACTTGTCCTTCCTGATTTATGATGTGGGTTTATCCAGACTCCAGGTTGCATTTTTTTTATTCCATTATCACATACCTACTTCGTCTAAAGTAATCATACTATCTTTCTTCTTTAGATTATTATCCTGTTCTTCTCTTTGTCTCATAGTGCTGTATAACAAAATAATAATCCATCTACTCCAACATACTCACTTTAGTCGTTTTTAAAGTTAGTTTAAGATAAAAATTTATAAAATAGTGCTACTCTTGGGTAGAATTCAATCAAAAAAGTTATTCCATTCTGTCAGACCCACTACAGTTTGAAAATGTAGACACATACCCATGTAGACACACACCCTCAGATTAAAAAAAAGGAAAGTTAAGATATAAAAAGTTTCCTGTCCCAATATTTCAAATGGTTGCTATTGACCAATAATTTTATGAATTGCAGTTGTTCAGGAGCAGCCGATTAGAAGCTGGATAAAGGTTTCCTTGCCGTCTTCACCGTGTTCAATTATTAGTCCATGTTGTGGTCTCGCTCCATACTTCCGATTAACTCTGTATTTCTGGTAATGCTAGTAGGTGAGTGTGTGGCAGGCAAGTATGTGGAGGAGGGAATGACTCTGGTGCTTCTGTGACGTGTGTCATGTTTACTGCTCAGCCATCCTGTAGCTTGCTGTGCACACACATGCATGCATACATCAGGAGTTTATTGGTTGCAGTAGCTGGCTTCTGGATGGGGGACTTTATAGCCATACTAGAGATAGACTTCTTCAATCCACTCCATCCCAGACTTAAACAGGATGTTGCCCAGTATTAGCACATCTGGTAGCCATTAGTGGGTATCAGTGGCCTGCAAGAGCTGCTTTTCTAGGCTAGATTGATTGATTGATTGATTGATTGATTTATTGAGATTTCTCTTTAGGCTATGATCATATGGTGTTGTTTACATTCCCTGTGGGAGCTCATCTGGCTTAATTTGCTGCCGTAAAAAGGTTTTGTGTGGAGTTTAATTGGATGTCTGTTTCAAAAACAGCACAGAGGTTAAATCAGTATCACAGAAAAGAGAAGATGAAGGTGTTTTTCACCAGTGGCTTCAAATTAGTTACCCTGATTGCAGCCAGACATTTTTGTCCTGCTATATTTTTCATATTCTGACTGTTACAGAGATCAGCAACAGGGAATCCATCTCCATCGGCAGTGGAATAAGGTTACTGTTGGGGGAATGCCAATTCATGTGTGGGAAGTATTTTAATGGTGTTTTTAAAAATCTCACATACTTGATTTGATTTCAGATTCCTAATACTGGCTCATCTCTGCTGGTAATGCTTGCTAGACTTTCCCAGTGCTTACAGGAAGCTCCCTTGTGGATTCTATCTCTTACGGTCTCAATCTCCTTCTGAGCCTGGGTACTTAGCATTGATTGCTTTGGCTTTATGTGACATTCTCAGATGCACAGTCTAATCAAGTATTCATAAATATTGGTTTTCTCCATGACTTTTGCATTTTCAATAGGATCCAGTTCCTACCATCTCTTGGGTAATAATATAATGTAGTCTCCATGAAATTTGTGAACATGCAATTTAAGAATTTAGGATCTCATAATTAATCTGCATAAATTATGCATTACATGTAATTATATAAATATCTCATCTTTCTTGTTGAACACATTTTCTGTTCAGTTAGTTTTTTATTTTTCTTTGCAGTGTTTTGTCACTATAATCCTTACAGAAGATACAATCCTCAAAATATAACCAGAAGTCACTCTGCTGATAGAAATTTTAGCAGAGCACTACTGGATTTCTGTTTTGGCCATAAGAGTTTGGTTTGACTTGTTGTGCCACAAATTGATTCTGAAGGTCAAATTGACATTTGGTAAATGAGATTGTCATTAAGAAAATGGGTTGGCTAAAGAAGTCAAACATCCAGAGTAACCCTACAGAGCTCTGTAAAAGCAGATGTTCCACCTTCTGCTGAAATCAGTGAGGGCACTCCCATGCACATAGATTCATACATCATAGCCAGAGTCATATCCAGTCATCTTAACTTGACTGGACCCTGTTGTATCAATTGTTGAATGGTGAGTAAACATTCCATTGTGTCTCATTGTTTCAGTGGCTCAGCTCTAGTTAGGACTGACAGTAGGATTCAGACCTTCATCTCTTTTGCATGGAGAAGACAGGAAGCCAGTGGAACAGAAGGGCAAAAGTGGACAGCCAATTCCAGCTGATCAACTCTAGTAGCTATCATGCCCTCTAATTGTTCCAGTTTGGCAGGGACAGTTCCGGTTCATCCTCTAGTCACTCCAATTTTTCAGGTGCTTTTCAGATGCTTTTAAAAGGCACCTGTTTGTCTCTCCCTCTTTCCCCCATTGTCATCAGCTTGTCATCCATTGGTGCAGAGTTCTAAGTGGAAAAGTAGTTTGCACTCAATAAACTTAGCAGAGGAAGAGCACAGGAACAACATGGAGTCTTGCCTTTCCTAGGAGATTCGGACAAATGTAAATGGCTGCATCCTCTCCTAGCTTGTGTGTTCTTCCTCATTAATAACTTTTGGTATCCTGACCACTTTGCTGTTGCTTGGGCACACGTGCCCTGCTTTTCATTTGTGAAATGTTGGAGGTTATGGAGTGGTCTGTATCTGAGTTGCTAGGGAAGGAGTGGAAAGAAAGTTGTGCATTCCCAGTGAAGAGGGAGGTATACTGCATATGCATCATTGTGACCACCAACATCATAGGGGGTAAGATGATTATGCAGCATTATTTCAAACACATAACTTTTAATTGACGGTTGAATTGCACATTGACCACAGTCTGTCAAATGTCATCCCTTGGTGTTAGGAACTCAAGTGGTCTTGTTCCCCCAACTTCAAGAAAAATTAGTTCCTAAAACAACTTTATTTCATTTCTCATTTTGGATAGGTAAGTGCAAGAAAATATTTTGATCTTCAAGTGGAAGAAGTTCCATGGAGGAATTCAGGGTTTTTGTAATGAGGGAGAGTTGCCAAATATTGCTTTATATTTTCAAAGCAAGCTTTGCAACATTCATCATTGCAATAGTTTTAAAATTTTGCATTTTAACTCTAGTAAGCTACTCTGGACGTTTGAGAGGCTGAAGTAACAAAATGTTATTATTATCCTGTTCATAGCTCTCATAAGTATAGGACAACTTAAAACAGGGGTTCTTTCTCCACTTGAACCACGCAATGAAACAGTCTGTATTCAAGCAAACAAATCGATTTAATAATACTATTCTATGTGCTTGGCTGTGCTTGTTGCTATGATTATCTAGCAAATTTATTATTGCTATTATTATCTTGCAGTTTAATTGTGCCAGAATTCTTACAAATATGCAGTTCCACTTACAGCAGAGTAGTTTAAGTAGCGTTCAAGAAAAAAAATTCAGTATTCCTTCCTCTCCTACAACTAGCTGAATAAACATTAGTCATTTGCAAAAGCACAGTAGTACCATGACAATCCCAATTATCTTTTCCCCATTTTGCAGATATGTACACTGTAATCACATAGCCAATGAAATGAAAAGTCTAAATCCAGTTGTTAGTTCCAACTGGAGTATACCCATTGAACCACTAGAATGTGCATAAGTGCTGACTTTCCAGTTTTCTTGTTGATGCAGTGGGTCAATTCTAGTTCAGAGTAACAAATGGAATTACCGCAAAAAAAATTTTTTTGTTAAGGTGAAGTGCATTTCAGTAACTCATTTCGAGATAACCCATAATTGTTGTGCTGACCTTTTTGTACAGGTTTGTGCTACATTAATAGCCTGTGTCAAAAACATGAAGGTTGGTTTGTTAAAATGGTAGTTTGAGTGGGTAGGCATGATGGAGTATTGGCAAGCAAAAAGTGCATATACCAGGCATGAATGCTTGTTAGTGTTCAAGTATTAATGTGAGGTCATTATCTTTTGCTTTTAGAATACTTTTACATTGAACTTTCTCCTGAGCAATGTACATGATGAGATTAAATAGGTCATTAAGTGAAAAATATAATCTAACTGGAAACAGAAAATAACAGATTGTGTTTTAGCATGAATCCCTCCTCTTCATCAAATCTGTTATGCATTGTTAATTTATGCAGAATCCTATTGGGGCATTGTGGTGAATTGTGGAAAAGTCGACTTATATATATGGGAAGTAGAATTGTGAAGATGCACAATGTCTGTATTCAGTAGAGAGTTACTGTTTCATAACTACATAGTGGAGCCAGCAAAGGGACCAGCGTTCAATGGGACATTGACAAGGGAGTTTTGGTGTGCTTTGGGTGTTCTCATGCTCATGGGTTGCACACCTTCACAATTCAATATCCAGGTTTCTTAATGCCTCTGCTACTTAGATGCATGCAAATTTGCGTTCCATGAAAGGACTTAAAGGATTCCAATGAATATCAATTCCTACCATTAATATAAAATGGCTGGAAAGTATATTGCTGTCTATATGTTGCTTTTATCTTTACAATATGAAGAGCCTGGTAGAGGAGAGAACACATACATTATGGATACATTAGTATCCCAGTGTTCACAGTGAAAGGATGCTGGCTTTGCAAGTGCTCACAAAAGCTTAACAGTTGGTTTTTTTTCAAAGCACTCCTTACTGGTCTTCTCCTTTCTCTTTCTCTGAATCCTTTGAGAAATAGGAAAGTGGTAACTGCAAATGCTTTCAAAGCCTTGGCAGAGAGCATCTTTCACCACTCCATATTGGGACTTAGGAGAATAAGCTCAGAATATGCAGCAGGAAACAATGCACTGTTTCAGAGAAAGCTTTCTGAGACCTTGCCAGGGGTGTTCTTCCTGAAAGAAATGATATACATAGCATCAGTTTTCCATCAGAAACTCTTGGGCTCATAGTTCTAAAAGTTCCACAGTGAAGGACAGGGAATGTGCTATTAGGGCCCTGGCTCGACCCACTTGTCTTCTCCTGTCCTAAAGGATTTTGATTTGGGTGGAGCAACTGGAGATGTGTTGCAAGTTCATAGTGAGCATATCCCTGCTTGAAGAAGATTGTGAAACAGGTTGTTCTTCCATCATTCTTGTATGTGATCATTTGAGCAAAGATATGTGCATTTCCAAGCCTGCCTGTTTGTTTTTTAAAGCCTTTACCTGCCAGCAGAAAGACAGCAAGGAGTGGGCCAGCTACTCTTCCCTTGGGAGAGAGTTGCACATCCTGGGAACTGCCATTGAAGGAGCCTTCTTCTGCTTTACAGGTAGATGAACAGGTAGCAAGTCTGAGAAAATAACCTTCTCTGAAGATTTCAAAAGCTGGGCTAGCTCATAGAAAAGATTATGATCATTCATCTTTGTAGTATTTCTCTTGATTTCTTACATTGCCACTCATTCTTCATCACATTGCTTTCTGTCTTTCTGTCCTCTCTTCTTGCTTTGGGTTTCTTGAAATCATTGTCCTATCTAGTGTGATATTATAGAATCTTAGTATCTTAGGGACATAAAAAGCCATCTAGTCCAACTCCCACCATGTAGGAATATATAAGTACAGCACTCCTGAAAAATGCATCCAGCTTCTGTTTAAAGACCTCCAAAGATGGAGGATCCGCTACCTTTTGAGGCAATCTATTCCACTGTTGAACAGCTCTGACATTCAATAAGTTCTTCCTAATGTTTAGATGGAATCTCTTTTCTTGTAATTTGAATCCATTGTTCTCATCTCTGAAGCATCAGAAACCAAGCTTGCTCCATCTTCTGTATGGCTTCCATTCAGATATTGAAATATGGCTATTGCATCATCTCTTGGAGTTCTTCTCCAAGCTAAACATACCCAGCTTGCAAAGTTCTTTTTCATAAGATGTGGATTCCAGACTTTTGATCATTTTGGTCACTTCTCTGGACACATTCTAGCATGTCAGTATCCTTCGTGAAGTATGGTGCCAGTAGTTATGACTGTTCAAATACTTATGATCCTTCTTCCTACCAGTGGTGTTTCTTCTTTGGTGTTACATAATGACTGGCCTGTCTTGGCTAAGGCAGATTCTCAATTAGTCAGCCCCTGCCTAAATCTGGGGTGGATGGCTTGTAACCCTAGATGCCAGATTGCAGTGCCTATCATCCCTCACTGTCAGATGTGTTAGCTAGGGCTAATGGGACTTTTGGTTCAGCAGTGTCTATAGAGAATTGCTCAATCTTGACTTTAAATAATCTGAAGTCCAAAATGAATGTGCATCCTTTGTGAAATTAAAACTGTTTATCTCTGGCTATATGCTAGGGGAGGGGGCTTTAACTGATAATTGCAGAGCAATTGAGCAATCTTGGCTCAGTTCCACTAGAAAGAGCAAAACAATGCTGGCTGTTTGCATGGTAGGAGGCAGTGGTATCACTTTGATTTGGAAACAGTATTTCTGCCCTGCAGAGTAATGAGTTTATGTGTTACCTCAGCTGAAGAAAAGTCCACTAGTCAGGGATGCCACCTACCAGAGTTTTTGACAGTCTTCTGGAATCTGCCTTGGAGCACAAATCCAGGAGAGTTATCACTTGCCTATGAAGCCACATTACCTGGCTGGTAAACATTCCATT
The DNA here is from genome assembly GCA_948474755.1 of Ctenosaura bakeri. NCBI lineage: Eukaryota > Metazoa > Chordata > Lepidosauria > Squamata > Iguanidae > Ctenosaura > Ctenosaura bakeri. The sequence continues at coordinate 270,047 of CAOLHI010001271.1, forward strand.
TGGCTAGCTCTGCAATCTCCCTCCAGTAGAAATAGTTACATTGCTGAATCCAAGCCTGTAGATCCATCAGAGTCTGATACTGCCCTGAGAAGTCTAAAATATTCTGTATGTCTCACTCAGAACTTTAAATATTTCCCTGTATGTTGTCCAAATAGCCCAGCATCCTATTTCCATCAGCAAGCAGTCAGTCAAGTCCATTTCCATTTCCATCAAGTAAACAAGAAAAAAGATTAAATGACTGGAGAAGTTTCTTAGATTGGAAAAACTGTTATGTGCTTTATGGATTGACTAAAGCCGTGTTAAATGATTACATTTCTAGCATTTAAAACTCCCTTCATCATTAACCTTCTATCCCACAGTCATTGCATTTAGGGGCAAATCTTTACTCTGTTTTGCCTCCTTTGTTAAATCTAGTTCTAAATATTTTAAATTTCTTGAATACTGCCTTGAATTTGGCCATGCTCTTTATCTACCAAGTATTCCTGGTATAACTTTGATGCAGAGCAGCTGTGTGTTACATAAAAGAGCCTGTTTCCTCTTATTTTATCTTGTCGTCAATTCATTTCACTGACTTTACACTCATACAAGGATTTTCTTGTTGGTGGAAGTAACGCAAAGGTGGTGGTGCAGGCCAATAAATATCAAAAAGATAATTGGCATACCTTTTCCAGAGCACTTTGGTTATGGTTTGAGATTGGCTAACCCAGTTTTTCATTTGCAGAACAGTGACTATGCCTCAGCCTGGTGTGCACTACTTTAACATTGCATCAGAATAATTATTTTTATATGCTTCTCACCATTTCTGAAAGTTGCCAAGTTGTCCTTCACAATGTTATAATGTATAATCAGTTTTCCTTTCTTCTGTTTGGTGGTTACAGCCATAGTTCAGCATAACATAGTAGTTCTTCATGTGGAACTACAGCTGTTCTGAGCCATTTACCACCTTTGGGCCTACTGTAGACCCACAGACAAACCCTTATTGGTGAGGATCTGGGAAGCTGGAGTGGGGGAGGATTCCAGAAGCTATCTGGCAATGTCCCTGTAGCCAGATAGAAAGCACTTACATCATCTGTTGGGGTCTGTTGGGGTTCTCAAAAGGTCACAGAAGATAGAATAATCTCATGTCAGACTACAGGGACATAGCCAGATGTTTCTGTGATTTCCCCCTCACTCCCACCAGGCGTGGAATGGCCATGGGATGGCTCCATTGGGTCTATGATAGGTCACGGGGGAGGGCTTTGGTTCTTACGAGGAGGGGAAGGGAATACAAAACTCTGCGGCTACCAGAAATAGACATAAACCATTGTAAGGTTAACTTAGACTGCATATGCCACTAACGGGATGCTAGCTTTGGACTGTCAGTTTTCAGTAGGATTTAATACGTGACATAAGGGCTCTTGATCACTTTTGAATTCACTTTTGATAATTGAGTGATCATGGGTGTTTGTCGCAGGCCAATTGTTAACTTTCTGAATGTAGAATTTTGCAGTTTGAGAAGAGAGTGGGTGGTGCCAAATAGTATTCTGGAACTGTCTAGCAAGACATTAGGGACATCACAGTTCATTTCCAGAAGTGGCTCCCACCAGTCTGCCTGGTAGTCTTCTGGGATATTGTCTTCAGAGAAAAATGCAGCGTCTTTATATCTACAGAGCAATAATGGACAAATTGTAACTGTCCAGACTGCAAGTCCCATCAGCCATAGACATCATAGGCAGTCACAGGAACTGTAGTTCAGCATCTGAAGGGCCACAAGTTACCAACACCTGTCATACTAGAAGAGGGAACAGCAATTGATTAAATAGGTTCTGTTCCTTGCTTTATAGTTTCTCTTGCAGCACCATCTATGAAAAGGGATTGGTAGCTGACTAGAGATAAAATTTTGAGGAATATTGAAGTCATAGGGGGGTCACGTTGTTTTTAGGATTTAGGTGGGTTTTTTTTAATTTCAGAAAAATTGGGAAGATGCAATATTAGCATCCTTTACAGGCTGAAAGTTGTCTCTTCCTCCTCTTCCTCATCTTATTTATACCCTGCTTTTTCCCCAAGATTGAAACTTGTGGGTTAACAGTTAAAAGAATAATTAGAATATAGTTAAAAACATACAGAAAATCAACATTAATATAGAATCAAACTATTAGCAATATTAAAACACTATTTATTACCTTCATTGCTTTAGGAACATGAAATCCATCGTGTATAACTTGGCTTGGTATAAAAATATGATATGTTAGAACTGCAGTTTATTTGGGAAACAGCTGAACATTGAATTTAGTTTTAAAGATTCTGTCACTCCAAATGGAGTTAAAGGGTCCTGAGTTATAAAGAACACTTAAACTATAAAGAATCTCTTTGTTTTTCCCAATTTATAAGGAGCAGCCAAAAAAAAAAAAATTTAAAACAGAAGAAACCATCAACATCAGTAAAACACAGGAAATTATTTTGTCTCCTCTAATCCTTCATAGTGCAAAACAGGCATGAAGTGCTCGTTCTCATAAAAAGAACTGAATAACACAAACCAAGATGAGGAATTACAATAACACAAAACATTGTGCACAGTCTTACATAAATGTCAATCTACTACATAGATTTTAAAAGTAATGTGTGGGGAGTAAATAGATGAGCACTTTGTCTTAAATATTTTATACGTTCCAAAAGAGAATATCCCATAATCCATTTAAAACAAAATCTGGAAAAAAGGCTTCTTTTCTCACAGACAGTTCCAATTGTTTTTGAGCCTTCACATCTCCACAGCTGACATATCTTTTAAGTGTTCCACAAACAAAACACTTGCTTGGAATTCTCTGTGTTTTGCTGTGTACAGGATATCCTCATACATGAGCACTGTCATACCTGTTTCAGTGGCAGGTTGGGGATGTACTTTCACAAACAGATGACAAGGGAGAGAAACTCAGTTGTTAGTTACAAGTATTTGAGTTCATCTAAAAGCAAGATAGTTTGCAATATAATCCTATGCCTGCTTTTTTTAAAGTTACTCCCAATGTATACAATAGTATGTGTGTTTAGGAACCCTGTGCCTGCTTACTTAGTGGAACTTACTTCTGAGTGGGCTGGAGCTATAAGAAGGTATTTGTGGTATATCTGGAGAACCCACAGATCCTTATATCTTGAGTTACAACTTGTGTATCTCTCTCACTCTCTTTTTCTTTCCCAATAAATACACTGCTTTGTTGATTTCTCGAAGAATGGGAGGGTAATGTAGTATTGTATAATGTTATGTATAAATCTCAGCTATTAGTTCATTCACCCTTTTCTGTAAAAAAAGTTGGACTAATGATATTATATGAATAAAGAATTTAGCTCATAAATAAGGGATTAGTGAATATTTCCGTTGGTCTAGCCCATGGCAACCTATCAATTTTTTATTTTCTAGCCCTATTGAAGATTAAAGCTTCTTTGTTTTGTTTTGTCTTGTTGTCACGCAAAAGTAGGAGGATTTCAGAGTGCCCTTTCTTGATGGTTTGGCACATTTTGCATTTTCTAATTTTTCATGGTTCCAAAGGATAAAGGTCTGTCTTTACAGAAATCCCTGCAGAGGCCTATGCATGCCATCTTTTCTTTTTCAGGGATGCATTACATTTCTGTAATATATTCAGTAACATTTGGAATCAAGTGGGATGAGAAGTGAGCAGCAGGTGAGGAAAAATGTCCAGTGTATATACATTTGCTCTTTGTTCAAACAAACTATAAGTAAGCTTCTAAAAGTAAGCACAGTAATAAGCCACCAACCTGCAGGCAGCCTTGCCTGTTTATGAAAGAAAAGGAAAAAAAAAACTAAAGTTCATTCTTAGTTCTATATTAAAAAAAAGTTTAGTGTGAGCTACTCTACTAATCCTGTGTCATGGTCTCTGTATTTGGAATGTGGTTATCTAAGTAGACCAACCTATTGCAAGCTGAAAAAGTACTGATTGTCATATCTGCACAGCTCATTAAGAGTTATTCCTTCACTTTCCTAAGATCCTTTAAAATTATTATTAGTATTTTAAGATATTATAAAATTATTATCATCATTATTAAGGGAATTCCTTATTTGGGGGTAAGACTGGAGAGTAATGTGGGAAGACGGTGGAAAAGTGTGCTTTAAAGACCCATGACCAGAGGAATAGTGAAAAGTCAAAAAGATGAATGTAGCACTAGCACTTGATCTCCCAGTCATTTGCTTGTTCTTCATCTGCTTGCTTCTTTTGCTAAGTACTGTCCTGTGTAACTCAGGGGTTTTCTGCAGTTCCGAGTCTGATGTGCTGAATTCAATGCCAGGTATCAAATTCAATGTGTACCAGCCCCAGGGATGCACAAGGCTTTAGTTCTACTTCTCTCCCTCACCCCGCCCCATCTCCAAGCAAGCATAATTTCTCATGAGAGCAGTGTCCTGTAAAATCTGGTATTTTCTGTGCCTCGTATGGCTCAGTTGTAAATTTTGTGAAGGAAGTGTTTTGGGTGCAATATGCTAAGTGTAATCATTGTCAGTTTCATAGTTAATGTAGAACAGAATTCTGTGTGTGAAATGGGAATAGGGAGAAGTTTTTATACATTGCTGTTTTTGTTGTTGGTGGTTTCATAGTCAACCATGTGTTACTATCTAGAATTATGGACCATCAATGATTCAGATTCTGTTGTTATTATTCTTAATATTATTCATTATTTTTCACCTTTCCCCAAAATATGGACTTAGTATATTGAAAGTAAAGTGCAGAAGCACCACAGTATCCTAAATTATCTTTAAAGCTAAATGTGTAAAGTTTTCCTTTTTATTTGAGTAGAACACTTGTATTTATTGGCAATGCTGAACATAGGTGTCATCACCTAAAAACTAACTGCTGACACAACAAAATTAATGGTGTCACACACAAAAAGTATCTCTCTTACCCAAACAAGATACCATTATTCAAAAGCAGGAGTAACTTTAGAGGAGCTGATAAAGGTAGAGGCACCATGTTTGCTCAACTATACCACCCACAATAGTGGTTTCCCTCTCTCTGTCACACAATGTAGAGAGGGCTTGCTGGGAAAAAGTGGGATGTGTTGTTGACACATGTGTCTTAATTGTATTAGACATTCTCTGGCAGCTAGGTAGTGCTTACTTTTGCCTCTATGCAGAGAAAAGTGGAGAATTAGTTCCTCACTAAAACCTCCACCATTAAGTCAGAGCAATTGAAGGAATATAAACTTGTTCTTTTTTTTTTTAAAGAACAACAGCACCTTTCTTATTTTTCTACTTAAATATGCAACCTCACCAGGATCCTTTATATTTTAAAAAACACTTCATTTTTAGCCTGTATGTTAATGTTAGTAGCAAATCAAATGTTACTTGGGTGGGATAATGACCGATATCATTTTTTTAAAAAAAATTATGTGATTAGGAAGGGTTCTAGAATAAAAGAGATCTATTCCCTGCTTGGGCTTGGGCTCCCCCACACCACCCTTTGACCTTTGATGTTCACAAGGTGCTGAAATTGCACAGTAGTCTTGCAGTTCTATGTAAAGGTGGAACATTACCCTTGTGGCAAGAAGCATGAGTTCTAACTGGATATTAAACTTGCTTATTGTATCATGTGGGAAATATGCATCTCCCCTCACAACTCATTAGATCCTATGCAGAAAATTTAAATAACTAAGTTACTTGTGAGTCCACATTCGTCACTTCTAATCATGTACAAAAATTTTCTTGGTAGCTGAGTCACTAACACTAACACATATACCCTTTCACACATAGAACAGGGCTGCAAAGTCGTGGCTCCAACAGAGCTAGAGGTGTAGTGAAGGCCTGTTATCCATAGAGGTCTATGTGTGCTAGTATCCCTTGCTGATGTATGTGTCAAAGATGTGGGTGTTGGGAGTGATGCCACATGATTTGGGGGCCATTCCGCAATGTGGCTTGCATTCCTATTCTTCATTTGATTCAAGTTGTACATGTGAAAGGAGCTTTGTTGGTGGTTGTATCTGTTAGACAGCAGTGACATAGGAAGTATATAACAACTGAAGAATTCAGGTTATTAACTCAAGAACCACTTGTTTAATGGAAAGAATATTCAAAAATATTTGAAAAATGGTGTAAAAAAACAAGATGCTTTTCAAGTGTTGAGAAACCATGAGGAGAAGAATCCAGGACTGATAAGAACCTTCACAGTTCAGGGCTTACTCTGCATAAAATGGTTGTTTTGCAGAGGAAACAGCATTTTCTGAGTAGAAAACAGAAATTTTCTGCATGCAAAATAACATTTCAATGCAGAAAATTAATTACTGCACAGTAAATACTGTTTTTGATGCAGAAAATACTATAATTGGGGATTTGTTCGGTGTGCAATTCATACATGATTGATTTACATAGACAACGGCATTTTCTGCACAGGAATTAATATTTTTACATTTAAATAGTATTGTTCCATGCAGAAAATGCTGTTTTCTGCACAAAACAACCATCTACAAATATTGCTCAGAACAAGTCCCAAATTGCTAGTGGTGTTTAAAACCTATGTGGATTTCAAACAGTTTTTTTGTGGTGGGAAGAAAATTGCTCATTGCTATCTTCAAGAAGAAACGTAGTAAAGAATTACACTCCTGATCCTGTCTCTGCATATTGCAGTGACCATATTCCTTCTAGTTTCTGAGAAAATAAGCTGACTAAAAAGCGGGATGCTGAGTGGAAAAGAGATGTCATAACATGACAACTATTGTTTGGAGATCTCACAACTCTCTAACATCTTGCATATGTCCAGTTTTCATAGAGAAATGTAAAAAAAATACAAATTACTTAACTGTGAGGATTGCACTTTAAAAACTGTTTTAGCTCTTTGTACTTGTTACTTTGGAAATGGCAGGACAGGATGAAGGAAGGCCAAGATATGCCTCAGACTCCCACAATTAGGCAAATGGTATGATTAAGAATCATTATTTGTGGCACACAGGCCATCTTTCATGTAAACACAGAAGATATGAGTTTGGAGCTACCCCACAACTGTCCCAGTTTGTCAAAGACAGTTCCAGTTAATCCTCTGTCACCCACTTTTTCAGCTGCTTTTAAAATACCCCAGTTTTTCTCTCTTCCCACTTTACTCCTTTGTCCCAAACTTACTTCAGTTGATAAAAATTGAATTAAAAGTAGTTTGCACTTTGTCAGCTTAGCAGGGGAAGAGGAAAGGAGTGGGTAGAGTTTTGCCCTTCCCAGTAGATTCAGGCAAAAGCAAACAGCTGCAGTCTTTCCTAGCTTATATGTTCTTCCTCATTAACAACTTCTACCATCTTGGTCACAATGTCATGTTACTTGGCCACATGTGTGGAAGGGTATGTATATTGATTTAGCTGTTGTCAGCACTCAGTGGTGATGGAAAAACACCCTATAATGGATGGATGAGAGAACTTCCGAGAATTCTTTGGAGTTTAGAGGAAATTAGAAGACAAGCCTTTGCATCTGCCCTGTTGCATTTACTGGGTGCTAGGGAGTTATCATGGATGTAAATGATGATGTAAACGGGACATGTACAAGAAATGGAAAAGGGGGGAAATCAAAGAGGAGTTCAAATGAATAGCCAGCACAAGTAGTGAGAAAATCAGGAAAACTATAAAGCACAGAACAAACTCAGGCTTGCTAGAGGGGATAAAAAACAATAAAAAAGGGTTTTTAGTTATGAACTGGAAGAAGTAATCTCAGAACTACTGGCAATAATCTTTGAAAATTCTTGGAGAACAGGACAGTGGAGGAGAGTATATGTTGCCTTTGTCTTCAAAAAGGTAAAAAAGAAGACTCAAATATTAACTGATCAGTCAGCCTGACGTCAATACCAGGAAAGATTCTAGAGCAGATAATTAGACATTCTGCAAGCACTTAGAAAGGAATGCAATCATCACTAAAAGTCAACATGGGTTTCTCAAAAACAAGTTTAATCATATCTCTCTCTCTTTTTTTTTTTTATAGAGTTACAAGCTTGGTAGATGAAAGGAATGCTATGGATGTAGCATATCTTGATTTCAGCAAGGACTTTGACAAGGTCCCCCATGGTATTCTTTCAAACAAGCTTGTAAAATGTGTGCTACACAATGCTGCTGTTAGGTGGAATTGTAATTGGTTGACTGACCAGACCCAAAGGGTGCTCACCAGTGGCTTCTCTCCATCCTGGAGAGAAGTGACTAGTGGGATGTCATAGGGTTCTGTCCTGGGCACAGTGCTATCCAACATCTCTATCAATGACTTGGATGATGGAATCGAGCACATTCTTATCAAATTTGCAGATGACACCAAATTAGGTGGTTAGCTAATATCCCAGAGGATAGGATCAGAATTCAGAATGAGTTTAACAGATTACAGAGCTAGGCTAAAATTAATTTCAAAAGGAAGAAGTGCAAGGTACTACACTTAGGCCTTAAAAATGCACAGACATAGGATGGGTGACACCTGGCTTGACCACAGTACATGTGAAAGAGATCTAGAAGTCTTAGTAGAGTGCAAGCTGAACATGACTTAACAATGTGATGTAGCAGCTGAAAAAGCCAATGTGATTCTAGGCTGCATCATTAGGAGTATAGTGTCTAGGTCAAAAGAAGTAATAGTATCACTTTATTCTGCTTTGGTCAAACCCCACCTGGAATTCTATATCCAGTTCTAGACACCACAGTTCATGAAGGATATTAACAAGCTAGAATGTGTCCAGAGGAGGGTGACTAAAATGGTAAAAGTCCTGGAGTGGCAATAAGGAGTGGTTTAGGAAGCTGGGTATGTTTAGCCTGAAGAAAAGATGGGCAAGAGGTGTCATGTCCAGGGCAGACCTGGCAATTAATCAGCAAGAGCAGGGCTTATTCACAAGACAAGAGCGGGGGTTGTCCAAAACAAAGTCCAGGTTCCAGAGTAAACAAATCTACAGGGCAAATCCAAGTCGTGATCAAACAGGCAGAGGTTCAAGGTAGTCAGGATGCAAGATAACATATGCAGGGCTTCAATAACTTGGAAGATCAGTTGGAACGGAAGGACCAGCTGCCAGCCTTTTTTCTTACTAATGCAGTTGCCACAGGTATTCCCTCATTAGGGCTCGTTTGTTACTTATATGTGCTGAGCGGTGAAGCCCCTCTTTCTGACATTTTCTCTCTTTCACTGTAAGAGTCTGTGTTGTCTTATCTTCAGCTATTTGTTCCCCCTGCTAAGGCCCCTGCTGTTGTTTGTTATCTTCTCCTGAGCAAGCTTCTGGGGAAACTTCTGCCTTGGACTCAGAATCTTCCTCCTCACTGTCAGGGTCTCCAAGGTAGAGCATGACAAGAGGTGAAACAATAGCCATGTTTAAAGATTTGAAAAGATGTGATATGGAAGATAGAGCAAGCTTGTTTTCTGCTGCTCCAGAGATTAGGGCACAGAGCAATGGCTTCAAACTGCAGGAAAAGAGATTCCATCTAAACATTAGGAAGAATTTCATGATGATAAGAACAGTTGGAGAGAGAAATACACCTCAGAGTGTGTTGGAGTCTCCTTCTTTGGAAGTTTTTAAACAGAAGCTGGATGGCCATCTGTTGGGAGTGCTTTGATTGTGTATTCCTGCATGGTAGGGGGTTGGACTCGATGACCTTTCTGATCCCTTGCAACTCTATGATTCTATGGTGCTTTAGATTTCTAACTTATCTTGACCTTTACAATTTTTTTCAGCATCTCTTTCATTTGTGACTCTTCAGTGCTCCCTTCTGTTTTGCATTTCTTCCTTTGGGAAAGACAAAGGGAATGACAAGAGGCCATGTCTCTAAAATGTAGTTTCTGAAAACTTAGCAGCCTTTAAACCATCACTTTTAGTCTATGGGGACAAAAAGCTTTCTGCTGTATATTCATTTTTAACCTCTTGGGGCACCAACACCGCCAGACCTTAAAAAGAAAGAGAAAAGAAGTTTTTGAGTTCCACTCAGATTTCAAAAGATGGTTTAAAAAAAAATCTCAGTAGATAAAAGAATACTTTTTTCCTGTCATGACCATGGGATTTGGCACCACTGAAATCTCTGTAAACAGTGAAAAGAAGGTTAGTCACTGAAGAATCTCCAAGGAAAATTTAAGTTGTTTTCTTTGAGGTATTATTGTGCACCAGTTCTTCTAACCTCAATGTAACTTCATAGAAATCAGAAAGAGAAACAAAAGCTGATCTCATCCACCATCTTGGATGACTTGGAGATTAACAAGGGTTGTGATGTTCCCATGTTGTTTCCTCGTACATGGGAGAAAGTGTAAAGATTCCTTTAGCATGTGAGCAATTCAGTAGTTCCATCTCTTGTACTTGAAGAGAATTGTGGGAATGCTTCTAAATGCACATCTGCACTGATTCATACAGTTGCAGACCACTGAACCACCAAAAGGACTGTGCTAGTCTGTTGTCTTAAAGAATATATTGCCTTTAACTTTAAGTAACCTTCCACTTTCCAAAGGTGTTGTTCTTTTGAAAATCAGCCATGAGAGTAGTTTTCTGGGAAAAGGGTGTATTAGGGTGGTCATCTGGATATAGTGACGTTGCACCAGTACAGAGCAGTGGCTGAAGTTATTATGTAAGATTGCTCATGCACAGTATAAGGCATTGTAAACCAGAAACTCTTATGAAGAAAATACAATAGGAGCATGCTTTCCAACATTTCACAGAAGAAAAAGGAGGTATGTAATAACCCAGGATTGTACTATGGTTCAACACTCAACTGTGTCTTCTATCAAAGACCTTGGCCCTTTCCGCAATTCACCTTTTTGCAGAGCTGGGGTGTGGGGATTGTGCGAGCAGCCACTTCTGAGAGGTTCTTGGTCCCGGTTCCTTCAGCTCCGCAGCTGCTGCCTGCTCACACGAGAGCCCCTCCTCTTCCTTCCTCAATGCAGCCTGGGATTTTCCCAGGCTGCACTGGGGCAGGAAGTGTGAACGCCGTGGCTCCAGAGCTCTGCATGCACAGCAAGTGCGTGCGGGGCCCCGGAGTGATGCACAGTTGCACACCATTTTTGACTCATAGCCAAAAATGAAATAGTGTGCAGTCAGTGCCTGCCAGCCCCTGGAGCATCACGTGACTGTGAGTGTGTCGTGTGGACCACTCCTCGCAGTTACGCAATGCTTGAGGGGCCCTTTCACATGGCAAATGCCATGCGAAAAGGGCCCTTGTAAAAAGAGGTGGTCAAAGGAACACCTCTTGAACTTTAAGCAGTGTCATTCAGCAGTAACAGTTTTAAAAACTCATTTACTAAGGTCTGTTTCACACTACACAATTGTAGACCTATGATTCCACTTAAATGCCATGGTGGCATGTTATGGAAATGTCAGATCTGCAGTTCCAGGAGACGTATTTAATACAGCCAGAGAGATCTAGTGCGATAGTATAGTATAATCCCCAAGATTTCATAGGATGTAGCCATGGCAATTAAAATGGAATCATGGTGCTATAGGTTGTATATATAGGTTGTATATACAGTTTTCCCGCCACATTCGCAGGTTTCACTTTTGCAGAGTTGATTATTTGCAGAAATGCCCGCTGCCCCCTCCCCCCACCCCATATTCTCTCCCTCACACTCCCTGGCCTTTTGACCAGGCTCAGGGAGGAGGAAAGATCATTCCTTCCCTGTACAACCTCCTGGCATCCCTCACGAGTCCTCCAGGGGGGCGGCAGGAGCATGCAGGGCAGGACTGTGCAGGGCTGGCGATCTCCACCTCCCTGCATGCCCAGGGGCCTCTGCTCGTGCAGACGCTCCGGAGCAGGCCTACAGGGATGCGCAGGGCCAGCAATTGCCCAATGCCTGCATGCGCCAGGGTCTGCGCTCATGTGGGTGCTCCAGAGCAGGCCCGCAGGATCGTTCAAGACTGGCAGTCACCACCCCCTCGCACACCGTGGGGCCTCCCCTCATGTGGGCTCTCCGGAGGAGGTCCACCAGTTCCCTGCAGAGCCTGGGGGAAGGGCACCCGCCTATTCGTGATTTTTTTGACATTGTGAGAGTTCTCTGTCCCTATCCCTCATAAACGTGAAGGACCTACTGTGCAGATTTGTATATTACATATTTGAAATACTGTTGTATTGTGATCATAACTTATCTTGGTTTAAAATTGTTCCATGTACGTGCATTTAGATTTCTTAGTCACAGACTTTTTCAGGTTTTTTTTTCCTTTTGTTTTGAGCTAGCCTGTTGTTTAGTGGCTGTGTTCCACAGGATGCAGCCATAGCAGTTAAAATGGAATCATGGTGCTATAAATATTTAATGTGAAAGGACCACCAGTCTTTCCTCCTATTGTTTTTATTCATTAGCAGCCCATGAGAGGGGTGGCATTCTTTATACATATGGAAAACAATGTAATTTTACCTAGGCGAAACCAAATGATACTGCCAATACAAACAGAGTTTCTCTTCATCAGTCAGAAAGCTTCCAAGACTTGCTAGCTCATTTCCTGAGAGAACGTATTGCCCCAGTCTTGAAGTCACTTTCCAGTTCCCGATGGCTATTTGCATCCCATTCATTTAGCGGAGGAGCCACAACAGTACCCACAGTTTGAATTAATTTCCATTCATCATTTATCTGTAATGAAAAACTAGGGTTTGTCTGAACAAGAAAACAGTTGCTTCCAGTCTCCTGCTAAGGGAAGTAAGAGGATGCAAACCAAAGCCATATGTAGGCTCATTTCCATAAAGCCAAATTATTAATTAGATGTCTTAATTTTATAGAGATTAGAACATTACATGATACAGGGATAGAATACTGTGTCCTCTAGCCTTAATATGCAGATCCTTTCCTTTTATCATATGTATTTATTTATTTTCCTTGTCTGTTTTGGGGAGGTTTTAGGGCCCATGGCCATAGGAGGAACCAGCTGTTGCCTTTTTAGATGGTTTTAGGAGATTAATGATAGTTTGGGAGGAAAAAATCTCCTCATTATCAGCCCAGATTTTTTTTAAATGTAGGATCTGTGGTTTTGGGAGACTCTGATGGTCCTGCTGGCTGCACTTAAGGATCTCATGGGCCGTATGTGACCAATGGGCCGCATTTCACCCAGCTCTTGACTTCAAAAATCCGTTCAATATAAAATAAATGGCCACACCGAGAAGAAAAGATGTAGGACAAAACGCAGTTGTTAATTCCAGCCAGGATAATCTCATTGAGTTGGTAAGAATTTGATACTTCAACACTTAAATAATTTCTATTGCTTTTGTGAATCTGTTCACATTTGGACTAGCAATTGGATTTAGGTTGTTTTTTTCCACGTTGTCCTGCCAGTATATTAAAAACTTCAGAGGAGATCTGCATCATCTAGAGGGAAAATACACCATGAACTTTAAAAAGAGAGCCTTGTGCATGCTGCTTTTGGAATGCCATCCCAAGGAAGATTTGACTGGCATCAGCCTTGCTTTCTTTTTATTTCCAGTTCAAAATATTATGTTTTTTTTAATCATGTGTATTTCTGTTTTTGTTTGATGGTTTAAATAGATCCCATGCCTCTTACTTTGTAGTTTTATTGTTATTATTATATGGTGTTTGTCCTTATGTTACGTGCAGGATAATTCTTGTTCCAAAAAATAGACTCAGTAGATTGCCAACCTCTGTTCAAGGGGGGAAATGTAGTACCAATCGCACATATTGGCAACTGCCAGAACTATATGTGTTATTGGAATTAGAGTGTCTTATATGCAATAACATTGCAAGTTTGTATGCACAAGGCCCTCATTTGCCAGCTAATTAATTCCTTTTCCCAGGCTGTCCCACCGAGACCCTCCTGACCTAGTGTTGCCTTTGATCTCTCCTTTAACAAGGTCCATTATCTCAATGAACACATGTTCCCAAAACTTTTTCATGTTTCATTCAGTTTCCACAATCCCCCTACCCCCTGCAAGCTTCTTTTACATGGCATCAAGTAGTACACCACTGCATGTAATGTAGAGTTAAACAGCAAAATCTTATAAGCATTATCTGGTAGCAAACAGCAACAGTTGTTATAATGGTACATGGTGCAGTACAAGGTATATATGAAAGCAAATATCAAACCTCTACATGTTGTTAGGATAGCATTAGGATAGTACGGCAGGAAAGCAGAGTGACCTGACAACTTACATGTACGCTCTGGTATTTGTAGTGGAAGTTTATAAATTGTATAAGTCAATGTTTTAAAAAATCTTGACTTTCTAGCTTTTCATGAGCGTGGAGAGGGGGTAGGGGGGTAGGGGTGGAGGTCGTAACTGCCATGGGAATTATTTTTTATTGAGAGACAGAATATTGAAGTATAAATGACCTTATAATTTAACGAAGTGTCTTGTGAATCATACTTACTGTACTGTACTTTCTGCTCTGTTCACTACTGTGGGAGCTCTTCAGAGTGGGGCTTCTGTTGCTAGGGGAGGAGTTCACAGTTTCCTCGCATTCAAAACATTGAAAAAAATTGATTTTTTCTTTGCCCCCATTTAAAAAGCTACGGCACAGTTGCAGTAGTTAATCAAGTCTGCAAAAGTGAAACCTGCGAATGTGGCGGGAAAACTGTATATACAACCTATATATACAACCTATAGCACCATGATTCCATTTTAATTGCCATGGCTACATCCTATGAAATCTTGGGGATTATACTATACTATGGCACTAGATCTCTCTGGCTGTATTAAATACGCCTCCTGGAACTGCAGATCTGACATTTCCATAACATGCCACCATGGCATTTAAGTGGGATCATAGGTCTATAACTGTGTAGTGTGAAACGGACCTTAGTAAATGAGTTTTTAAAACTGTTACTGCTGAATGACACTGCTTAAAGTTCAAGAGGTGTTCCTTTGACCACCTCTTTTTACAAGGGCCCTTTTCGCATGGCATTTGCCATGTGAAAGGGCCCCTCAAGCGTTGCGTAACTGCGAGGAGTGGTCCACACGACACACTCACAGTCACGTGATGCTCCAGGGGCTGGCAGGCACTGACTGCACACTATTTCATTTTTGGCTATGAGTCAAAAATGGTGTGCAATTGCGCATCGCTCCGTGGCCCCGCACGCACTTGCTGTGCATGCGGAGCTCTGGAGCCACGGCGTTCACACTTCCTGCCCCAGTGCAGCCTGGGAAAATCCCAGGCTGCATTGAGGAAGGAAGAGGAGGGGCTCTCGTGTGAGCAGGCAGCAGCTGCGGAGCTGAAGGAACCGGGACCAAGAACCTCTCAGAAGTGGCTGCTCGCACAATCCCCACACCCCAGCTCTGCAAAAAGGTGAATTGCGGAAAGGGCCAAGGTCTTTGATAGAAGACACAGTTGAGTGTTGAACCATAGTACAATCCTGGGTTACTATATACCTCCTTTTTCTTCTGTGAAATGTTGGAAAGCATGCTCCTATTGTATTTTCTTCATAAGAGTTTCTGGTTTCCTCCTGACACCACGTATGATTCTGTGCCCCTTCCCTCTGGATGTCAGTGCAGCTGCCTGTGCACATTCTGCTGTACACCCATTAGATTTCATTCTTGCAGATGTCCTACTTGACCCAAGGAGACATCTGGATGGGCCACAGTGTCAGGGGCAAGCTTCGCACCCATCCTACCCATATGCACCAATATCAGCAAAAGAGTAGTCTTTGGTGTGTGATGTGGTTAGACAAATGTCACAGCTACGTATTGTTTAGTACTGTACCACTTGATGATTTTCCATACTGTGAGCCATACAGAGGCTTTCCCCCCCTTGTTTTTAAGAACTGACGATTCTTTCTTTGTGAGTGCTTTGTGAGATAATTTTTAAAAAATTAAAAAGTAGGAAATACCAGTTATGTTTCTCTCGACAATATCCACACCAAACCAGGTTCACTGTTTCTGAATGTTGTTCCTCTCAGTATGTGTGTCAACATGGTTGCAAGGTAAGTCAACAGTAGGGCTTAGTGAAAGATGGGCAGATAGTCCAAGTGATCAATTCCCTGATTTCTGATCACTTGGCTTGTCAAAATATGTATTTTTCAATGAATTTTGATAATTTTTTGAGCTGAGAACTGTGTTGCATCATCCAGAGAAATGTAAACTCTATTAGATAGTTTACACTGATCCGTGCGTTCATCGGGGAGCCGTGGATTTCAGAACTGTTTATATCAGAATTTAAAATGATTCAGTTCTTCTGCAAAGAGCACACAATTGTTTTGAATGGATAAACATAAATGATTGTTTCTCGAAAATCTGCTTCTGAAATTCTGGGATTGCGTTTTTAATATAAAGATTACAAATTACAGAGGTTGCACTCCAGCAATATCTTGGATGAAATGAATGCTGGGAGCTGTCTGTTTTAACCATGAGCTCTTGTTTGAGTGTTAACATGTGTTTGTCTATCTTCTTTTCAGATATCACAGTGAGTTTACTGTCCTTAGTTGTCACAGCATGTGGACTTGCTTTGTTTGGGGTATCTCTGTTTGTCTCCTGGAAACTTTATTGGGTTCCTTGGCGAGAACGTGGCCTGCCTGGAAACAAAGACAAGCAGGAGTCCCTGAACTATACAGATACAGAGACCAATGACAATGAATACAGTGAGGATTACCTGGGGCAACCTGCTACCTACCCTGACTCTTCCATGAAGATTAGCCACACCTCCCCTGACATTCCATTGGATGCCAAGAAAGGAACCAAGGAGAACTGTGTACACAATGTTCGGATGCATCGACAAATCACAGAACCAACTCCCTCTGCTCGGTCAGTAGTTCTGCTGTCTTGTGATGAGGAAGGGTTTTTTCCCCTCCCCAACAAGCTCTCTGGTGATAAAGAAATGCATAGCTGGAGCTTCAGGGCACCCTGTTGCTTTATCAAATCTAAGAAAAATTTCCTTAGTGGAGAAGAAGGGAAAAAAAACAGAGCAGGAAATAGTGGAAGAAATAGCAAACTGGACATGGAAGCAAGAAGCAATTGATGCTATGTCTCCGCTTCCATTGATTATCTCCCTTAAGCCTGAGAAAAGTCTGCCATGAATAATAGTTGGTAGTTGTGTTTGGTTTTGTTGTGTGCTTTCAAATTGTTTCTGACTTACAATGACCCTAAAGTGAACCTATCACAGGGTTTTCTGGAGCTGTGTGTGTGTGAGAGAGATGCACCTAAGGTCACCCAATGGATTTCCATGACTAAGCAGGAAATCGAACCGTGGTCTTCAGGTTGTGTACTCAGTATGTTGTACAAAGTGTTTTGTCCTCTGTCTCATTCAATTCTGACACTTCACCATTTAATTTGTTGGTTAACAGCTTCTTTACTCTGTCCTGTTGTGACATCTATTCATTTTGGAGCCGGGGGGCATACGCTTTAAAAAGCAAAGAAAATAGAAATGTTCATAATAAAGAAGGTACACATTTCCTCACACTTAGCTGGGAACTGGACTTTGAGTAAGACCAGAAAAATTAGGTACCATGTTGTTTGCTCTTTGTCTCATCTATAGTTTAGCTTGTAAATTGATCTAAAAGTCTTGCAGGAAAATATTTGCTTTGGGAAATCTATACAGGCTTCCTGGCGATTGGTCTTCTTTATCATTTTTACTGACATAAAGAAAACCTTATCTCAGAGAAACCACTCTTGTTTTAAAAAATAAGACTGCCAGCTAATGTTGATGAGTATTGAAACACTACCTTTTCAGGAAGAGCTCAGCTTGAGAGCGGAAAATGGGGATAGGATAAATGTCTATATTTATCTCTTAAGGAATACTCTTAGGCACCTCTTAGTCAATATTAAAGTCAATACTTAGTCAATACTAAAGAATATCAGTCTGGGCCTATATGGCTTCTCCTTTGTTAATGGTGTGCAAGGAGAGAATGCAGAGTTGTTTCTTCATATATAAATTAGGGTAATTTTACTGAAGACAATTAGTAATGTACTAGAAGTAAGTGTGAAGAAAGGAACAAGTATTTTAAGTTGCAATAGCAGGTTTGCATTTGTAGGAAGCACACACACACACACACACACACACACACACAGATATATAGATATATAGACATATATAGTCCCACACATTTCTTGCTGTTTCTGAACCAGACAAAATTGCCAGGTTGTTAAAGCTCCATAGCAAGTGGGGACAACTGCAATTTAATCTTGCAAAGTATGTTCATTTGCACTTCTCTGTGCTTCGGTGGATGCTTATATATCTCTGCAAAGATTTCAGGGGGGGAAATAGAACACATTAATAGAACACTTATGAGAGATAGAATAAGGAAGTGTGGCCACAGCTTTTTAGCCACAGCTTTGATTGGGTGGGTGCCATGTGAAATCACAGGGTTAGGATCAGATGAACAAAATTACATAAAGAAGAGCATATAAAAAACAGTGCTATGGTAAAAAGTGCTCCATTTTATTAGATCATTGATTCCTTTAATACAGTGCATTCTTGCTGACAGTGGCCAGCCACAAGCAAGACAAAGGGAGGATAATTGTATCCTATTGTTCACCCTAGCATCTTTTAACAGAAAGCGTACCATCTTTTTAAACATAGAGCAGTCTCCTTTTTAAACTATCATAGCTTATACTCATTAATAGATTTAACCTACCAGGAATTTGTTTCAACCTTTTAAGATCTAATAGTGCTATTACATCATGTGGCAGTGGAGCCTTGTGAGTTCCATTTTCTGTACAAAACACATACACTTCTATCACAGCAACAGTACTGTATGGAGAAATACATTATTTTGTTCAATCTCCTAATTCTGGGTGAATAGGAAGATACTTTAGAGTTCTTAGGATTTAAGAACTGAGATCCTTTGCCCTGCCAGCTGACCTGGTAAATGAGAAATATAGATGGGGTGGGAAGAGCAGAACACCAGGGGAGAGCAGGAGTGTCTCTGAGACCATGAAAATAACATATTCAAAACCACTCACTTATTCTCAGTTGAATTTCAACAGTATCTCCTGAAACTGGCTTTTATACATATTATAGGTATTAGCTTTTTTTTTTCTGCTGTGAATCATGAAGGAAAAGCTGCTGACGGTTTAGTGTTTTCTTTCTGTTTGCAAACTGAGGCTCAACCACTCTTCTGCAATCAATTCTCATGTATAAGAAATCTTTTCTAGATTTGTCTGTTGTGACTCAAGTCACTGAGAGTTAAAGAAACAAGAAATGCTATGCCTAGATGTAGCTCTCTGGACTACTAGGACTCTTTCTTTACTTATCTGTGTGCCCATTTATGACTTAGACATTTCAATGCTTTAGTGAAAAATGTAAGTCTTTCCTTAAAAAAAAAAGTTGAGGAAAAGTCAGTTTATTGCCATTATTCCTTTTTTTATTTAGTCAAACATTGATTTTGTTGTCATACTTTAGTGTTGTTTTTTTTAAAAAAAAAACCTCTTGGATTGTTGCTCTTATACATCATCCTAAGTTGTCAGTTTGGCCATATGACAGTCAACTAAAAAAAAACCCAGAGGGATGGCCTCAGTCCGCTTGATGATTGTGAAACGAAAGCTGGCTGTATGCTTTCGGTCTACCACAATTGTGCGTGAGTAATGTCCACACTACTACTAGAATAGGAGTATCCAAGCAGCAACCTTAAACAAACATGAACAATTTGAAGTTCTGGGAGGAAAGTGTGAGTTACAGTGTAACATTGAGAGAGATATGGCTTAAACTATAGTCTGCCTTTCCCTTTCTTAGCATGGAGAAGAGGAGCAAAGTGCTCTCAGCTGATGTTTGCAGGTGCCAAATAAGAGCATCCAGCTTTGCTTCTCCCACATCTTTGCCATTCAGAGAGTGAGGTGGAGCAGAGCTAGGAATCCTACTGCTAACTCCAATTTTCTTCAATACTATCCCCTTACCAAATAAAATAGCTGCTATATATTTTTCATGGAACTGAAAACTATTTTTAAAAAATGAATTCTTGATCACATTAAGTCTTAAAAGAGTTAGACAGATAGCTCAATGGTAGATCAAAAGGTCTGCTTGAACCACCTCCCAGATTTAATTCTTAGCGCTTCCACTTTTACGTGTCAGTGTAGTGTGATGGTTTGAGTGCTGTAGAGTATGGAGTGTGGACTTTGGGAGACCAGAATATGAATCCCTGCTTAGCCATGAGAGCCCCACTACATGACCCTTAGACCCTCTTGGTCTACAAGAAAGGCAATAGCAAACCACCTCTGAAAAAACCTTGCCAAGAAAACTCTATGAGAAGGTTACCATAAATCAGAGTCAAATTGAAAGTGTATAATGACAACAAAGTCTTGGAAAAAATATAAGTATTTCTTATTTCTACAAATGCAATCACTTCTGTCTGTTGATTTAGAATCATAGCATCATAGAGCTGGAAGAGACCACAGGGGCCATAGAGTCCAATCTCCTGCCATGCAGGAACACACATGAAAGCACTCCCAACAGATGGCCATCTAGCCTCTGTTTAAAAACTTCCAAAGAAGGAGACTCCACTACACTCCAAGGCAGCATATTCCAGTGTCGGACAGCCCTGACCATCAGGAAGTTCTTCCTGGGGTTCAGGTGGAATCTCTTTTCTTGTAGCTTGAATCCATTGCTCCCTGTCTTAGGCCCTTTTTGCATGGTATTTGCCATGCAAAAGGGCCCTTTGAGTGTTCTGCAACTGCGAGGAGCAGTTCACACAACACACTCGCAATTGCGCTCCAGGGTCTGGCAGGCGCCAATTGTGTACTTTTTCTCTAGAAGCTGCTCGCGTGATCCCCGCACCCCAGCTCCGCAAAAAGGTGAGTTGCAGAAAGGTCCCTAGTTTCTGGTGCCACAGAAAACAAGCTCGTTCCCTCTTCGATATGACAACCTTTCAGATATTTGAACATAACTATCATGTTTCCTCTTAACCTTCTCTTCTGCAGACTAAACATACCCACCTCCCTAAGCCACTCCTCATAGGGCATGGCTTCCAGATCCTCCACCATTTTGATTATTGTACATTGTTTTAACTTTTTAACTGTAGCTTTTTCTGAGAACGTTGTTGGTTTCCTAATAATTGATAAATTCACTTTGTTGTTTTCATTTAAGGCACAATTCAATCCGAAGGCAGCTCAATCTCTCAAACCCAGACTTTAACATTCAACAGATCCAAAAACAGGAGCAGCTGACAGGGATCGGGCGGATCAAGCCAGAGTTGTATAAACAAAGATCAGTGGACACAGACGATGGGCGGAGAAATAACAGCAAGTCTTGTGGGAAGCTCAACTTTATTGTGAAATATGATTGTGATATGGAACAACTAATGGTGAAGATTCATAAAGCTGTGAACCTGCCAGCGAAGGACTTTTCTGGAACTTCAGACCCATATGTTAAGATCTACTTACTTCCAGATAGGAAGACAAAACACCAGACTAAAGTACATAGAAAGACTCTGAACCCAGTGTTTGATGAAGTTTTTTTATTTCCTGTTCCTTACAATGACTTGAGTACAAGGAAACTCCATTTTTCTGTATATGACTTTGACCGATTCTCCAGGCATGACTTGATCGGCCAGGTGATAGTAGATAATTTTTTAGAGTTGTCGGACTTTCCCAGAGAGTGTAATATGTGGAAGGATATTGAATATGTCACCAATGTAAGTATGGCTCCTTTTTATTTTGAGATTTTATTTTTATTTTATTTTCTAACCTAACTGCTTCCTTAGGTTGTCCACCTCTTTAGCTGCCATCATAGTGAAAGTGAAGAAGATGACTTCTCTGCCATATAAAAAACATAATTGTTGAAAACATTCATTATGTAGGAATTATTTTTTTCTATAGAAATGTGTCACACATCGTTGACTTCTGTCCCTATATTCTTTGTTCCACAGAATTTTTACTGTGATTTATAGTAACCAAACCAGATAATTAGTTACAGTATAGAGACTCTCACATATACTGTTGTGAAAATTGTCAGTGTGTACCTTTTTGCTCCTAGAATTCTGAAGTTCTTTTCCCATAACCCATGGTTTCTACAATCCATTCATGAGTCTATAATACCAGGTCCATAGGTTCATCATCATAATCTTCAGGTTAGCCCAACACAGGACTTTTGTCTCATTAAGAATCTGGTACTTTTTTTTCCAGATCAGTTTTACTGGAAGCAAGAGACCTCATGTTTTGTTAACTATGCAGTTCTGCAGACAAGGTGTTTGTGAAGCTTTCAACACTTTCTCTATTTTTCCTATGAAGTACAGCATCAGCTTTATGAGATTAATCACATAAACAAATGGAAGAATCATATCATTGTAGGGTTGCCAGGTATGCCTTATTTGAGGATTAGAAAGCTTGTACCTTATAGGGCTCAGAGGTGTCCCTAGTTATAAGGGATCCCCAGTTTGAAGGTTGGAAATTTTCCTTTTATATATAATGATTGACAGGCTGAAAACAAAAATCCCATAAATTTGGGGGTGTAGGTCCTCCATAAAGACAAAAATTGTGTTATCATGTAATTTATGAATGTGGGCAGTACATAAATGTTACAGAAAAATATATAGCTAACTAAAACCACAACTTTCATTTGAAATCTCCATAGAATGCAATCTTGTTACTAACTACTTCCTGATTGTTGACCTTGCATATCATGAATTTCAACCGTCCTTGATTGAGGTTTTGAAAAACTGGCTACACTGTATCATAACAACTTCTCACTTCTCACTTTTGCTGTCCCGTGTACACCTAACTGCTATCATAATTCCATTTTTCTTACCTGCCTTTAGATCACTCTGGTATAAGCCTTTGCACCTAGTGCATAAATACCTCAAGGGTGAGCAGAAGGTAGAGCAAGATCTCTAGGTGATTTACTGTTTAACAGCAGCAGTGAATTGATCTCCAACACACAGAGATTAGGCTGCTGAAATGAAGAAAGTTTGGATTAACCAGGAATGGGATTTTGGGTGAAGGGACTGAGGGGTTGTTTCAGGTCTGGAGCCGAAAACAAATTCCTTGCTTCAGAATGGGGACAGGGCCACCCTGTTCTTTAATTGCAAGGGCCAAAGCATGTAGTTCCTTAAAGCTATATTAGCAGCAACAGCAGTAGCAGCCCTGTTTCTTCTGGTTTACTTTAGAAGGTAAGGGATAGGTAGAAGGCTTTGTCCCTCCCTCTCTATTGCAGTCCACATCTGGGTTTGACCCATTGCACTTGCAGTCTGTATTGAAAAATAATTTGTGTAGTGGATTACTATTTCGCAATATAAATTGTTGCATGGTACACTAAACAAAATCATAGAATTGAAAGGGACCCATGGACCATTGAATCCAATTTTATGCTGAGTCCAGGATCTCCAGCTAGAGCATTCCCAGGCCTCTTTTTGAAGATCTCCAAAGAAAGAGATCCCACCACATCTCAAGGTTCCCTTGCCAAATTGCTCTTACTGTCAAAAAATTTCCACTGATGTTCAGTCAAACCTTGAAGCCATTACACCTGGTCTACCCTCTGAGGCAGCAGACAACAAAGCTGCACCTTCTTCTCTGACAGCTCTTGAAGTATTTAAAGAGTGCGATCATGTTAACTCTCAATTTTCTCTTCCCTAAACTAAACGTTTGCAGCTCCTTCAACCTTCTGTCATATGTTTTGTTCCCCATACCTTATATCATACCTTATTGCCCTTCTGTGAACCTGCTCCGCATTGTCTGTATCCTTAAAATGAAGTGCCCAGAACTTAACCCAGTGGTCCAAATGAGGCCTGATCAGTGCAGAATATAGTGGAACTATTGTTTTCATTGTTATATGCCTTCAAGTCATTTCTGATCTATGGTGAACCTATCATGGGATTTTCAAACTACTGCATCACGCTGGGTCATTAGTGGAACTCTTACTTTCCTTGATTTGGAAACTGTGATTCTGTTAATGCTGGCTAAAATAGTACTTACTTTCTTTGCTGCAGGATCACACTACTGTGTCTTGTTCAGCTTATGATCAACAACACTCTCAATATCCTTTTCACGTGTAGTACTGCCAAGCCAAGTATCTCCCATCCTAGTACCTGTGCATTTGCTTTCTATGGCTTAAATGTAGAATTTTGCATTTCTCCGCTGAATTTTGCTCTATTAGTTTCAGCCCTATTTCTAGTTTGTCAAGGTTCTTTTAAATTACGTTCCTATCTTCCAGTGTGTTAGTTTTGCAACCTTGATAAGGAGTCCCTCTTCTCCGTCATCTAAGTCATTAATAAAAATGTTGAATGATGACCCGAGACAGAACCCTGAAGCATTTCACTCAAGACCTCCACCCAGTTTGAAGTGTAACCATTGATTATAACTCTTTGAATACAGTCTTCCAAGCAATTATGGATGCATCTGCTGGTGTTTCCATCTAGTCCATATTTACCAACTTTGCTAATCAAAAGATAATGTAGGACCTTTGCTGAAATCCAGTAAATTGACATCCACAGCATTTCCACCATCTACTAAACTAGTGACATGATTTTTTTTAAAAAAAATTAAGACTAGTTTAGCTGTTCTTGATAAACCTATGCTGGCTCCTACTGATCACTGCATTGTCACCAAGATACTTGCAAACAGACTCCTATGCAATCCATTCTGTTTGCAAGTATGATGGCAACAATGCGGTGATTAGGAGGAGCTAGCATGAGTTTGTCAAGAACAGATCTGTACAATCCATTCTTTGACTAAATACCCTAAAGGTACCAGATTGTGTCTGATCTTGGAAGCTCAACTGGGTCAGTCCTGGTTAGTACTTGGATGGAAGACTGCCAACTAACACAAGGTGCTGTAGGCTATACTTCAGAGGAAAGAGCAAAACTATCTCTCAGTACTCAGTACTCCTTGCCTAAGAAAACCCTATGAAAAATAAATAGAGTCACCATAGGACTTGAAGGCACATATGCACACAATCCATTCTAATATTTAGCCTGGTATTGAGGTCAGGCTGACTGGCCTGTAGTTCCCTCAGTCTTCTTTTTGAAGAAGGAGACTTTTGTTGCCCTTCTCCAGGCCTCTGGCTCATCACCCATTCTCCAAGATTTCTAAAAAATGGTGGTAAGTAACAGAGAGTACATTCGCAACTTCCTTTGATAATCTGGGATGAAGTTCATCTGTCTTTGAAGATATGAAATCATTTAAGCTAACCAGGATATTCCCAATTCCTTAGTGTTCTTAATTTGCCAGGGGTGTATCCAGATCAAGACTATAGAGGAGGTGAAGTTTTAACCCGCCCCCACCCAAGAGTGGAACTTTTTATTCTAAAGTAAAATAGAACAAAAGACAAAGCTGCTGTCTTTAGAGCAATGTCTCATTTGATCCTAACTGTATATGTTTTGCACCTGGATCTTGGAGTCCTATTTAAAAAAGAAATAGGACAAGTCTGAGGTCTACCCATATCTCCATATCCTGCTGGAATCAAGTCTAACCACATGCAACTTCGATAGTTCTTTACCATTTATCCCTGGGTCTTTTTAACTCTTCTTTCTCCACTGTTGCCACTTGCATCTATACAGTAGGTCCTTTGCATCAGGGAGCTGTTCTCTCATTCTTTATAAAGCATCTATTCTGCCTTGGTCAGACCTCCCCTGGAATACTGTGTCTAGCTCTGGGCACCACTTTTCAAGGATATGGACAAGCTGGAATGTGTCCAGAAGAGGGTTACTAAGATGATCAAAGGTTTGGAAACCAAGCCTCATGATGAATGACTTAGTGCAGTGCTTTCCAACCTGGGCTGTGCATATCCCCAAGGATACACAGTAGGACTTGTAGGGTTTTACACACACACACACACACAGGAATAATGGTGGGAAAAAGTTCCAGTTCTCCTCTCCCTCATGGGAGCAAAAGAGTACTCATGCAAGGAAGAGCTGCTTACCTCTTCGGAGCTGAGACTTGCTTGCTTTGGAGATGGAGCTTGGGTATGGCTGTGCTGCTCCTCCCTGCCAGGCTGACAGGAGAAAGTTTCAGAGCAGACTCTAACATGGTGGTTGCTTTGTCTGAGGGAAACCAGAGCAAGAGGGTGGTGATGAGAGTTTTGAGAGGACAAAGTTTTAAGCACAAGCAGTGTCCAATTCTAAGTACAAGCCAAGGGAAGGAGTGCTGAACAGAGACCGGTGAGGGCCAGGCAGCTTCTGGCAACAGGTTCCCAGGAACACAAGGCAGGCCACTCCACCTTCCCAGGCTCCAGTCATTGGTCTCTTCCAAGCTCCTGAAGGAGGGAAACCTGCACAACCTGCCTTAATGTGGTTTAGGGCTTGGAGCCAAGATAATGCTAGTAAGTATGTGAATGTGTGAAAGAGAGAGAGAAAGAGAGAGAGCAGATCAAGGGAATGAGCGTTGGTGGCAATGATGGTGAGGTACGAGGTCACCAGAGCAGGGAGACAAGGCCAAGGTCTTGGTCCCTGTCTGGTTTTTGTTATCCTTGGATATCTATGTTTTCTTTAGGAGTAGTATGGATGGGGTTGGTTGACAACACCCTTCCTCCCAATCCAACCTCCTTGAGAGGAAGCAGTTAGGGAGAGGGGCTTTTGATGGAAATGTAAACTATAGCTATAGCATCTTTCATCCTTTGCTGGCCTTAATCATGGTTCTTACCTGGGGCAAAGAATGGGGAAAACACAGCAGGTAAGCCTCTGTTAAGGAATCTAAAAGGGCCCAGCTCATGTTAGGGACATGCAGGAGGATCAGTAAATGAGAGCTGCCATGGTGCCTGTTTTGTGCGACAGAATGCATTAAGAGAATGGAAAGCTGAGCTTTTGGCAACAAGCACCTCAGTCAGCCCTGTGAGAAGCGTTCAATGAATAAATTCTTCTGAGTCTTCTCTATATCTCTTCCCTTTCTCATCATTTTGAGTTTTAAATTAATGTTTTCATTTGTGGATTATCAGATATGGATCAGGGATTAAAAACTGGCATAGGAAAAAAAAAGTGAAACATAATGTGGATAGTGACCAGTCACTAAGAATTTCTCAGGACATGTCTACTCCTTCAGTGCAAAAGAGTAATAGTAGTAATTTAGGGGTTGTTTTTTTAAATGTAATCTGTGATGTATTTTCTTGAATTTGTTGTATCTTTTGAGTTTTGAATGTAAATATATATGCATTGTCTGTTCACCTTATTATTCCATTGCTTTCTAATCCCATTATTGAGCTATTTATATACAACAGTTACAGCATATACATTTTGAAATAACAGCAACTATGTTACAGTCAGCCCACCACATTTGCAGGTTTGACTTTCCTGAATTTGATTATTTGATTATTTCTTCAACTCCTCCCCACCAAACCTCAGGCACTTGTTTTCTGGAGGTACCTTCCCATTCAGAGGCTCTGATCAGGCTAAGCAACTCTTTAAAAATCCACTTCTGATCCTCCTCCACTGGTTGCTACCTGGCCAGATAAGGATGTCTTGCATCCCAACTTCTCAGTGATGCCACTCCATACCTAAGGAAGGAGATGAGTAAGAAAGTGAGACTATAGGCCCACCATGCCAGCCCTACCCCCTTCCCTCTCTTTCCTCTGACCTGATTTGGACCTTGGGTGCCCTTTCTCCCCATCATGCCTTGGCCCCCTTCCCACAGACACACACTTTTTTATGTTTGCAATTTTTCCGCTTTTGCAAGGGTCCTGCGTCCCAACCCTAGCAAATATGGAGGACCAACTGTAACTGCAAACATGTTGCTAATATGAGGGTACAATTTATGGAAATGGACTGCCAAGAGGTACACAAGTGGGAAAAAAAAAGGTTGGGAACCGCTGACTTAGTGAGTTGAGTATGTTGGACAAGAGAAGACTGAGAAATTACAAGACAGCCATCTTTAAATATCTGAAGGGATGTTATGTCCAGGATGGAGTGAACAGTTTTCTGTTGCTTCAGAGATTTCAACACAAACTGGTGGATTTAAATTACAGGAAAAGGTTTTCCACCTAAACTCTTGGAAGAACTTTTTTACTGTAAAAACGGCTGGACAGTGAAATAGACTGGGGATGGATTCTCCTTCTTTGAATGTCTGTAAACAAAGGTTGAATGGATATTTTTTGAAAGTGCTCTAATTTTGTATTCCTGAATGGCCAGAGTTTGGTCTAGATGGCCCCTTCAACTGCTTCCAACTCAAGGATTCTGTTATTCTATGTAAATAACTTACAATACATTTATATTAGCATTGCTATCTTCTTTGAAGCATTTTCCTGATCCTTCTCAGGCATCTCAAGATGAACTAGTGCTAATTCTAAAATTATGAGCCTTATATTTTGAAACTTGTAGTTTCAGAAACCTATAGATTGGACATCTTGTGATTGCCTCAGAAGTTGCAGTTTTACAACTCCCATCATTCTTGACCATTGGCCACACTGGTTTATGGCTGATAGGAGTTGGAATCCAATAATGCTTGAAGGCACCACAGATTGTTCACCCCTTCCATAAGCATAACTTTAACAGATAGACTGTTTTTTAGAACTATGAGGAGATGAATCAGCTATAACAATAAGAAACTAGTTTGTTGCTTGTGAAAATTATATTCCTGGATGCTGTTCTGTTCATCTTTTGGTTTCATAACACAGGAAAGAATTTGCTCCAAAATGTTGCATCTTGTTGAGTTCACAGATTTTTATCCAAACACTTATGGCTAACAGTAGGGCAACCAAATTAAGTTTGGTACAGAGCAGCAGCTAAGCGTACCTGCAGGTTCCAAATATTTTCATGGTTCTGTCGTTCAGACAGAAATTGGTTGAAAATGCTTTGACTTTGATAGTGCCTTTGATGTATTATGTTGAATTTAGTTCATTCAAATTGAACAAGGAATTTTGTGCTTTCCTTTGGCTATGGGATTTTTAGAAAAATAGTGCAAGTGATACTCAGTTGGTCCCTTAACCTAATTAGACAGAGTGCTGGTTCCTGGGTAAGAAATTCAGAAAATTAAGTTTTTACAACATTCTGTTTACAAATGAATATTTTTCAGTTTCTGTTCCTTGAACCAGCAACATAATTTCAATATTCTATGTATTTTCCTTCTTTCTCTGATTTTCTTTCAAACACAGTAGATTCAGTTTCAACTCATTCTGCAGCACACATCAGAGCAGTATAAAACTTGTTCAAATATTTGGATCTTTGCCAGGGTTCCTTAATGTTTTTGGCAGAGCTGAGTGATAAGGAAAAAATGGAACTGGGTGATAGTGCAGACAAGAAAACGCAGGTTTTGACAGTGCTCGGTTCTGTATCTTAGTTTTTTCAAACTTCAAAGGGAAATCTATTATTATGCACCCATACATTTTTATTTTTATTCTTTGCCCTAAACATATTTATCGCTGAATCTGCTGCTCTTTACTACTAGGTAAAGAATTTTAGCATTCCTTTTCTCACAGTTTATGATGGATGTCTGTGGTATTATGCATGTATGGAGAAACTAGACAGGAAGAAGCTTTTTGTCATTTCTCCTACTAATTGAATCTGGGGTCATCTGCTGATACTGAGTGTTTGAAGATCCAGGACTGATAAAAGGAAATGTCACATAAGCCTTACTTAGAGCCTTAGAATTGTAGGAAGGGACTAAAATGGCCATCTAGTCCAACACCCTGCCATGCAGGCCGCAACTAAAGCATTCCTGAAAGGCAGCCATTCAACTTCCATTTGAAGACAAATCCAAAGCTTTTCAGATATGTTCCCACAAAATGTAGTGATGGCTACAGAAATGAACAACTTTAGCAAATTCATAGACAATAGGGCTGTTAGTGGCTTTTAGACATGGTGGATATATATTCTTTCCCATACCAGAAGTACTGTACCTCTGTATGTCAATTGTACAATGGTCATATCCTGCATTGGCTTCTCATAGTCAGTGGGATGGTCATTGTGGTAATAGAATGCTGGACTGGTAGGGCTTTGGTCTAATCCAGCTAGGCCCTTCGTGTATATTTAATTCACCATGTTCAGAGCAGTCCAAACAGACAAGTTTTGAATCACCCTATGACACTGAGGTGTCTCCACAAGAAGGGATCACAACTTTTTTCCAGCTTTAACATCACATCTGGGACATTTATGTGGATCTTCCAGTACCCACAGAGAAACTCCTGCTTTTACTAAAAGAACAGATAAGCAATCCAATAAAACCCTCCAATGAGAAATTCAGAGCCAGTGAAAAAGAACAGAGAATTGTTTGCAAACATGTAGTGAGTCCAAACTCTTGTGTACAAGTTTTCCAGCTAATGCGTGAAGGCAGGGAATTGCCAAATTAACAATTTGTGAGCTGCTATGGGAGCGTTTTTGAATGTGAGACCAAGCCGTATATGCAGTTTCAGTGTTTAGCTAGACATTAAAACATATTTAGTTGTCTACTTATTATATTCTTCATTCGCAGGCATTAGAGCAATATGCAAAAGGCAAAAAGGTCACAGTATATTAGGGTAAAGCTATAAAGCAGTGTCAATATAAGAACAAATTAGAGGCATGAAAATAGAGCAAACTAAAACTAAACCAACATTACACTTTTAATTGTGTAAGACTATTATAAGTACGATTAAAATGTCATCAAAGTACTTGCAGCATCAACAGTTGAATTTCAGTGGGGACAGCGTTCCAGAGACTGTGGCCACTGTGAAGAAGGCCCTCTGCCTGGTTCCACGTAATGAGTTTTCCCCTGCAAAAGAACCTAGAGAGTAGCTTCCAGATCATAAGATAGGGACAGTTTGGTATATGGAGAGAATTCCTTAAGGCAGTTTCAGCCACATGGAACTTGGGCCCTTTCTGCTCAAAGCACCCACTCCGCCATGGAGACAGGAAAAGGAGATAACCAAGGTAATGCTTATGCACAACATCGTCCCAGTCCCATCCTTCTCCTATCCTCAGGTGATGCAATTGCACTGCAAATCATGGTTGGGTTTTCCCCAGCAATGGCCAGCAATCATGCCGCCCTCCCGCTGTGCACCCGCATTCACCTTATCTTCAGAGGCCCTGGAAGCACAGTGGCTGCATTTCCTTTTGCAGCACAGCCTGGGACAGTACCCAGCTGCGCTGCAGCAAGAAGAGGCATGCTGTTCACACTGCCTGGATCCCAGAAGCAGCCAGTGCAGAGGAGAGCACTTTATCATGCTCCTCTCCCAAGAGAGCC
The DNA here is from genome assembly GCA_948474755.1 of Ctenosaura bakeri. Taxonomy (NCBI): domain Eukaryota; kingdom Metazoa; phylum Chordata; class Lepidosauria; order Squamata; family Iguanidae; genus Ctenosaura; species Ctenosaura bakeri. Next base: position 300,932 of record CAOLHI010001271.1, read on the forward strand.
ACTGCTGCCATCATCATTGGATGCCACTGGGACAAAGGTAGGGTGCAGAAAGGGCCTTAGAATGGAGGAAAAAAATCCATCTCAAGTTTGTTGTTGTTGTTGTTTTTCATATCGCACCTAGATTTCTGTCCCGTCCTTTGTTTCAAGGTGCAAGAGTTTTTGTTTTCCACTTGATAACCTACATATACACATTTTCAGTATGCATTTCCCTTAATATGCGTATTTCTTCATGCACTTTTTCTGGAGTATCGATTTCTGTACTTTTGTCTATTGTCTAAAAGTGTGTTCTTGCATAAGAACTCACATCCATAGTTGCATAGTTTGCATTTAAGTGCATCTGCATCACAAGTATCAGAGAGGTTCAGATTTCTGAGGCAAAGGTACGGTCTATTCTTCAACAAGTTTGGGAGGTGCAAAATGGATAATTTCAGGAAGAACCACAGGCGAACTGAAATATTTTCCCATTGCTGTGTGTAACCTTTTTAACATATACCTGCCCTGCTGTAGAAACTTTAATCCTTATTCCAGATCTTGGGGAACACTTAGGCCTAGTAGAGATGAAATAGTGATGAAGCAAGGAACTGGAATGGATGAAAAAAGGGTCAGTGGATTTAATTGGATCAGCGATCTAGTTTTTCTTAACTTCAGTTTAATTATATAAGTCCTTGGTCTGAGGAAAGTCTAAGAAACTTCAAGGACATGGTCTTGCACAGTACAGTTGTAAATTACTATCTTTTAATGACTATATAACCAAATTAAAATTAGTTTTTGTTGATGAAATGTCAGAAAAACACAGGGGCTGATTGATTTAAATCGATGAGGGAAAGTTCAGTTGATTTAAATTAGTCTACCCTGCTCAAGAAGTAGGAAAGCTCCACTAACCCCCACAAACATGAAATCCATATCACCTTAATATTTTATTAGGTGGATCCAAAGGTCAGAAAATACTGTGCAGGCAAAGTACAGCACAAAATAGTGACAAGGGTCAGGAAGTCAGATGGAGAAAGTCTTTGAGGTTCAAACAAGGGAACCTGCATCCTAACCCAGTTTTAAAGTGGAAAGCAGAGGCAGCTTCATACATTCAAATCAGGCTGCAGTAGGTACAGGTATAGTTTCAGTTAGGATTCTTCACAGGGTGCTGGGAAAGAAAAGCAAACAACAGTAGATCTCCCATTTGGCTATGGCTTGAAGACTGGTCACTTTTTCCTCCCTGCTGTCCAAGCCTTGTTTTGTTTACCATCTAACCTGATTAAGAATTCAGAAGAACTTGAAAGTTTGCACAGTGTTCTGTAACCTTTGTGTTTGCCTGGCTAATGTATTAGAGAGATATGGATTTTAGGTTCTTTTTAAAAAATTTAACATGGCTAACTTCCTTTTTTCATGTATAGTACAAAGGATTTCCTGCTGTTTTTTTTAAATTAATAGCTTCTAGTTCCGTTGCATTTCACTCAGTGTCTCTGTTCTGATCAGTGTAGTATGTTCTTTCTTCTGCTGCTGCAATTTATTAGATCATTTCCAAAATTGCTCTAATTCAAGATGATATCATAATGTTGTTGCTGATTGCAAAAGATTATACCTTGAGCAAGAATCCATCATTTCCCAGTATTTCTTCTAATGAAGAAAGATGGTAGACAGCCTCTCTCTCCCCACTCTGCCACGTTTCTTCTTCTGTTTTTCTCTCCCTTTCCCCCTCCCCATGCCTTTTATAAAAGAGATAGCATTTTCTATTCTGGGGCAGAACAGCTTCTGAGAACTGTTCTTTTTAGCTGCAGGAAATGTATTCTAGATAAGTAGCATCACTGAAAATTTAAAGTATATTACAGCCTGATCCAATGAGCAGAGCAGCAAGGCATTAATGTTTAGTGAGACCTCTGAGCATCCTAAAGTAGCTCATTCTGTGCTGCTGGGCAAGCTGGACTCAGTCTGTCCACAAACATCTATCTATATCTATCTACCTACCTACTTATCATCCTGCTTTTCTCTCAGCAGGGGATTCAAGGCAGAAACATGCAAGAGGGTTTGCACTAGAAGAGATAACAAAAGAAAAATCGTAGCGGGGATGCAAGGAGTACAAGTGGAGAACTCGACGGTTCTCAAGGGGCTACTTTCCGACCCAGGAACCCTCAGAGGGTCACATGAACTGTCAAAATGCAACAAAAATAAAAACAAAATCAGAAGTCCACTTCTGGTTTTGAAAAACAGTTTGTTTTTAGGTGTTAAACAGTACACATGAGGCCTGCAACCTATTCAGAAGAAATCACCACTTCTGGAGACCTCTAAGACAAGCAGTTCACCATGTTTTTAGCAAAAAAAGTGACAGGGTAGGGTTGCAAAACAGTATTGGGGATCACATGCAGCCCCAGGGACAAACTTTGCCAATCCCTGATCTAAAAGGTCTCAGGAATTAAATCTTATGATATCATTCCGATGTATGTAAAATAGCTATAAATATAGCATGAATCACCAAGTGAAGTAAATTAGATAAGCAATGCAAATGCAGTAGATAAAAGATTTGGTTCATTTCAGGTAGAATAGATTGGTGCTTCATAAAACACTGCTTGTCAAGAAAACCTCTGGGATTTTATGAAGGGCAAACTGAACAAACCCTACATAACCCTACATCTGCAGCACAAATGAATCATGGCAAAGCAATTCACTTTCTTTGCATTCCGTGAACTGCTGAGAATGTTGGAGATAGTGGTGTATCTCACAAGCAGAGTAATTAGTATTTGAAAGCAGAAAGGAAGCAACAACCAGTCCCATACCGCAATACCATGGACACAGAATCTAACAGAGAGGTAAAGCAAGCTTAGTTTTCTTTATAAAACTATATGAAATAGGTTTATTTACACATTCTAAAAGCTTCATAACATCTTAGAGTGAGAGGTTCTGTAACAAGTGATATTTAAACATGGACAAGAAAGAACTGCAGACTACACAATGGACAAACAGATTCATGACTAACTACAGATGAACAGATTTAGGAAAAGGGAGAATCTGGCTATGAACAACAAACAAGAAGAGAAGTATATACATTCTATGCCTGAACTCCTAGACAGATATAGAAGCTAGCAGCTACAGGGAATAGGTATGTTAAGGTTGCAACCATTAACATCCACAAATTCTTAGCCCCTTTTCCCAAATGATCATGTTATACTAATCTGTAGTTAATCCCTAACCTATCTCATGTATTTGAAATAGCAGAAGCAGAAGATAGGACATGCTGATGGCAAGAACAGTATGAGTATGGTTGCAGCGGAAGCAGTAAGAGAATGAGGTCAGACAACTGTGCATTAGGCTTCCTGTTCAAAGAGGGATTGCTAATTGCTCGTGTGTGTGTGTGTGTAAGTCACCTGTTGACTTAGGGCAACACCATGAATTTCATCAGGTTTTCTTAGGCAAGGAATAATCAAGAGTTGGTTTTGCTAGTTTCTTTCTCTGGAATATGCAACACTTAGTGTTCCTTGGCAATTTTCCATCCAAGTACTAACTGGTACTGACTCTGCTTAGTTTCCAAGATCAGATGGGATCTGGTATTTAGAGCATGGGAATTGTCCCTGACCTGTAATCAAGGGACAAATTATGTGATTGGCCTAAATGATGCAAAGAAAGAAGCATTTATTAGCAATAGCTTGTGTATTTCTATACTGCTTATCAGCTAAATGCTCTCTAAGTGGTTTACAGTGTGTTTTCTTTTTTAGCTAATTGCCTCCAACAAACTGGGTACTCATTTTACCAACCTGTGGAAAGATGGAAGGGTGAGTCAGCCTGGAGCCCAGCAGGATTGAATTCACAACCTTGTGGCTGTAGTACCGGCATTTAACCACTGTGCCACCAGGGCTCCCTTATTAGTATTAATATCCCTTGTTAGTGTTTTAAGAAACCACCTTTTCACCTCTAAATAAAGTAGTGTTACAGTGTCAAGGGTGGATAGAAAAGCCTCCAACACTGGCTTTATAAGCAAAATCTTGTTCTGACTTTATTTTTTACTATATATGTAGAGGAAGTGTAAGCAAAGTTCTCACATTGGTGTACATTTGCGCAGGTAGAAAGTTTTGAATAAGAAGAGACATAAAAAAGAAGTTCCATGGTTGGGAGGAGGTGAATAATTGTTTTTTCACACTTGGCAGGGAAGAAACACTTTCTGTAGTACCTTTGCTGGTGTGTTTCACTATCAAATTTTTGCGGGGAGGGGAAGCAGTATAACCATTTGACATGGTGTGATAATTGTCATTTTCCAAGCCATTTTTCCAGAACTAGATTGTGGTGTCTTATTTCTTATTAAAAATTGGCAGGTTTTAAAAATGCATTGTGAGAACTCCTGTTAGCCAGACGAGAGTCAACAGAAAGAGAAAAGCTGTTTGTGTCGCTAATGGGAACCAGTGCTTCTGTCACTAACATGTTCAGCTTTCTTAAAAATATTTAGTTTGGTGTAAATACCCTAAAGGCATGAGATCTTGGAAGCTAAACAGGGTCAGCTGTGATTAGTATTTGGATAGGAAGTGGCCAAGAAACCTCAGGTGCTATAGGCTATATTTCAGAGGAGAGAACTGGCAAAATCACCTGTGAGCATTCCTTGACTAAGAATACCCTATGAAATCCATGGGGTCACCAATTGACTTGAAGGCACATACATACAAGGGGTGTTAGTCATATAAACGTTTGACAGTGCCTGATACTGAATAAAAACCATTGCTTCATGCAGCCCAGTACTGTTAACACTGGCAGTCCATGGCTTTCCACTGTTTAAGACAGAAGATGGATGATTGAACCTGGGAGCTTGTGCATGCAAAACATGTTCTTTGCCACAGAGCTACATCCCTCGCCTCCATGATGAACCCAAAGTAACCTGTTCTGACAGGTGTTCCAAGTAGAGGCCTGCACGTGCAAATGTCTCATTTGTGTAGGTTTTCTTCATCTTTTGAGGTGGAAAGGATTATGTGAATTGTTCAGTTTGTGGGCCACTTCACATACTAAGAAAGGAACAGAAGAAATATGCAGGTGCTTTAAAGTACCAGTATCCTTTAATGAGCCCAATGCATTCCAGATAGGAAACCTTCCTTAGGCAAGAACAATTTCAGTTTTTGGTCTTAAGTTTTTGATCAAAAACACATGTTGGTATGCCCTGTACAGTATACTGGAAGAGTGGAAGTCTTGACACTGTCTTGAAACTTCCCTTCTTTAGCAGTAGTGTGGACCAAAAATGATCAATTTGTAGAATAAGTTATTAAATATTTACTCATTAGGATAATAAGTTATATAGTTAAGTTAATTGATGAAGAAACTTCAATAAATAAGCCACTAAAAATTTGGCACAGTCCTGTCACAACTTCAGCTGTAATTTTCATCATGCTGGAAGGGGCTTCATTTGTTAAATTTCTGCATGTTGTTCTACTTTTGAAGAAAAAGGAGCCCAAGTGGTGTGGAGCAAATATGATCAAACCCAAATTAATAAAAAATGAAATTGAAAAGGTTAACGTTTACAAGTTTTTACCTAACTTGAAAGTTCTTATGCACCATAAGAACAATTCATTTTTTTAATTTCTCCTTTTCTACCTTTCCTTCCTGCCACAATGTACCAGTATTCCTGTGCATCATGAGAGAAACAAGCTTTATGTTACCCTCCATCAAAGTCAGAATTCACAACAATATGCATTAAAATAGCACAATGTATTCTGAATTGCAGTTATGGGTTCATAACCTAATGTTATGGATCCATAACTATTCTGTATTCAGTAATACTATGTATTCACAATCTAGCACTATTGCAACAAACATAAATGCCCCCCAGCCTACCCTAACAGCCAGCAATCACATTGAGCAATGGAAGCCCATTCATCTGGCAGTCAGAGGCTAGAGGAGGACATTTCCTGTCCCCTCCCATCAACAATAGCTTATTGCAGCCCCACTCAGTGGTGGGAGGGACTAGAAACATTATCCTCCTTGTACCTTGATTAACAACTGAACAGACCTCCTTTGCTAGAGGTGGCTGCTGAATGTTAAGGTAGACATGGAAGGTTGGGCCAGAGACCTTACTTAGGCCCTTTCCGCACTCGAGTGTTATAGCACTCTGATTCCACTTTCAACATCCTATGGAATCCTGGGGTTTGCAGTTTCGGGAGGGGCCGGCTGGTATATACACTCAAGTGCAGAAAGGGCCTTAGTTGTGCATTAGTAACTAAGTAGCCAGTGTAGGATATTGGTGAACATAAGTAATCTAATAAGAGCCGGTGAATAAAACTGCAAAAAGAGTTGCAGAAGAACTACGAAATTTCTGGGTAGATAGGAAAGTCTTGCTATATTCAGAAGGCTATAAAATAGGTGCATGGTGTACTACCTTGAGAGGAGTACTACGAAACTTGAGGAGACAGAAAAAGGTCTCTTCTATATAGTTGCATAGGGCTCTTTCAGTCAGGAGTGTGACCTCAACATGTGACAACCTGAAATTCTCCTTTGACTGAAGAAGTAACACGTATGAGGAATTTATGACCTTCCAGATGTTGCTGGACTACATGTCCCATAACCCTATCATTACCTATGCTGGCTCAAAATTATGAGGGTTGCAGTCTGGCAACATTGAGTGCATTTTCATATTTCAAACTTATAGCAGTGTGATCCACTAATTGCCCTGACAACATCTTGTGGAATGTATTCATGGTTTGGTGAAGCACTAGAGTTCTCTGGCTGAAAGCTCTAAACACCCCCCTAAACTGCAAATCCCAGGATTCCATAGGATGTTGCCATGGTAGTCAAAGTGGAATAATAGTGTTTTAATTGTGAAGTGTGAACAGGCTCTTAGAGGGCCACAAGTTGCCCTCCCCTGATCTGACATAGCAGCATTGCAGAATGATAAAGGGGTAGAATTGAAGAAATAAACTTTTCTGTAATGGTCCACATTGTGACCATCTTCATGTTTATAATTTCATGCCATTAGCTGTAACATTTGTGATCTGTTAGTAGACAAAATAGCATATAGTGTTGTTATCAGCATAATGGATAGTTATTAGACTGAGGCACAGAGCTCTAGCCATACAGAAACTGCAGCTATGCTCCAACAGTTCATGAGAATTAGTTCTTAAGGCTCCCAACTTAAAATGCTCATTAAACAATGCTTGAATGCCCTGCTTATGTTCTACATATAACATACTTTCCTGATCTCATTAGTTTGTATTGTTTGCTTCTGGTGGTGAATCTGTAACAAAACTAATGCAATGGGGTCCAAGAAATTCAACCTTGGATTGTGTATGAAAAGAATAGCAAGGTATAAATTAAATAAAGGTATTGGGGACAGAGCCAAACACTTTATTGTTACTTGCCGTAAATGGTTAAGCACATTTTAAATTAACAAAATACCTTGTCTCTAGATTCCTGTACAGAAAAGAATCTGGTAGCCACCTGCTGGCTGCATCCTATATGCTACAGTTATATCAATAAAGTGAAATAGTTGAATTTCAGTAGAGAGCTCTGGAATTTGAACCTAAGAAGTTATAGGAGAGCTAACCGGTTTTACCACAGCTAGTTTTTGAAGCGTAGGTATACTATTTTGGTGATGGTTTTTTTAGAAATTAAAAATACAAAGCACTTTTTTATTTTCTGTTGGAGTCAATGAGGAAACATTACAGGACTTCTGGAGTATATATGTTCTTATTCCAGCAGTAGGCTCATTCTGCTTCGTCTTTTTATCACTACTTTTGTGATTTCTAAAACAAAACTAAAATGCTAGTCTTTCTTCAGCACTCTTGCTAAAATGTTCCTAAATTAGAGAACTGGCCTGTTCATCAGCTCCTTTTGTAAGCTTTGACTTTCATCTGAACCTTTTCAACTTGATCCAGTGTCCTAATCACATTGTTCCGTTTGTCTTTGTTCTGGAAATCAATTCACCATGAATTCACCTTGTGCGTGTGTACTTGGCTTCAAGGTGCCTTATGGTGACCCCATGAATTTCATAGGGTTTTCTTAGCAGCGAATACTCAAAGGTGTGCCATTGCTTTCATCTTCATATGTGCAAAAGCCTTTCATGGCTTCTTTATGTTTCACCCAAGTGAGGATTCAGGGTCTCATATCTTGATCTCATTTGTCCTCAGTGTGCTTTCCGTCTCTGCCTTTCTTTCCAGATGGGCACTAGTGCCTTGCTCTTCTTCCCTCATGGCTAGCTACCTTTTCTCTTGCTTTCCTTTGCCTTCTCAACTTCATTTTGGGGCCTCTTGAATGGCATGTTCTGCTTCTCTGCACAATATCTTCTTTTCATAGGATCATAGACATAGACAGAACCTCAAGGAACCATCCTCTGCCATGCAGGAATACGCTTCTAAAGCATTCCAGAGAGATGGCCATCCAGCCTTTAACTGAAGATCTCCAATGAAGGAGAGCCTACCACACTCTGGGACAGTCTACTCCTTTGTCAAGAAGCTTTTTGTGTTAGTATGGCTAGTGTTCTGGACATGTTGGGATATAGATACACTGAGTGGCATTCAGAAACTGCTGTTCAGCTATCTTCCTGCCCCTCTCTGATCCTGAGTGACCCAGATCTGCACAGTCACAACCTGCATGATTTTAACTGTATGTTCAGTGTGATAATGGGGCTTCCCATTATCTAGACTTAGCTAAAGGGGGATACTTTCAGGTAAACCAAGGGTTAATGAGGTGTTGGGATTAGATTACATTTTAGTGGGGTCAGCATCATAGGTCATGTGGGTCAGCATCATAGGTCACAGGGTGAGAACCGACCAATCAAAAGGTAAGAGGTGAGCATCTTCAAGATGCTTCGAGATGCTTCCAAGGAGAAGTTATAAAAAACTCCTGAGAGGCCATGTGGCTGAGAGATAACAAAAGAACAACAAAGAAACAACAAAGGAACTGCCAGTAGCAGGCTGTAGGCCTAGGCCTCGCCTCCTGACTTCTTTCCTCTTAGAACATCTAAGCCTGAGAACCATCTGTGAGTACTAGACTAAAGTAGTTAGCCGCGTTAGACTTTTCTATTATTTTGGAGCTGGCTGATCTAAAGAATGTATCTGTGCTTTTATATCTGTTTTTGTAACTACTTGTAACTAAGCGTGCCTGGAAGGGGGGGCCTCCCATGTGTGTTATTGCCTTGTTCATTTGCATGCCTTGAATAAATGCTTTCTGTAAGACCTCTGTTTCTCTCCTTCCCACGCCAACGCTAGATAGACTTCCTCATCCAGAAGAAGGAGGAGGGGAAGGGAAGATCCTTAAGATTAGGGATTGACATGTACTGGACAGCGTCCCACTGTGCTGTCCAAGGGTCCAGAATTCAGTGGGTGGTGGCAGTGAAAATTAATTAACAGCTAAAATTAATAAGAGGCTGGAATCTACATTCCAGTACCACATTCAGTTTGCTAGTTGCTCTTTTACAGAACCCATGTGTATGTGTGTGCTACCAAATGTCTGTAATATTCACAGAACATGCAGTTTTTAATAGAGGGTGAGCTGCTGGTACAGCAGCAAGTACACAGGTACAGCAGCAATTGTTTTCTTTTTATTAACCAGCTTTAGCCCTACAGCTTAGAATATTTGTCTTGAAATTCAATTTGATAATGTTAAGTGTTAGAAATGGAGGAATTAATTCATTACCTCAAATACTGATCATTGCAATTGTTTGAGTAGTTGGTACTAATTAGTTTATTATTTAAAATGTTAGTTTTGCACCAGACTATGGGATCTATGGGAAGTGATATAGACTGTTTGCACTTGGGGACATGTTTTGTTACAGGCAACTTCAAAAGTGTTGCTTTTGTCACTTTAAAATTGCCTTCTCCTAACCTTGATTCCCTTCCCCCTGCCCCGATGAACTGGAAAAGCCCGCAGTACAGTAGTTGCCTGCAGATGGCTAAACTTGCCTATGCAGACAGGATGGTCTCTTCCACCCTAAGGGAGGCAGTTGAAACTGTTCTGCCCTGCCTTTGTACCCAGAGGAAGCACAGCTGGGTGGAGAAGGGCAGCTCCTGGAGTTAATTCTGCAAAGAGGCAATAAGAAGCAAGGCAAAAAATCCCCCAAAAAAGTTACTTTAGAAATTGCAGCTTCAGAGGCTGAGGCTAAACTTGCCTATACAGAAAAGATGGTTTCTTCCACCCTGAGGAAGGCCGCTTGCAGATGGTGGGAATCCATGTCAGAAAATTGACAGGTTAGGAAAGGCTCTCCTAAAGGATGAATCTCAGTTTATGATCTGTTCTATTTTTCACTGATCCACATCTCTCTTCTTTTCCTTCTGCCCCCTCCTACCCTTTGTACACTTTTCATTGGCCCTTAAAGTACCTTGTTCATAAAAGTGCCTTGTTTATAAGTGGCAATGTGTAAATTAAAGGTAGAGGACACTGAATCCTTGGAAGTCCAACAATAAGTGGCTGTCTGTAAAGGTCAGTCAGTGAATCAAGGATTAAGAGATCTTAATTAGGTATGTTTTGAGTGCTTCTGAGCATATGCAACTTTCTTCTGCACTGATGAATCACTGTATGCTGTTTCCTCACTGCCTATTGTGAAGTGTGATTTGCAGAGGATAATTGGAATGTTTTGTTCATTCAACTCAATGAGACTTATTTCTTTTTTAAAGATGTAGGCCCTTTCCACACGCGGGCGGGGAAAGCCATGCTAAAACGTGGGCTTACCTAGTTCCGTCGCCGCGTGGAGGAGAGCATTTCGCTGCTCTACACGCAGCAGCATCCCGCAGTGTCCTCGGCGCCCGGCAGTGCCCAAAACGGCGGATTTTGACTGGCGGAGCTTCTCCACCAATCGGAGAAGCCCACCAGCCAGAAATCCCACCCCCTGCCCGATCTGCAGGGACGCCCTTTCGCGCATCTGTAAATCCATATGGGCGCTGTGATGGGGCTGGACGCCCCGTGCCTTTGAAAAACCACATAAAATGTGGTTTTTCAAAAGCACATGGCGGCGCCGCTTGTTGGCGCCTGACCGTGGATTGGGGTGTGGAATTACTGGAGAGTAATCCACCCCAATTCGCATAATGGTGTAGACGACCTCCGTGGAGGTCATCTACACCATTTTTTTAACCCCATGTGGAAAGGGCCATAGGCAGGGATGAGAAGGTGTGAATTTAGCTATCTGTATCTTTTGGCTCCAAAATCCAGCATTCTGAAGACCCTCAAAGAGTGAGATACCGTGAATAAGCGGGTGTGTGAGAAGAAAAATAGGAGGAGAGGGGGAGGAGAGGGGGAGAGAAAGAGAGAGAATCAAAGAGTGAAGACATTAGTGACTTTCCAAGTACCCAGCACTGTGTGGGCAATAAAAAACACACAGAAAGTTTGCAAAGGGGATTTATTTCTCAGTAGACATTGAGAGGGATGAGATTAACTAAATCAATCTTTTGGTTCCAGACTAATAGCTTCAGCCTCACCAAACTCCTCAAAGTAGGTTGAGCAAAACTATTCAATCAATAAGTTATGTGCCTATAAAAGGGTCTATCAGCTTTGCCCAAATAATCATGATAAATAGTGTTGAGGAGGAAAGTTGAAAAGAGCCACAGGACACTCTCCAACCCCAGAAAGATACATTAGCCAGTAAGTGGAACAGAGGCAGGGCAACAGAAGCTTTCAAGATATTCTGTAAGGGAAATGGTTCCTTGGGAGCTAAGCAAACTAGTCCCTACCTCACTGTATTCTGTACCAGGTCTCATTCTTCTTCCTTTCCATTCTTCCTCAATTGCTCCTCAGTCTCAGTTCTTCAATTGCTTCCTAGCTATTCCTCTGCTGGGTTTTACTGCCTACCAACAGAGCCCTCTGATGAATTTCCTCGAGTTCTCATCCTTTCTCTTAGATCTTCCTCTGTTACTGAATCTGTTGAGGATGTCTGCACCTGGGAGCGGACTGGGTTGGACCTACTTAATGTAGTTCCGCACCTCAGCCCCCTCTGAAACGACCCGAAGTGGTTGTCCAGCGTTCTTTTGAAAGACCACTTGAAACAGGTCTTTGAAAAGCACGGGAGTGCGCCACTCCGTGCCTGCACTCCAGTGCAGATTTGCAGGCTCGCACCAATGCGAGCCTGTGATCTGCCGGGGGTGGGCTTTAGGCTGGCGAGCTTCAGCTGTTGGTGGAGAGCCTCGACCAACCGGAAGCCTCTATTTTCATCCCCGGAGCAGTGCGGAGCGACGGCCACGGACTGCTCTGGACCAGCCTGGACCCAAGCGTTGAGCCAAGAAGTCCGGTAAGTACCAGCACGGGGCGATTCCCTCACCCTGTGCGGAAATGGCCATAGTCTGACTCAAGAACCAAAATATGTACTTTATCCAGGTTGGCAGAGTTGTTCAAGACTTTTGAATACTTCAAACACATTTAATTTTTTAACAGTGTGCTTCTTTGAAAATGAAGCTATAGAGAGTCCCTTACTAGCCCTGAAGATTCACCTTCAAAATCCCAGTGTTCTTGTTCAGATCATAAAGTCTAACTAGGGCCATTTCCGCACTAGACTTTTATAGCGCTATGATTCCACTTGAAACATCCTATGGAATCCTGGGGCCTCCCGAAACTGCAAACCCCAGGATTCCATAGGATGTTTCAAGAGGAATCATAGCACTAAAAAAGTCTAGTGTGGAAATGGCTTAGATCTTATTTGTCCCCCTGAATTGCATATACTTTACTTACTTGAAATTCTTAAAGCTATTTTTATCCTGTAATCACTGCAAGATATCAGAACCATCAGTCATCTTCCTCAGTTGGACTGTTCTTTCTTGCTGGTTTTCAGAATTTCACATCTCTTGTGTATCATTTCACTCTGCTAAGTTTCTTTGTAAAACTTTTTATTTTAAAAAATCCTTGAAAATTTCTCTTTGTTTCTCTCTCTCTCACTCTCAACATCTCAATGTAATTTAATGTTGGATACTGATAAATCATGTTCAGTGGTGCTTGGAGTCCCAGTTCAATTCCCCAGTCAGTCTGGGTCATGGGAAATAAAAGAAGCAGGAACATCACATTTTTTCTGATGCATATTACTTTCCCCTTGCACATTATTTGAGCGTAGTACCAGAATGGGGTAGAGAGGCTATTTTTAGATAAGTAAATTTCAGCAGTGTCATGTTTGGGTTTTAAAAAAATTACAGAGCAATAATGAAGGAAGATGACATATACTGCAGCAGTAGCTCTTGGAAAATAACGCTGGTTCAGAGAACTGCAGGCCGTATCCCAGTGCAAAAGAGAGTTTGAGTAGTGTGAATGGTTTGGATTGCTGTTTTGGTTTTGGTTGGTAATTCAGTGAGTTACATACTCAAGTTATAACCCAGCCTATTTGTGCCAAATTGACAACAACTTTGACCATTCATGTTTGTCTTGTCTTCATGTTTGGTCTCTTAGTTAGTTGTTTATAAGTCTCTTAAAACTTCAGATCCTCTCCCATCGTGTTATGCCTGCTCTGGACTGTTGGAGCTGCTCCAGTATATGGGGATTAGAGGTTAGATTCAATGGCCTGTGAGGCTACGTCTAGTTCTATGTTTTTAATTAGCAGAAGTATGCATCTGAATAATACACAGCTTGTGAGCCTTCACATAATAAGTATCTTTTGAGACAACCAAGTGGCCATTTAACCAATGAGAAAACAGAAAATACATCTAGAAAGGGAGTGCTTTTGTGGAGGTGTAATACTAGTTTAGAAGTAGTTTATATGTAGAAGTAATTTAGAAATAATTGTTCTAATTGGAAGTAGAAATACGATATACTTTACCATAAGATGGACCTGTAGGCCTTTGCTGTCTACATGCTTATTGTTGATTACTTCTGTTTTCTGTTTTTATGGTTATTTGCTGCAGAAAATCCCATGATAGGGTTGCCATAACTCAGAAATGACATAAAGGCACATAATCAGATTGAATTTGATAGTCCTTCTAATAGAGGACAGCTTCAGACAAGCTATTTTTCTCTGATAGTCCTTCAGAGTTCCATCCTATGTAAACTAAAACACATGGCCACCTCATCAGTCTGTGGGAAGGATCCATGATACGTCTAGGCCCAAGTGATTGCATTTTTCACACGTGTTTGTGAAGGTGTGGGTGTGGGTGTGTGTTCTTTAGGAAACTAAGGGCACTACCTGCTCCTTTCCTTCTTGATAAAACTCTTGTATAGAACTGGGGTATATATTATCATCACTATAAGAATGCTACTGAAAAAAGTTGTACTTTTTCAACTTCCACATGTAGGTGCACTTGTCATGTGGATTTTCTGTGCAGTTCCAGCAGCATGGAGTGGGTATTAGGATCAGAGTCTGGTTTGCTGCTGTTCTAGTGGGCTGATTTAAAAAAAAGAAAAGAATTTCAAGAACCCTAAGAGAGAATTGTATAGTCCAGAACCTCAGTTTTTAAAGAAGAAAGCCAGCTTTCTTGAAAAATCTTTCACTATATTTTCTTTATTATCAGACTAGTACTGCCTCTTGTTTCTGGATCACCTAGAATTGGATCTTGTTTCTTGATCAAAGTATTTGCCTGGTTGTGATATTTGAAATAAATTATAGCCATCGCAATTCTTCATTAGCCATTCTTTCCTTTAGATAAGGGTTAGAAATATTGTGGCCCTCCAGTTATTGCTGTACTGCAATTCACAGCATCCCTGAACATTGGCTATGCTGGCTAGAACTGTAAGGAGTCGGCAGTCCAAAAAAAAAAATCTGCAGAGCTGCACAAGTCTTAGCATTGCTTTAGATATATGGCAGGTGTCCTTTTATCAGAGAGAAAATGAATTATTCTCAAAAAAGATGTTTACGTGTTGTCTTTTCATAATTTAATTGTGATAAAGATAGTCAGTAACTGGAATTTTTACATCCTTCTTTGTTAGAAATACCTTTTGCTCACATATTCCATATAGCCTCCTACAGGACCTAGTGTTCTTTGGAGGCCCTGCCATCCAAGTTCTAACCAGGCTTGACCATGCTTTGCTTCTGAGATCAGATGGGATCTGATGCACCAGGGCACATCAGCATCTAAGAGGCATGTGCAGGACTTATCAAGTTTCATGGTTAGGGGAAATGGCAGTTTTTTAAAAACAGTCTGCTAGAAGAAAGGAAAGTGGGAAGCCGTAATAACCATCATAGCCAGATGCTGTCTTTATGCTTTTCATTTCTCAACAAGCACCATGCCCTACCTGTGGTCAAAACAACCTACTCTTCAGTGGTGTTTCACTTTATCCAGTTCTTAATTCTTATGTTCACTTCTGTAGTTGGTATCTTGGCAGTTCAGAGATGTGATGAGATTCATTGGCACAAATACTTTGCCCTGTGATGATATGAAGCATACTGAAAACAATCAGAGGCAACCCCAGAAAGCAATAAATATGGAGCCGCACAATTGCTCTTTTGGATGACAGCAATATTATGAAATAATAAGAAAATGCTGACATATACTTCTTTCTCCTTCTACATGTTAACTGAACCATTAAAATAAAGCTAAACCTACCACATCTGTTCTTTCTCCAGCTGTTTTGCTCAAGGCCAAGTTGGATGTGATCAGAGTGACCACACAAGAATGCTAGTTAGTTTTAAAAAATTATATAGGAGAATCTAATGGCAGCTCTCTCACATCATGCCTTGTTTGACCTTCAGTTCACTGGATACATGGGAGGGGGTTTTTTCTGGCCACATGATGGGCCAGAAGGGTGATTGGATGAAGGACTACAGAGCAGAGGAAGAAGATGTCACTAGCCATATGCAAACAGAAGGACCGAGAGATGAATATTCATCATTATAAAACATGAGGTCATCAAAGACAACAGCACTTTAGGATCCAGAGGCAATTGTTACTTTTTATTCACCAAGAAGTTTGTGGCTGTGGCACCACCTTTGCACTGGCTGTTCTTCATGATACAAATGGCTCTCTCACAAAGGGAGCAAAGAGTGTTGGGTTAGTCATGTTGCTGCTGCAACATGTTGGTTTTGTTCTCTTCCTGGAAGCTCCAAATCAATTGCTTCTGAGTTCCAAAGCCTTATGTGCTATCTCTTGTAGCACTGATTCTGCTAAGATGCTTGCTTGGGTGACTGATCTCCCAGAAATAACATCATAGTTCTCCACATGAGATTTCCTCCTAGGCAAGTGTACATAGGACTGTGGCCTTTATAGTATTTAATAAAGAACTAACCAGGGGGAATTGTGACTTACTGAGATCCTGATGCAGTCCAATCAAATAAAGCAACAGTTGCTAAATACCATATATATATAGGTAATGTGTGCTATAGATTTAGAGTTCTAAAAGTGAGACAGGGAAAAGGAAGTGGGATGGTTCTAGATATGCCTCAGAAGAGACGGTATGGTATCCTACTCCATATCACTCACTGGCTCTTGCATTAGAGCCTCACATAGTATCTGCTTTGTTGTCACTGATGTTACATGGTGAATGCTTCAGTTGCTGTGGTCTACCATGCTGACTGGTTGATTTTTGTCAAGCTACCACACATACCTAAAAATAAGAGTTTGTAATGGTGTAGTGAAAATTGGCAAGGTATGCCGTGAACTGCCATACACAATTGAACAGTATTGAACAGTGTATTTACTTGTTGCTAGGACAACACTCTATTTTGTGCCTTTGACACCAAGTTAAGCTTTTAGGATATAAATGTAAACCTACTAAAACCTAATTTGTTTAAAACAAGTGCATTTCTGTATTCTTTTTTTAGCTTCATTGAGATCAGTAAGATTTAAAGCAATCACTCATTAACAGGACAAGAAATTGCCAGCAATAGATGTTAGGCTGTTAGAGTGCTACAGAAATAGATCTTGCATCACACCTTGCACAGCGAGCACTTGCCTTTTTGTGAGACACCTAAAGTACACTTTGTGATGCCCTCAGTTGCCATGTTAGCAGTTTTGTGAGGTGCAGTTTCAGTGCTTTTTTCCCCCCTTTGTGTTATTTCTCAACCTGTATACAACTAGGTGGAAGTTAATTTGGGCAGTGCTAGATTTTTGTGAGATTTGTCAACACCCCAGCCTCATGAGGACCCTCTTGCCCATTTTGTCACTGTCCTTTCTGGTTCCCAGGCAGCATCTTCCTGGCATACTACACATATTATAACAGTTACTTAACAGCCCAGCTTCATGAGGGCTTTCTTCTCCATTTTATCACATCCCTTTTCTGGTTCTCAGCTATCATCATACTGCATTCCAATAATTCCTTCCACCTTTCATATTATTATCTACTCATTCTGACTTTGGCAATATCTTTCCTCCTGCCTTTGTCCTCCAACAACCATCATTAAAACTGAGCTTATCACCTCATCACCATACCCACAAGATTTGCATTTTTGTTGCTGCACACCCACACAACCTGCTCATTCATAGCTATAAAGGCACTTCCTGGGCACTTCACTCCATGCTTCTGACAAACTGGGCTTCATCTATGGAAGCTTATGCTACCAACTTGTTTCTCTCAGTCTCAACGGTCATGCAAGATCCCTTTGCATGGCTATGGAGTAACTACTTAGCTGTTGTTGGGGAGCTCAAGGCTCCACTCCCAAGCTTCTTATCAGATGGAATCTCTCCATACTGGAGTTAGCTCCTCAGTAGCATGGTGGTGCTGGTTTAGAGGCAATTCAAATTATCAGGAACTAGGAAATGGCAATGGTAGTACTTCACATTTCAGTGATTAACTAACAAGAAAGTTGTGAAATCTCTACCAATGAGCCAATCTACTTAGGCCAATAAAAGATGCCACTGATTTCTTGTAACAGAATGAATTACTCTTAGTTTTACTCCATTTGCTGTTTAAGATTTCTTTTTTTTTCTTCAATTTTAATATTTTTTTCTCTTGATTATATTTAAGTACCACTCTTCACAGTTAAATTCACAGCTTTTAACCCAGTAACCCAAACCATCCACTAAGTTATCTTTGGTAATTTAATCATCTCTTTAATTCTGTCTGCTCTATTTTGAAATACCAAACTGTTTTCTCTATAGACCATTGAAGCTTATTGCTTAGAAGTAAATGAAATCCTGGTGGAAATTGCTTGACTGTGATTAAAAGTGTGTTATTTTACAAGACTAATTCTGTGGATCAAATGAATGTGACACTTCATTATGCTTATAGTCTTGTGAAATTTTTTTCTTCCTAGAAAGCTGCTGCATATGATTTTGTTTTAATGGTAATGCTTGGTGCTTTTTTGCACTTAAATTTCAGTTGATTAAGTATATGGTGTGAAGCCTCATACTTAGGAGCAGCCCATTTATTTTAATAGGGCTGTATATTGGGAAATGACCTTAAGACTGCAGTTTTAGGCCATTTCTGCATGACAACACTTTCACATGTTGTCCCATTACAATCCTGACAGTGCCTCTGCTGGGATGGAAGTGTGTTCCCAATGCTCCTCTCCACATGTGACTGGCTGCCTGCAGAAGGGAGCACGAGGGACATGCCCCATCCTTCTGGACTGCAGCCAACCTTCCCATGCTACAATAGAGAAGGAAACACATAGATCACACTTCCAGCCCTTCTGCATGGCTGGCTGCAACGGAAGGCTCGTGCAGTCGGGAGTCATTGATGGAGTTTTTCTGTCACTGATATAGCTTGCGATTGCACCCTCTGGCAACGCGAGAAGGGCAGGACTATGAAGACATCATGCAAAAGTGTTGTCGCAGTTCTGCTCCTCTCGCATCTCCATGCCAGGATGCCATTGTGATGCCGAAAGGGCCTTAACTAAAAGTGGTAGCTTACCAGTATGGTGCTTGACATGTGTGGGGAGCAATATTTATTGCAGTCACCTGTTTGGTGTTTCTAGGAATCTGCAAGATACGGTGTGACGTATGATCAAGACGTCTGCATTTAAAAAAAAAAAATCATACCGAAAGCTTTTGTTATTCACTGAAACAGAAAATAGCACTATCACTACTTAACAAAGCACCTTACTTTGTGAGCTCTTTAAAGCCGTTGCTTTTACTAGAGATGAGTTAAAAAGAGAGTCAGTTGAGCATACTTTATGTAAGCCCAATTATACACCATTCTGCACTTAAAAGTTTCTTGTACAACTTGGAAAGGACATCGCTAACATTCACTGCTGCCATCTCTGTTGCCCTCAGTATTGCTTAAGTGTTTAGCTTCTATCCGTTTCAATATGATCTGATTAGAAGTAGGCACTCATATATGCGTGAAATGAGTGGGCAGGCGTATTCATCACATCTGGTAAGATAACGCAGAAGAAGCTATTCAGGAAAATAGCTAAGGAAAGGTGAATGACAGTCAAGAGCAGAATCTACTGTCTGTATTTCATTCAGGTGTAACAACATCACTGTGTCAACATAATTCCCCCCCTTCCCCTGTTGTTCCCTTTGAAGGGATTTAATCAAGACTGACTGTTCTTTCCTTCCCTTCCCCCTCCCCACTTCAAGATCTGTGGAATAATTCTGTCTCCTAGTTCATCCATTTTCAAATGAATTTGTTAACAGCTAGAGTTGCATAATATTCTAGGTTGGTGTGCATATTTGTTTATAAACTCAAACCTAAGTAAAGACCAAGCACTTGTCTGAGGAGCAGCTTTTACCACATTGCAAAGGACTACGAGCGCATGGGGACGAAGCTTAAGGATCTTGGTGCGCAGGTGGTCATTTCGTCTCTCCTCCCTGTTCAAGGATACGGCGCAAGTAGGGAAAGAGCAATAGTAGAGGTCAACAACTGGCTCCGCACATGGTGCCGCCAACAACGGTTTGGGTTTTTGGAACATGGCCTGAATTTCCATGACCTTGGGCTTCTGGCGAGGGATGGGCTGCACCTCACAAAACGGGGCAGGAATGTTTTTGCAAACAGTCTTGCAAGGAAGATTAAGAGGTCTTTAAACTAAGATCCACTGGGGAGGGAGACAATATTATTCAGGGCAAGGACTCAGAGAACACAGGGAAAAAAGGCCCAAATGATACTGGACAAGTAGTACAAGCGGCCAATGGTGGGAGAACTAGAAACAATAGTACAGGACTTGCAGGAAGGGCCCAGGGACTTAAGTGTCTCTACACTAATGCAAGGAGTATGGGAAACAAGCAGGATGAGCTTGTACTCCTAGTACAAGAAAAGTATGATTTGATAGGCATCACTGAGACCTGGTGGGATGAGTCTCATGATTGGAATATAGGAATAGAGGGGTATAGCCTATTTTGTAAAAATAGATCAAACAAGAAAGGAGGAGGAGTAGCCTTGTATGTCAAGGATGTTTTCACCTGTGAAGAGATCCAAGACTTAAACCCAGAAAGCCAGGTTGAGAGCATTTGGGTAAGAATTAAGGCAGCGAGAAACAATAGGGATATTCTGGTGGGGGTTTACTACAGACCTCCAACCCAGGCTGAGGACTTGGATGACGCCTTCCTCAACCAAATGACTGCACATTCAAAGAGAAGAGATACAGTAATAATAGGAGATTTCAATTACCCGGATATATGCTGGCAGTCAAACTCTGCCAAGACAGCAAGCTCCAGCAAGTTTCTTGCTTGTCTTGCAGACAACTTCATGGTCCAGAAGGTGGAAGAGGCCACAAGGGGATCAAATATTCTAGATCTGGTCTTGACCAACAGGGATGACCTTGTTAATGAGGTAGAAGTGGTTGGATCTTTAGCGGGGAGTGACCATGCCCTGTTGGAATTTGGCATTCAGTGGGAAGGAGAAGATAAGGGTAGCCAGACACTCATCTTAGATTTTAAAAAAGCGGACTTCTGTAAACTTAGGGAGCTGCTGGCTGGAATTCCGTGGTCAGGAATAGTGAAAGGGAAAGGAGTTCAGGAGGCATGGGAGTTCCTTAAAAAGGAGATACTGAAGGCACAGTCTAAAACTGTGCCAATAAGGAGGAAAAATGGAAGGCATCCGAAGAAACCAGAATGGTTGACTAAAGAACTCTCAGCTGAGCTAAGAGTCAAGAGAAACATGTATAGGAAATGGAAGAAGGGGGAAACCACCAAAGAAGAATTTAAGCAAGTAGCCAGGAGATGTAGGGAGGAAGTCAGAAAGGCTAAAGCACAGAACGAACTTAGGCTGGCCAGAGACATTAAAAACAATAAAAAGGGTTTTTTTAAATATGTCCGCAGCGAAAGGAAAAAGAAGGAGACAGTAGGGTCGCTGCGCAGAGAAGATGGTGAACTACTCACAGGGGGGAGAGAAAAGGCAGAACTACTTAACACCTTCTTTGCCTCAGTTTTTTCCCAGAAGGATACAAGCACTCAACCTGGTGGTTGGGGAGCAGGGGAGGAAGCAGAGAAAATGAGGCACATAATAAGTAGAGAGGTGGTACAGGAATACCTGGCCACATTGGATGAATTCAAGTCTCCAGGGCCAGATGAATTGCATCCTAGGATATTAAAAGAGCTGGCAGAGGTCATTTCGGAACCGCTTGCTATAATTTTTGAGAAATCTTGGAGGACAGGAGAGGTTCCAGCAGACTGGAAGAGAGCAAATGTTATCCCCATCTTCAAGAAGGGAAAAAAAGAGGACCCAAATAATTATCGCCCAGTCAGCCTGACATCAGTACCCGGAAAGATCCTGGAGCAGATCATTAAGCAGTCAGTTTCTAATCATTTAGAAAGCAACGCGGTAATCACGAGAAGTCAACATGGATTTCTCAAAAATAAGTCATGCCAGTCTAATCTTATCTCTTTTTATGATAGAGTTACTAGCTTGATCGATGAAGGGAATGCTGTGGATGTAGCATATCTCGATTTCAGTAAGGCCTTTGACAAAGTTCCCCATGACATTCTTGCAACGAAGCTAGTAAAATGTGGGCTGGACAGGGCTACTGTTCGTTGGATTTGTAATTGGTTGACCGACCAAACCCAAAGGGTGATCACGAATGGCTGCCTTTCATCCTGGAGAGAAGTGACTAGTGGGGTGCCACAGGGTTCTGTCCTAGGCCCAGTGCTGTTCAATATTTTTATCAATGACTTGAATGAAGGAATAGAGGACATGCTCATCAAATTTGCAGATGACACCAAATTGGGAGGTGTTGCTAATACACCAGAGGACAGGATCAAAATTCAAAATGACCTGGATAGATTGGAGAGCTGGGCCAGGGCGAACAAAATGAAATTCAACAGAGAGAAATGTAAGGTCCTACACTTAGGCAGAAATAATGGAATACAGAAATATAGGATGGGGGACACGTGGCTGGATAGCAGTACGTGTGAAAGGGATCTAGGAGTCCTCATAGACCACAAGCTGAACATGAGTCAGCAGTGTGATGCGGCAGCCAAGAAAGCCAATGCAATTCTCGGCTGCATCAATAGGAGTATGGTGTCTAGATCGAGGGAGGTACTGGTACCACTCTACTCTGCTTTGGTTAGACCCCATCTTGAATACTGTGTCCAGTTCTGGGCACCCCAATTCAAGAAGGATATTGACAAGCTGGAGCAAGTCCAGAGGAGGGCGACCAAAATGGTGAGAGGCCTGGAAGCCATGCCCTATGAGGATAGACTTAGAGAGCTGGGTATGTTTAGTCTGCAGAAGAGAAGGTTAAGAGGGGACATGATAGCCATGTTTAAATATTTGAAGGGATGCCACGTAGAGGAAGGAGAGGGCTTGTTTTCTGCTGCTCCAGAGACCAGGACAAGGAGCAATGGATTCAAGCTGCAGGAAAGGAGATTCCACCTGAACCTCAGGGAGAACTTCCTGACAGTCAGGGCTGTCCGGCAGTGGAATCTGTTGCCTCGGAGTGTAGTGGAGTCTCCTTCCTTGGAGATTTTTAAGCAGAGGCTGGATGGCCATCTGTCAGGATTGATTTGAGGGTGTTCCTGCATGGCAGGGGGTTGGGCTGGATGGCCTGTGTGGTCTCTTCCAATTCTGAATTTCTATGATTCTATGATTCTATGATTCTATGTCTATGCAAATAAAAAAATTCCTAAGTGTGCTCTGGCTCCACTACACTATTCATCTTTAGACAGTGTTTAACTGGAACCTCACAGATTCTCCTCTTTGAGGTCTTCAAATGGTCCAGTAGTAGCGTCCTGAGACTTCAAGTACCAACTGCTACAGGAGATTTCCTCTGCAGACATTCTTCAGGTCTCTTGGTCCTCTGTCAGCTGCTGTCCCTTTACTGGGTTTTTTTTTTTCCAGATGATAAGAATCTTCAGTTACTTGTTGTCTTTATGGATTAACTGATCCTCATCTTCTGCATGGTGTACTGTTTGATTCTCATTAACCTCAGCCAGACCGTTAATCAATCACAATCAACATTCCCAGCATTCCACCACTCCATCTTGGACATTCCACATCAATATATTTCTTTCGAATTTTGAAAAACCCACCAATAAGGCTTAATAAATTTGGATTCCTCCTGTCAATAGAAATATTTGGAACTGACCTTCCCCAACATTGTTCTCACTGACAGTTACAAGTTAACAACCAAACAGCCAAGACATGCAGACATATAAATCTCTCTTCTGACTGAAACTGCATTTCCCCTCTTTTTCTGATTAACTTGGTCCTTATTGAACAGGAGCATATATGCTTTTTCAGTATTTCTCTTGACATCTTACTTGTTTCTTTACAATCCTTTTATAATCAAGTCTTTATTGAACAGAAACATAGAAGCCTTTTCAACATTTCTCTTCTCATCTTAGCTGTTTCTTTATAGTCTGTTTCAAACTATTTGCTAAGATAACCTGGATCAATCTGAATAATTCTGTTGTCTTTGTTTTTATTCATAACATAAAATCATTCATGTAGGCTGAGTCATATACAAGAGAAATTAAACCTTGGTTAGTTAGGGATTTCATTGAATTTTTACCCCCAAAAATGATTGTAGAGGGGGAGCTTGTGAAATAGATAGCTAGTGAATTGCCTTTCACTTGACTGTCCTTGGTGCTGGCCCACTGTGTGATGCTTCCACAGATATTTATCCCTCTACTTTGCAGCACATGAAGAGTATGGTCCTGGTGTGACCATGAAACACTTAGTATGTAGCCACAGATCCATGGGTCACCCATAATGGAGACTCTGAAGTCTTGCCCTCTTCACTTTAAAAAACCTTTGACCCATAGCATTGCCTAAGATTTTACAGATTCTACTATTTGTGGGATAGAGTTAGAAGAAAGTTTTTGCTCCTAAAGATCATAGCTGATTCTGAATATTAGCTGATATTTCACCTGAAATTCTGCTTGTTTCCTTCTTTCGGTTTATCACTCCATTTAACTACTGTGCAAACTCTTACACGGTCTAACTTAAATTTACTTTACATTTGTCCTCCCAAAATGAAACCTTCCTTCATTTCAACAACAGAATATCCTATTTAGCATTTCAAAGGCAGCTGACATATTGTTTCAGGTTGTAATAACGTCTGAAACACAGTGTTAACTTTGAGTCTGTGAGGAGAGATATGGTAACAGGCTTCATTCACTGTCCTTTTAAAGACATGAGCACAAGGAAGCTTATTAAATCTACTGCCAAAAAGGTTTCTGCCGTAAATGTCTTTGAAGTAAGATTCAAACAAACAGGAAGTTATAAAAACAGATTATATTATGAAGAGAAGGGAAAATATTTGAAGAAGAGAAGTAGCCATTATCTACCCTGAACTGGCTATATATAGATGTATTAGCAATGCCTTCGCAAAGAAAATCCAGCGATTTGAATTGGTGGTTGCTGAAAAGACCTAAACTCAAGACCTTTTGACCATAAGCTTTATGCAGTCAAGAGTAACCAAGGATGATGGAAGGTCTTCTTCAGCAGGTCTGCTTCCATTCATTTTTGTACTCTCCAATATTTCACAGTTGAAAACTTGGACACATAAGGCCAAGCAGCATAATCAAGATGGTAAATGTTATTAATGAGAAAAAACATACAAGCTACAAGAGTTAATTGAGCGCAAACTACTTTTGCACTTTGAACTCGGTCTGCAGTAACTGAAGTAGACTGAGGCCATTTCCACACTACACTCTTATAGTGCTATTATTTCACTTTCAACATCCTATGGAATCCTGGGGTTTGCAGTTCAGGGAGGGGCCTCCATAGAATGTTGAAAGTGGAATCATAGCACTATAAGAGTATAGTGCAGAAATGGCCTGAGACAAAGTGGGAAGAGGAGAAAAAAACTAGGATCTTTTAAAAACAAACAGTGGGATGGCATAGAATTAATCAGGACTGTCTGCCAAATTGGGACTGTTGGAGAATATGGAAGACATAAGTATTTCTCCAATAGCTTATGTCATGAAGGCTGAGATAAAGAATCTCTTTAAAATTTCTACAGTCTTCCTCCTTCCTTCAAAACATCTTTCACTTCTAAAGGGCCTTATAATATCCTTTCTATCCCTAAAGGATTGTATTCAGAGTTGTGTTTGCAGAAAAGACCTGCAACCCATGACTGAAGGCTTTCACTGGAGGAATTGTGGGGTCGTAGAGACATAATTTGTTCCTCTGTCTTAACATCATGAAGATTCCTTCCTCCAGTGGGTCTATTTTGTGAGAGCCATAAGAGCTCTGAATCTCTTCGGATTCCCTTATTTCCTTCCTTATCTGCCTTATTTTCCATCCCATATCTTGTGTTGACAGTGTTTATATCCCTCTTTTTTTAAAAAAATAATCCTCATTTGGTAGTATGAACAATTTGCAGCCCTCCAGATGTAGCTGAACTGAAACTCCAATCATCCTTCACCACTCCTGCGCTGAACAGGACTGATAGGTTCTGTTGTCTGAAGATGTCTATCCATGCCTATTAAAAGACAGTGCTTTTTAGTGATTTTGTTAATACTGCTGACTAGCTACAATGAAATTCTCTAGTTCTTGTATATCATTTCTAATCTATGGTACATATTTAACCAGCAGTTTGCTTTGGCCTGAGCCTACTGTCTCCTGTCTTCACTCCCCTCTGCTGAGTTAGTTGAGACCAAACTACTTTCATACCTTGAATTCAGTTTGCAGCAACTGAAATAGAGGGAGGACAAAAGTGGAAAGAAGAGGGAATAAATTGGATATTTTAAAAACAGCTGAAAAAGTGGGATGACAAGGTTAATTGGGACTGTCCCTGCCAAATTGAGATAGTTGGAAGGTATGCTTTTTCCTTTATAACTGTCACTAAATTCGTTAAGCTTTTATATTCTTCATTAACAAGACAGCCCATAATCTCCAGGCATGATGACAATCCTACCCTGGTGCTTTGCATACTTTTCGGACTTACCCTGCCTCTTTCATGCTCTTTCTGTTCTTTGTGAGATTGATAAATAGCACATAAGCAAAGAAGTACACAGTAGTGACTTCTTTTAATTCTGATGTTTGTAGGAAGGTGGCTTTATTTGAAACGGTCCTCAGACTGGATTGTGTCAAACAAATAATGGACTCGTTGACAATCTGATTGGAAACTGGGGGTGCAAAATAATAAAGATGTCAGCCATGTTTTATTAACACCACAGTGAATTGTTAACAGTCCCTTTGGACGATGTAACTATACTTCAGGGGTTTTCCTAGTACTTCCAAAGAGCTCAGTGCATGGTGTAAACTCTTGCCAATTCTCTGCTTTGGGCCATATGAAGAATGCTCAGTGTGATTTATTGGATTTGCTGATGTTTGTCACACAAGTATTTCCTTTGTCTATCAGTTTTATTAAAGTTTGCTGGGAACAATCATAGATGCAAGTTGTGCATACCAAAACCAATCAGTAATGCTCTAAGGACTCTGTTGTAGCTTCTGTTTGATTTGTAAAACTGGCTTTTGAACATAGTTGCACCACATGTTTTCTGAGCTGACAACATATTGCCTGTGGCAAAATTTAAATTGTACATCTGAAGCAGTTCTGAGTTCCTGTGGGTATCACAAATGCACTAAGCCTCATACATTTTCAAGGTTTTTAAGTGAATGTTTAAATCTTGAATTTCCTTTTTCCTTTAGCCTTTTATTTTAATGTGTTTCTCTGGATTATATGTTTGTATGTTTGCATGTATGTAATATTCACTCATTAAATAACTAGCCTTTTCTTGGGCATGAGGCATTAGTTTTTCTTGGGGGCATTAAACTACTGTTGCTGAGACAGACATTGTGCCATCCAAGCATTGTTGTTGTATGCCTTCAGGTCATTTTGGACTCATGGAAACCCTAAAGTGAACCTATTACAGGGTTCTGTTGGCCAGATTTGTTGACTCAGCAGGTGTTGCCTTTGTCTTCCTCTGAGGCTGAGAGAGAGTGATTTGCCCAGTGGGTTTACCTGGCTGAGCAGGGATTCAAACCCTGGTCTTCAGAATTATAGTTCAACACTCAAACCACTACACCATGCTGACTGTCATGGGCAAACTAACCGCTTTACAACTTCATATTTGCTGAGACAATTCGAGAAGAATTCTGTATTCTTCTAGAGCCTATAAGGATCTTCTCACTGTCACAGAGATTTCAGAAACAGAAGATTGCATTCCTATGTGAACCTGTTCCTTTTGTAGCATAAGAAATTTTATGTTCCTATGCTCTTATGTTTTCATTTTTGCAGTATAAAACAAAAGAAATGCAATTGCTCTGAGAAAATAATGTGTAGATACAAATTATGTAAAATCCAGAATATTAACTTGATTATACAAGGCAGGCTTTCTCCTGTAGTTAATATGATTTCTTCAGGTAAATCTGCTCGAAGCATTAACAGCAGCTCTATTTTACTACAACTCATTATTCCGATTAGATACAAAGTGGCATGGAAATTTCTTATCTTGAGATCACATGTTAACATGATTGCAGAAATCTAATGGAAGTACATTCAGTATTTTTTTTCTTTCCAAGTGATTCCATTCAGATCAGATCAAATGGTTCTAAATGTTTGATATGGCCTTTTTCATGGTTTTGTTTCTGAGGATGAAATTTCTTGGGGAAGAAACTTAACTGATTTTTCAGGCAAAATTTGAAATGTCTCTCTCTGTCTCTCCAGTGTATACATGTGCACCCTCCCTCTCTCTCTTTCTCTCATGACAGCAGGGCAGTGTTGTGCTACCAGCACTTTTTTTCCAGTAGCAGTTCATTCCAGAAGAGGAAATAGCACTTTGCCACAACATGGACCCTCCAGTTGGAGTAAAAGGAGGCGGGATAGGAGGGAGGGATCTTAGCAAAGCATGGGTGGACAACTGTACAGGGCACAGACAACTACCTCCACCCCTGCTTCCATAGCATGCAACCCCCTGAAAATCTGAGTAAAGGGATTTGTAATTAGTGAGACTACTTCTGTATTAAAACATTATTCTCTCAATGAGCTCAGTTAGGTGATCATCTGCTCTCTTTTTCACTGACAGGCAAAGCACTTTTTACTTAGACAATCCTTTGATTTTTTTTAATCAGTTGTACAGAAGGATTTTTATTGGCACATGCTTGACTTTTTAATTTTTATTATGGCTTAAGCATGTTATAAAATGTTTAAATGAATTTTTAACAGGTATGTTCAGACCTTCATATACTATGTTATTTTAGCTATGTTCTGCTTTATGCTACCCTGTAAGCCACCTTGGGTCCCATGTTAGTAGAAAGGCACAGTGCAGAGAAGGTAAGATGAGATAAGGTAAAGCGAGATAAGATAAGATAGATAAGATAAGATAAGATAAGATAAATCGGAGGCTGTTTGTGTGAGCCACAGTGGTCATTTTGTCATTTCAGCACTTTGATGGTATTCAGGCTTACCTCATACCCACATACCCTCTATCATTTCTATAATTCTGTGATTTCACAGATAGAAACAGGGACACATGTAGGCAAGCAACATCGGAGCGTAGTCAAGATGGCAATCTGTAAGGAGGCAATAATAATGAGGAAGGATACACAAGCCAGGAGAGAGTGCAACAGTTTACTTTGGCCTTTGCCCCCTCCTCTCTTCTCCTGTCACACACACACACACCCCAGTTAATTGAATGCAAATTAATTTTGCACTTTGAACTCACTTTGCAGCAACTGAAGTAAGCTGAGAACCAAGGGTGAAATTGAGAGGAAGAGAGAAAACCTGGGACATTTTAAAGGCAGCTGAAGAAGATGGGACAGCAGAAGATTAACGGAGATTGTCCCTGCCAAATTGGACAGTTGGCAGTTTTGCACACAAGAAAGGAGCCTGAGCTCTAGAATGATAAGATTACATTTGGATTTGCAAACACCCTTTATAGTGGGAATGAGACAATTGTCTTGTCTCTCTCAGGCAACTGTGGCAACAGGAAGTCAGCCAAAAAATATGAGAGATAGCCCAGTAGTGCTTCCAAGTGTCAACCTAGTCATTTTTCCTGTCAGAGAGTGGGGATGTTTAAGAATGTTGTTAGGTTCATTTTTTAAAAAAATACCTAGTTTGCTAAGAAAATAATCCCTCTTGCTGTGGTGAAAGGACCTTGCTGTCTTCCCTGGGCAGTATGAAAATTCAGGCTGTTAGCCTTTTAGATGGTTGGATTAAAAAAAAAAAAAAAAAGGAGACTTGTTACTTTTGTGAACTCATTTAGAAGCTAGTATTAAACTCTATTAAAAGTAGGTTCACCTTTCCATTAAATGGCAGTTCTGTAGGCTGTATTTCAGAGGAAGGAACTGCCAATAACACCTCTGAGTATTACTTGCCTAAGAAACCCTTATGAAATTCATGGGGTCCCCATAAGTTGACAGATGATTTGAAAGCACATGTTTGCATATGCGTGTGCACACACACACACACAGAGACTATTTTATTATTTTCTGATAAGTAAACTCCACACAACCCAACTGAGATTTGGTTTGACTCATCCAAAAAAATCCTACCCGTCCACCCACTCCCAGAAAATAGCTTTTTGGATTCTCCCACCCATGGGCCAGTTCAGAATATGAAAATCCCATCTGGACTTCACTGAGCACGACAGGTGCTGAATGTTTTCTTTTATATCACACAAGCCCTAAAAATGCAGTGTGAATCCAATCTAAAGGACCCACCCATGGTTAGCTGTGCCTTGACCTTTCCTCTTTAACTGCCCTGGCTGCACCCTTTGGAGTTCTGGAGTTTGTAGTTTGCCAAGGTACTGGAGCTCTTTGACTGAGAAATCTAAATTTCTCTCTCTAAACTGCAGATCCCATGATTCCTTGTGATATTGCCATGGCAGTTAAAGTGGAATAATAACACTATGACAGTGTAGTGTGATAAGGCCCTTAGTGATAGCAGCCTCTCTGTGAAGCCTCCATTTTCCCATATACCTGGAATGTTGAAATGGAAGCATCCCAGGGCTTTCTACATCTGAGAGGCTGCTGAGAATATTTTCCAAAGTATCTGAAGTATAAAAAAATCCTGGTAAGTCTGACAAAATGTAGCATTCAGACACCTGCTGTCCTTGATGAGTAATCAGCCTTCTATGAACCTACCTGACTTTGCTGACCTGTAAATGTTCAAGAGCTTGGCTTGCATTCTAAGCTAGAGAAGAACTTTTTGGGCTAATAGTGCCTCGTCCAAGTATTTTGAGATGGAGCTATCTGTGTTTTGAAACAGCTAAAGACAAACCTTGGTGACATCTCTGATTATATTGGCTAATCTGTACTTCCTTTCCCATGTTCCCTCACTTCCAATTCCCTTTTTCCCACTATGTGCTTTTATTTTTTGCCCAACAAGAAAAAAAATAGCACGTAGATCATTTTATGACTATCAGCACTCCCTGCTTACATTTTCTGTATGGGAATGTGCATGTCTTTATATGCTTTCAGCTGTTTCTTCCTCAGTCACCAGTTTCGCTATGTCTTTAAAGTGCTTCTTCATGGCATTGATTCTAACCAACAGAATTATTAAGGCAATGTGATTTTATGAGATTCTCATGAAGTCAAATCAGAGTGAGGGATGGCAATTCTGAATGTAGTTCTTCACAGTGACACAAAACTAATTAGATTTGCCTGTGTGCTGGTCATGAAGTCAAACCAGTGGATACAATGTGGGGGTTTTTCCCTGTTCTGCAACCCCAGCCCCAAAACAATTGTCAAAATTACAGCTGCTGTAATATTTTCCTTGAGATTTATTGTCCTCCTGGCTAAATAACATTTGCTCAAAAGAGAAAATAGATCTAGTCCACAGTTCACTCATATACAATAAGATTCATTCAATATCTTTATTTTTATTCTTTGTTTTTCTATATCATGTATTAGAAATCATTAAACATGAAATGTCTCATACTGGCTTGAAGCGATTGTGCAGTGTTTTATTAATTCACTTGGTTCACTTAATTCAAGAAGGCATGGCAGGCTGGACCCCTGAACAGATACATGCTGCACAAAACAATGTTTTGTTTCAGGGTGCACTTACCATAGAATAATAGGCACTGATAGACTTCTCCTCCTTTAATTTATGTATTCTTAAAAACCATCAACACTATATCTTTTTATTGTGGATCCCATGTCTAATTGAATTGTCCCTGGAGAAGTAGCAGGTAGAAACTTGTTTCCACAATAGCTATCCAGACACAAAGAATGTGAAGGCAAGTGAGATACTTGAATATAATTTCATCAATGGAATATAACTCCAGCAGACTATGGTAATCTTTAGTATAACACTTCTTTGTGTCATGTTATGCCTACAAAGAGTGCTAGTGTTAAAAAATTGCCTTTTTGTATGTGTTTAATAACAATTTTATGCCCTACAATAGCAGACATAAATGCATTAGCCATATTTTGGAGCTATGGAGGGAGACAGTGTTAATGTTGTCTAAAATGTATTTTATTTTGTAGGATAAAGTAGATCTTGGCGAGCTGATGTTTTCACTTTGCTATCTTCCAACTGCTGGTAGACTGACCATTACTATCATAAAAGCAAGAAACTTAAAGGCAATGGACATAACAGGAGCATCAGGTAGGAATACTTTTATTCCAAGGTACCCTTGTTTTGTAAATCTTTTGTTGTGTGCCTTCAGGTCCTTTCCAACTTATGTTGATCTTAAAGTGAATTTGTCATGGAGTTTTTTTGTTCATGAATTATTCAGAGGGGGTTTGTCATGGTCTTCCTCTGAGATCGAGAGGGTGTGACTTGCCCAAGGTCACCCAGTGAGTTTCCGTAACCAAGCAGGGATCTGAACCCCCACCTTCAGAGTCCTAGTCCAGTAGTCAAACCACTAAACCTTACTGACTCATGGCCAACACACCCCACCTGTGAAATTTCTGTAGAAGAGAAGTCAGGCTAGCTCCATCCCTTTTGACTTTGTTATTTCACATGGCCTTTCGTCCTTAAACCAGGGATGGGTTGCTCTGGCAGTTTTAACTGTTTGTAAGATTTTAAGCTGTTTTTAAATAAATAGTTTTACCATGTTTGTAAATGTTTATGTATGTAATGTTTAATACGTTTAATGTTTAGAATTTTTAAGTTTCGTCTGTCATACATGGCCTTGGTGCCCTGTCATGCTGAGAGATGACAAATAACTACTTTAAATAAACAAACAAAGGATCTTTGTGATCACAATAAGTGAGAGGATACTCTTGCTTATTTTTACTGTTTATATTCTGCAGTAGTACTCCAAATAGGCTAAGTAGTTCTTACCCCATTGTGATAGTTGTATCAACCCTTTGGGGTAAGTTAGACTGAGAGATACCCTAGGTCATCCAAAGAGGTGTCTGAACAGGGCTCAGAACCATGTCCTTGGGAAAAACTCAACTCACTAGATCACACTGTTGTCCCAGTTGCAAAACTGCCGCTTATTTTCACTGCTTCTTTCAAGGTACTGGGAGAGGTGTTAACTGCCTATAAAGAAGTCATAAGTACATTGAGTCACAATAGAAAAAATGTTCCAAAGATATCCTTTGTGTGTAAAGCTTGAATATTCAGTACAGTCTTCTCCTAGAATATCTGCTTCAAGTAGGTCAAACCTCTTTTTTTCCAGGGGTTGGGGAGAAAACAGGTCAGAGATACTCCCCTAACCATGGCTTGATCTAGGTTGGCATGAGTCTGATATATTTTGGAGACGCAATCAGATTCTATAAGGAATCACCATCCTCTTGGAGTTTAATGGACCACAGAGCACAGTATCAAGTAAAGATGTGTCTCTCCCTGTATATACTTGCCTGAGAAGTAAGGTGGGCAGAAGGGACTCTCCTCTGTGTCCCTCCATTGGGGACAATACATTGTGACTGAGCATGCTGTAGATACCCAAATCTGAAATACCCTCTCCTCAGATGCCTCACTGGTACCAATATTGGTATCCTTCCAGTGCCAAATAAAAACATGGCTTTTTATTAAAGTCTTTGAGGCTTAATTGATTTTATTCACATCTGCACATGCATTAGAGTTCTAAATTGCTTAATTGTTTTGTATTGATCTGTTTTAGCTTGTTAAATTGTTTAATATGCTTGTAGTCTGTTTAAACAATTTGTTACTGTTTTTTTCAACTGATTTCATTGTGCTTATCTTTGGGAGCGAATGATATAGGGCAGGATAAAAATATTTTAATATAATTAATCAGTATACAAGAAAAGCGAAAGCTGTAATCCTGCTATTCACTCATGCATGGTAGAGAGAGAGCAAAAAACCCTAAGCATTATTCTGTACTGTACTGCCACTAAAGGGGGATAGATAACCTGGTGTATCATACTTCACAATTGTCACATTTTGATACCACTTTAACTATCATGGCTTTGTGCCATTGAATCTTGAGATTTGTAGTTTGATGAGAGACTTAGAACTTTCTATTTTACTTCTCTGAACCCTGTGGCAAAGTGTTTAGATCTCTCCAGCAGAGAATTTTAAACTCCTCATGGACCATGTAGCAAGGATTTATAATTCATCTCACTTTAATTTTAGGGCATACACAAATGGGCATGAGAGTAGACAGATAAGGTGACATTGCATTGCGTACTTACATTCTTCAGAAAAAAGTCTTCTTGAAGTAAAATTCTTTTCCAAATTATATTTTAGGCTACAGATTTCCATATAAAAATTCCATAGGGGGTATAAATCTTTCCCCAGTATTCACTAAATTGCAGCTTATAATAGAATTACTCTTGAAATTATTGGTGAGAAGATTTTAAACAGAATGTAGATGAGCAAAGGTAAATGGGAATTTCAGTATTTCTTGTTTTAGCCTTAACCATTTTGAAAGGAACTACTGTGCTTATTATACCCTTCCTTACAGATCCCTATGTAAAGGTTTCACTAATGTGTGAAGGGAGGCGGCTGAAGAAAAGGAAAACTTCCACCAAGAGGAATACCCTCAATCCTGTTTACAATGAAGCCATAGTCTTTGATGTCCCTCCAGAAAACATCGATCAAATTAGCCTGTCAATAGCTGTTATGGATTATGACCGGTGAGATATCTGGATATCTATTAAGAATGAAGAGGGAATATTCTGACCCAGTGACAGTAGCTGCTTTCATTTTCATGGTGCTTCTATATGTCACAGAGTGGACTCTGCTTACCAAAAAGATCTCTTGGGTTTAATTTACGAAATGTAAAATCAGTTAACATACCAAAAGTGATATCTCTCCTTTCTTAATATCATAAACTGAGTGCTTTTGGATTTCTCATCTCTTCAAGGGGCCTGAAGTGGTAGATTGGAGATGAAGTATCTTCAAGAGAGCCTCCTGAATTTTCTGAGAGATGCACCCAAACCCTACTACATATATCCATTCTTTTTTTAGGCAACAGGATTGCAGGAGACTTCTAGAGCACCACATAGAAAATTGCCTCCTGACTTGACTAAACCCAGGCAAATTTTATCACACTGACGTAATCAGCCTTGACCTGCAAGTAATGCTGCAAATATTCACTATCAGGGAGTCAGTGCCCTTAATATCAAAGTCCATATTGTGAATATACCTTCATTCGGCCAACCAAAAAGGCACAAAAATCTCTGTGTAAGATTTTGAAATTAGTTGAATTATGTACAGTTGACCTGCCGCCATCTCTACTGCTGCCCTATGCCATTTTCAACAGATATTTATAAGTCTCAGCCATCTTTCTTGTGAGACAGAGAGATTGTGAGAGACTGCGAATGTGAGGTGAGGCTTGTAAGTTCCTATTAAAATTGTGCAGCAGCAGAGGCAGCTACAGGCTCTGCCAGCCACTCACTTCTGCTTTGCTGCCTCAAAAGCAGAACGGAGTACCTGGCATGCTCCCCTCCCATAGATTCAAATATATCAGACTTTTTGTGTGTGTTATATGGGGGGCTGTTGATATTCATGGTTGTTCCACTTTCTCAGGGTCCTGAACAGCTCACCCTTGCAGATGTGGAGGAACACCTGTATTTGAACTGATTTGGCTGAGATGATTTATAGAATTAATTTGATAACCTACAGGCTCTTACTTTGTTGTTGTCTGAAGGCAACAAGCAGACTATGTGTTTATAACACAGTCGCACCTCTACCTCAGCCCACGCTTGTTTCCCTTCCATGATTTTTAAACAAAAATTTTGATTAAGAAATTTTTGTTTAAAAAAAAAATGCGCAAACATTTTGGTTAGCCTAATAAAGGTATTGCCATGGCATGAACTTTGGAATTTGTCGTATGGTCATCCCAACTGCTCCTGCATTTGAATGGGCTTAATATTTACTTAAACTTGTTTTTCTGGTTCACATATCACAATAAACCATAGAAAGAAGACCCACAATTTGCTTAGCAATGTGCTCCAGCACTTCTGCATAGCCACTGTATGCATATATAGCTTTTATTTGTTCATATCTATTTATCTATCTATCTGTCTGTCTATCTGCATATACACATACACACACATAGATATTGATTTTTACACAAAATAATATAAATACCAGTTTTCATTTATAACATAAACATAAACTAACATTAAAACACAATACTAAACAGTAAACCAGAAAACACTAAACACTATCTCACTAAAACTCTAACTTACTGACTAAACCTAACTCACTAAAACACAAAAAGGGCTCTGACCCCTTAAACAAACTGTAATGAGAAAGAGAAAATTAGAAAAGACAGAAGAATATTATTCTTTCATTACAGATCAACCTAAACTATTTATTCACTTATTATAGTTGCATGCTGCCTTTCTCCCGGCATGGGACCCCAGGCAGGTGAAGCTTCCCAGCTAACATAAAAGTCTGTTTAAAAAGAAATGTTTTTGCCTGCCAATGAAAGGAGAGCAGGGAGGGGGCCCATCTAGCCCTCTGTGAAAGAGTGTTCCACAGGGTAGGACCACCCACCGAGAAGGCTCTCTCCCGTGTCCTCACCAGGAAAGCCTGGGATAGTATTAGTAACCAAGTCCACAAATCATTGCATTATTTGATTTCTTATTCTTCAAGAAGTCATAAATTGTTTCCAGTCTTTAAAAAACATATAGCTTTTATTTGCATGATATATTATTGAAAGAGGAAAGAAAACTTGCTCACTATCATTTTGAGCTGTGATTAATTTGCAAGAACTATGCTTCTAGTACCTGAGAGTCAAACTATATGTGAAATAAGCTGCTTCACTGCATAATAATGTCCAGGAGAAGAGTGTTCGTACAAATTGTATCAGATGGAGCATCTTATAATTGATAGGATCAGAGCAGGTATGGAGAGAAAATTTAACCTTTCTCTTTCCTGCTGTAGTCCTGAAGAAGTATCTCCTTTAAGCTAAGTATTTGCTTCCGTTGGCACCATTGGCAGACCTCCCACGCCTATGTAAGAAGACAGAGCTTCAGAGGAGGGATTTTCCTCAAGAGGACAGCAGGAGCAGAAAGGATTAAATTCCTCTTCATGTGTATTATGATCCCATTAACATTAAATGCAGATATACATTTGGCCTCAAGTCTAGTTTCACCCTTAGATTTTTTTTTCTTCTTTCCCTTGGAGAAGATTTGGATTACATGGTTCCTGGATGTAAAATTTTAAGAAATAAATATTATTGAAACTTTTCACAGTGTAGGTCACAATGAGGTCATTGGAGTCTGTCAAGTCGGCAACGATGCAGAAAGCCTTGGGCGAGACCACTGGAACGAAATGCTCTCATACCCTCGGAAACCCATTGCTCATTGGCATCCGCTGGCAGAGGTAAGACTCTTTCATCTCACAGTCTGCCTTTTACATTGAAAAAAAAAAAAAGCTACTAGCATTGGAGAAAATACTCCTCATCCCACCAAAATCCATTTGCATAGATTAAATCCTATTAAAACACAGTAGAATCCAGAGGATTAAAGTAACTGATAGAGAGTGCAAGTAAAAGCTGATCTACCAAGATTTTCTTTTGAATGTCAGAGTAAAATATGTCCAACTTAAAAGTGAAATCTAAATATTATGTATAGAAATTTTGTTTTGTTTTGTTTTTTGTTTCAGTATCGAAAACTTTGAGTAAATAACAGAGTTGTCTACATTCTTTGACACATTTGAGTAATCAGCATCCTGGTGCACTACATTACCTCTTTCACTTAAGGAGTATAATTTCCGCCAATTTGCATAAATGGAATAACAATTAAAAGGGCTTATTGTTACGTTTATGTACAGAATAGAAGTATGACATACTGTCGTGTAATAATGTAACTCCACCATGATGTCCAGAGGGACATCAAATTAACGTTGAAATTAACAATGTCCTCAGAGAGTAGGATATGCACTCAAAACTTCTCCTCAAGTTACAATTAGATTCCTCTGTTTCTTTTTTCTTTATTTAGGGCCCTATTCAGCAGAAATGTTATGCGGGCCTTCTGCGCATGGATGGCTGCCGAAGAGGCTTCCTCACTCTTTTAACCTATTCAGCAGAAATTTGGCATTCCTGTTGAACCTTTTCTTAGCCATTTTCTCAGGGGCCATTCCGCAGAGAGTCCAAAGGGGTAAACACATCCCTTTAATTCCATTACTTGACCTTCACCCTTTTCCCAGTACCAGAATTTATTAATCCTAAACCACAAGATGCAAATCTTTGTTTGTTAGAAACAAATGTACTTTGGTTTCTGTAGTTTAATATGAACATAGATACCCATGTTTTATTGGTAACCACCCATTTTGTCATGTATTTTCCTTAAATCAATTGCATCTTTAGTCATGTTGTCTCCATCTAGGGAATGTCCCATGTTCATATACCCCTTTTTTAAGATACATGGGAAAATATGTTTTGTTTTATCATCATTATTATTATTGTTATTGTTGGGAAAGTTTGCACAGTTTTATATCCTTTACCCCACTGTCAACTAGTCCAGCAGTCATACAGTTAGCAGACGTTTCTCTGTGTTGATAATGCATGAATTAGATGTAATAATAGGGCCATGGACATGGGAAGTTGTGTGTCTCATCCCTTTCAACAACTGATGGCAAGTACAAAAAGTCTATAGAGAGCAGAGAGCTGTTTTAGACTAATAGTGTGTCTGTATGATTTATCACACAGTACAAAACAAATACTGTTTAGGGACCAGTACAGTACAACACAATTACACACTATTCCCACCATAGCACTTTGAGAACTTGAGTTTTATGGATTGTTCTGAGTCATGCAACTGGAGACAAGTACCATTAAGAGAGAAGTAGTTTAAAATAATAATGTGTCCTATTAAACTTAACCACCATCATGGTTTAAAAAACATTCTTTTTAGCAAATTTGTGAATCTTATGTCTGTATCAAGTATCTCTTCTGAACAAGAGCAAAGTAAAAACAGGTTTGTGTTATGGCCAGATTTGTTGGTGTTATTACATGATAAATCTTTTTAGTGGGTTTTGTTATTTAGAATACAGTTTATTTGGCCTAATTCAAATTTGTTTTATTTACTTTGCAGCCCTGTTCCTAAAGAGTTTGAAAAACTTGAACCACAGGTCTTCTTCCTTTGGAAAAGGCTGAAAAAACTGTAGTCCAGTTAGCAAATTTTGAAGAAAGACTGCCAACACAGTAGCCAAAGCTCATCTGGGGGGAAAAATAAATCACTTAAGCCCTTCTTATATGGCATGTAAAGATAATAAACCAAAACATGAAATGACTGCTAATTGCGTTGTTGAAAATCTGCAGGGCAGCACATCTTTGTTGCATTTTTAATGGTGAGGAACTGAATGTTTTGTTAAATTTTTAAAAACCAGTGTTGAGAATGTCTGAGGTACACCGCTAAGTGTAAGCAGAAAAACTCGAAAGAGCTTCAGAATTCCTAGTTATTCCGATGTTGGGTATATTGTCCAGTCAGTAGAGATTTTAGTGACCAAATTATTATTTTATTCTATTTTATTTTATTTTAGAATATGTAATTCCATATTACATTTTTAAATTTGCTTCAAAGCTCCAAGTTTTGCAAAATTACCACCTCTAAAATTCTCATCGTATTGTATATATATAATTTATATCTGCAGTGTTAAATATTTACCCAACTTCTATCCTTATGTGGTAGAATTCAAAATTTATAGGAGTGGGGTCAGCCTGCTCTTCATATTTCAAGTTGGACTCAACTCTTCTGAAAGTGAGATGTTGGGAAACTCAGGTATCATGGTTTCCATGCTTATTGTAGACCTGGAATCTGCCATGTATATTTACAGAAAAATTCAAGCTTGATGAATCCCAAGATGATTCTGTACCTGCATTAAGCCTTCCATGTTGCACACGGATATGCTGTTTCATTTGGTAAAAGTGGCAAGAGACACTCATAGAAGGAAGTTCTCTGCACCACCCCCTTTTGGATAGCATCATGCAACAGACATTGTCCAGGTTAAATTAATTTTTACCAGTCTAATTCTAAAATAAAACAGTACTTCAGGAAGGCTTACAAATAATGTACACAATCAGTTTTTCATCCAACAATATTTTTTGACCAGAGAATGAGTTTGTAGAAAACTTAAGTTTTCTAGCATGATACATAAAACTAGGTTCCTATGCAGATCTTTTTATGATAGGCTGTATAAAATACCAAAGTTATGATGGGCTGTGCTAAAATACCATGCAATTTAAAGCAAACTGAAAGTGCTATTTTTCTTACATCATGTTCAAACTAAATGTATAGGACTATAAGCAGCACAAAGTAGCTTTTACAAATACACAAGGAAAGATTAACCATGTGTCATGTAGCATCATCACATCTCTCAGGGTGTCCCTTTTGATAGTTTCCTTTCATCCTTCATTTATTCAGCTACTCCATATCCAATTTCTTGTCACATTTTCTCAGATGTAGCAAGATTCTCCCAATGAGAAATATTTGAGAAGTATAGTTATGGTTCTCTGCAGAAAGTTTCAATGCGCAAGCTACTGCGAAGAATATATCCACTTATTGATACTTCACAGTGCTTCATGATAATAATGACCCATGGCAAAAATTGCAGCCTTAAATTTAAGCAGTTTTCATTCATGACATGATGACCAAGGGAACTGTGGAGAAACTGGGCTTATTTGTTACAATAAAGAACCATAAAGAATCCATGGTTTGTTTCAGGGTTCCCTGGATTGTTTTGAAGCGGGGGGGGGGCAGAGAGAAGAAATCACACATATTTTGACAAAATGATAAACAAACCAGGGAGGAAAGCTTTTGTTTAATGCTTATTCACTCCCACTGCAGCTGTTTGCATGTGCCTGCAGCTAGTCATAAATGATAAGCCAGGGTTCCCTTGATTCCCTCATTTAATGTGTTGTGTGGCTGTCGCTGGTAGGACCTGCTATACCACAGGCATAACTTCTTCCATCTGCAGAATTGAGTTATATCCACTGGAGGCTCCCAGACCATTAACTGGACAATTCTACATATGGAAGAAGGGAAGGAATTTCTGACAGTTCCCTTTCGCGCCCCGCCGACACACACATACAGACTGCCTCCAGTGTCACCTTTTGTACTATTCTTGGGAGCGATCACACCCAATCCATGGCAACAGATTTTCAGGTGCATATGGAAAAGGAGGGAAAAGCAGGAACAATTGCCTTCTCTTCTACTTATGAGAGCATCCAGTTCTCAGCATTCTAATCTATACAGCTTGAGAATTTTAAAAATCAAAGTTGTAATACTGATTTTGAGCTAGAAGGAAACTGATTTTGTTCCTTTAAGATATTAGGGCATTTGAGGAAATCACAGCAGAAAAGATAAGAGCAAGTCTCATGTGAAAGATGAACATGTAGAAACTGGAACTAATGTAATACTTTCATTTAATTTAATTTAATTTTTATTTATTTTTTTACTGATTTTGCAGTTGAGAAGGAAAAATGACTGAGAATAGGAAAGTATTGCAAAGCATTAAAAATGAAAAGATTTTTTTACCCCTTTCTGGGATGGTTGCTTGGTTGCTTGAATGTGTGATGCAACATTTCGAAAGCATTTGAAAGGAGTAAAAATGAGTCAGGGATATTGTGCGGGTGTTACTTTCTATACGCCACCTCTGCACATAGTCAGATGAGATGCAGCCCTCTGGCTTCTTGACTTTTTCTTGCTTGCATTTCTGTATGGCAAAGTCATAGTTTACAGGGCAGTCATACATATGTCCAGTTGGAAGTGAGCATCCTGGAGTTCATTTGGACATACTACCAAGTAAGTGAGTGTAAGATTGCACATGAAGTTGTGAGAGTTAGACATTTATTAGAAAGCTGGCATTTTTCTTATCCAGAACATCAAACCAATATGAACTTTATACATCCAGGAAACTTTTTAAATTCAAATAGATACAGATCTCCTGGTTTGGACTTCCATCTTTGCAAACATTTCCAGAAAATTCTTCAAGCATATAGAATGTGCAATTGGGACAAAGGCCAAAAATGCACATCTTCTGCATTCGGGTTATTTAGAAGTTTTTGGCTTAAGTTAGCAAGGCACACTTATTTTTATGTAACTGGACTTATTAAATACAGTTGGAGAGCGTTCTGGATATAGTTAAGCATGAAGCCACTGTGACAATTACCTCATTCTGTCATGCCTGAATCTCTTCTGACTATCTGTACTTTGGCAAAACTTCCATGGCCCTGATGGACCCTAACTAGAAAGAGCTGGGGAAATTGTGTGGGTGACCTTTTTGTTCCTGTCTTGTCCCCCATTTTTGTTATGCTGTGATTGCAAATTGGTTATTTACTTATTCATTCGGTCAATTAAGATTGGGTGACCTGCAGTCCGGAATCCACAGGTAGCCCTCTCAACTTAGTTTCAACACTCCTCAGCAAACTCTGAGATTCACAGCTCTGGCAAGAACAGTGCTTCCCTCCTCACACACTCCACTGGTCAAGGAGAAAAAAGGGGAGAGAAAGAGAGAAGGAGGGGCGGGAAGAGAAAACAGAGCATCTGCCCTCACCAGGGAAATGCAGCTTATAACAGAAAAAAGAGGTCCCCCAAATAAACAGTTTAAATGTTTCTGGCCTGCCTTTCCATCAGCTACCCCTCTAAAATGTACAAGAAATGGTGGCCAGTATTCTGTTAGGGACATCCTCACACACACCCCTTACACTTGCAGATGTCCTTTAGTAGACGGGGGTGGTTGTATTCCTTTCCTCTTTGTGTAGCACCCAAAGTCCCACCACCACTTACCCGTAAGACCCTAACATCACCCCACATGGCCACTCTGTGTTTCTTGACAAGCAGGCAGGCTTGGAGACGTGTCTGGCTACATTTCCCATAACCAGACATGAAATGATGACATCAGCACTGATACCTACCAGGGTCCTTCAGGGGACTCAGCACTGCTGTAAATCATATTGCATCTGGCTATTGGGACATAG
Organism: Ctenosaura bakeri; assembly: GCA_948474755.1. Classification (NCBI taxonomy): domain Eukaryota; kingdom Metazoa; phylum Chordata; class Lepidosauria; order Squamata; family Iguanidae; genus Ctenosaura; species Ctenosaura bakeri. Next base: position 343,345 of record CAOLHI010001271.1, read on the forward strand.
CCAGATGCTTCTCTGAGCCTTCCTACTATCTGTGAAGCATAGCATGGCTGTGGGGTGTGATGTCAGGGTCTTCTCAATCGGTCAAGAGGAGGCTATATGGTTCATTTTAGCATGGGTCCACATGTGTATATTTATGCTGCACTGAAGGGATGTTGGAGTGAGGCCAGTATGTGAGCTTTTTCACAATCATCCAACCTCTTCTATATAAGAGAAAACACTCTGATAGAGTTTTGCTGGTATTGTCAAATAATAAGCCAGTGCCAGCATCTACATACTATGCCATGTGTCACTTCATTTTATAGTGGAATTTATTTTCAAAGTTACCATCCTCATTTAAAACAAAATACTGAAAATATTGCACACTTCTAACTACATACCACATGAGCAGGCCCTCAGCCTAGGGTGCTTTCTGGAGATAGAAATGGCAACTGGGGGCAGAAACCACAGCTGAGGTTTCAACTAGAAAGAGGCTGGGTTGGAGTCCATGCTCGTCCATTTCTTTGAAACAAGAAAAGACTGGATTGTCACTTCCAGTTTCTTTTTAAATGGTTATTTCATTTATATCCGTGCCTTAAAATGGAGAATGGTGTTCCTGGAGGATCCTAGGGACACAGTTCTCCACTTTGGGATCAATTTTTTCCCCTGGGATGCAAAGCTCAGGTGGGCCTGGGATCTGCACTGGGGCCTTTGGAAGGTTGCATGTGGGACACACAGTCCTTCACCCCTGCACACCAGAAGAGACACAAAAATAGCCATATGGTGAGGCATGTCCAGGTTTCTGTTTACACTGTAAGAGCATTAATGAATTTTCATGAAGAGCAATCTTCACCCCCCGCAAAATCAAGAGAGTAACCACCAATCAGGTGACAGTATATAGGATGCAGTGTGGACTAAACCAGGTTTTGATGTAATTTTCAGTGGGAAACTGAGAATGAAACTGGCCTGGTATACTTATAGCTTAGACACTTTATTTAGAAATGCTTGTATCAGGTATAACATATGAGCAGGCTTTTGTCTCCCATCCCTCTTCTTCCTCCTAATGTGCAAATCTAACAAGTGTAAGCCCTAGTTTGCTTCCAAGCCAGAACTGGAAACTAGAGTTTCAGTTAAGTTTCCATTTCTGACTTGAACAGAAATTGTGGTTTAAATGAATCAGGAAGTATAGGAAAAGTAGAAGAATGAGCAAGAGAGTGTGTATAGTTTGTACATTTGGGATAACAATGCAAATGTCCATTTGCTTAAAAGAGAAAGTGCAGGAGTGCGTCAGTGTGCAAGAAAAGGAGGTAGAATGTGAGCAAGAAGCCTCTTAGGAGAAGCCAAGGATTGTTTATCTGTGAGGTCTAAACTAAGCCAATGAGTCCCATTATGTGTATTTGTCTCAGGGATGATATAACCCACAGCATTCTTCTCATTCCATTAAGCATCAGGTTAAATCACAGACTTGCAAATTACTCAAAAGAGGAACGCATGAGGGGCACTTCACAGCAAAATTACCTTATATTACCACAACTGGAATACCTGCTTGGCCCAACCTGATGCTGTCCAGATGTGGTGGAGTAGAGCTGCTATTTAACTAAGGTTGATCTAGTGAAAAGGTCTTCATAGTTTTTGTTACTGTCTTCACATCAAACAAGATAAAAAGTTATAACTGTACCTCAGTCTGCTTCCACATTATTCCACAGTCCACTCAGAGATGGGCAGATACAGTGACCAAAAGGCTATGTTATTTTTCATTAGGTCTTTTTATTTTGTGAGGAATAGTCATAAAAGATTACTTTAGAATTCATTTAAAAATGGAATTACACCATTGTTGAGCACCTATTAAAAGATACTGAAGACTATAGCAGTACTTGGGAAATACTGAGTAACAGAAGGAAAACAAATCAGCTAGAGTTGGAGGAAACTATAACTAGGTTAAAGAAATCTCTGGAATATTTTTTGGAGGGATATACTCCTGTTCAGGACAACTTAAAAGTACAATTCTTTAAATGGATATACTGGAGCTAATAGAATAGAGAAGAGAGAAAAGCTAAAAGTCAATGTGATTTAAATTTGGCCCCTATAGACTGGAATGTTCTGAATTATCACAGTATTCTTTCATTCTGTCAGGAGCACTGTACTACAAAATGGCTGTACTTCAGAATAAAATTGGAAAAGAATGATACTAATGGGAAAACATTCTGTTAGTAGCCCATTTTTATAAAATAGCTCATTCTGTGAAAAACCACAACAGTCATTCTCACTGCCAAAATGAGTTACTAACGTCTGTTTCACTTTGGTTCCTACTGTCATTAACGGCTGCTGTCTTCATAATTGTGCTTCAGAATAGCCCCATCAGAAAAAAAAAAGTTAAAAGAAATAAGCTGTGCCCAAATGACATGTGATGTAAATGGAACTGTGTGTTCCATGAGCTATGTATCTTTAAGCATTGCATTAAAAGGTGATTTCTAATGCAGTGGGTTGGGCAAGGAACTACAGCTGGAAGCGTGCCAGGGTCCTGCAGTTCTCTCAAAGGGCCTCCATCTCCATGAAGGAAAATGAACTATATAAGTCCAAATGACTGTGATGGGATCACACTCAGGAAGGATAACAACACGGATGCACACCTCAGCTGATAAATAAGCTAACAAATTCGATACAGACCAGGCATGTATTGAAGATGGACTGGTTTGGGGTTTGTTTGCTTGCTTGTTTTGCAGTTTTTGTTCTCCTTCAGCCAATACACAGTGAATACAGATGACAGTTTATCAGGTTGAAACATCTGAAGTTTGCATGTTCCTAGTTGGCAAATGGATGGTATTTATCATCTTGGGGCTTGAGGACCTTGGACCTGGGGCTCTTTTACACTATATAGCTACAGCATTGTGATTTGACTTTAACCATTATGGTTCCATCTTATGGAATCCTGGGATCTGTAGTTTAGGAGGAGATATTTAGAATTCTGAGCCAGAGAACTCTAGTGCCTCAGCAAATTATAAATTCCAGGATTCCATAAGGCATTGCCTTGGCAGGTAAAGTAGAATCATAATGAGAAAGGATACCTGGAGAATAAAACTACCCTTTCAGACCTCAGAAGTCTTAGGAGGCCCGGGACCCATTCATGCAACACAATTATAGCACTATGATTCCATTTTAACTGCCGTGGGTACATTCTGCAGAATCCTGGGATTTGTATATTGTTGAGGCACTAATCTTCTCCAGATGAGAATTCTAAATAACCCCTCTCTAAACCAAAAATGCCAGGATTCCATAGGATGTTGCCAAAGCAATTAATGGTATCATAGCTCTGTAACTATGCTGTGTGAAAGGGCCCAGAGAGTGGTAAGAAGATGGGAGGATGGCAGCACAACTAGCTTACCAAGTGGTTACAAGCACACCATGTCATAAATGGACCTAACTTGATAAACAGTTATCTGTATCCATGAATAATCATCTCTCAAACTGGAATGTTTTATTCCATTGCATGCTGGACAACCATCCCCTTCATTTTTCTTTTACTTTTTTCTTTAATTTAATGCTCATCACAAAAGTTATGTAAAGAGATACCTGTGTTATTTGGATAATATAAGACTTTGTTTTTATAACACACAGACATTGTATTATACTTTAATATTTGTTGATCAGTAAGTAGTCCTTGTACATCTATGTTCAATGTCAAATTTTGGAATGTAAAGCCACATCTTTGTCAGGATTTTGTCTGTTTGGTGGACGCCCCTGCCCCCTTTGTTCAATAGAGCTAATGCATGATTCATTTGCAGTTAACAGTTTGAGGGATGAAACAAACTTTAACATTTCTTAATTTTATAAAAGCATAATATTCTTATAAATAAAAGCAAGATGTACTGTGGTTTTATTTATATAGATCTCGTCTGTATGACCAACTTTGTTCTTAATAAAATATGTAAGAAATTGTGCCATTGTAATTTATGCCTATTTTGTATTTATATATTAAAGTTGAAGTGAATGTTTGACGAGCTCACATTCAGTGCTTTAAAAGTGTTTTGATTCCATGGTCTCTGACATGCAAACTGTAATATAATTTTCTGTGATGCAAAGGCATGAATTAATGCTGGAAGTATAATAAGCAAGTGCCTTATGCAAACCAGGAGAGGAGAATGTCATAATGCTTTATTTGGGTTACCTGCCGGGATGAAAATCCGCAGAATAAAAAAAAAACTGTTTCTACACTGTTAAACATTATTTCCTTAAGCACCTCTGAGCAATTTAAGGTCACTATTGTGATCCAGTTTACCCACCCACCTCATTCCACATTTTAATGTAATTTTTCAGAGTGACAAGAGTATAATTTTCTTGTTTAAACGAGTAAGACTGATTTTCTAACTGCTAGTGTTTGATGTGTCATTCAGCAAAATTGTTGGGTGCTGCTCAGGTAGATGATGCTCAGATATGGAAAGAGGAGTTAACTAAAACTAATTCTGGGCAAATTCATATGCATTTCTTTTGCTCCCTAAAGAATTTACTGTGTTAAACTCAGTGAGACTAATACTGAGATCATATGCAGACCTAGTATTGAGTAAACATGCCCATAACTATGGTCCTGTCTGCAGGAGGCTCTTGCACCAGCATGGGAACTAGAGAGGAGCGGGTCTGCGATGATGCTTCCACAAGACGTCATCACAGTCCCGTTCTTCAATGACACACAATCATGCGACTATCCTGTACTTACCTGCCCTGTAGAAGGCCCGGAAGTACAATGGAGGTGCTTCCTGCCCCAGACCAGCATGAGAAGGAACCTGGCTACAGAGGTCTGTCCCTCGTGTTACAGAGGGGAGCATTCCCATCGTACTCCCTTCCCTACAGAGGCACTGCTGGGGGACAACACAAGAAGGTAAGGTGCGGAAGGGGCCTAGGCTGTAGAGACCAAGTTATATGACATACTGTGGAATCTGAGGTCAGCTGCTTAGTTATGTGTAGATAATTAAGTAATGTCTCCTCACTTGTGTTCAGCCTACCTTTAAAGCCAACTGTAAGACTGAGTGAAGGAGGTCTATTCAGGAGGAAGATGTTGTCACCCCCTCCCAACAGTGAGTAAGGCTGTCACAATGGTTTATAACAGGGGTCCCAGTTCTGATTGTCGTAGCTTTGCTCAGTGGCAGGAGAAGTGGAAACATCATCCCCCTTGCATCCCAGTCAGAAGCTGGATGCACCTCCTTCACCTGATCCAGTGGCTGGCTCTTAAGGTGGGCTGTGATGGCATTTATGTAGGTTTCCAGTAAGACAACAGATGATACAGATGAATTACAGATCCATAACTCAAGGATAGCTTTAATACTGAATACCAGCCATATTTTCTAGACATGGGATAACTTGTACAAGATGTCTTTGATGGATAAACATAAGTGAATAATTCCCTCATTCTGAAAGTTCCTAGACTATTAAGTGGAAGAGTTTTTGTGGATTCTATATGTATCACCAAGAAACCATGCTAGTGTGTGTTTCATTGACACCCAATACTTCCATGTTTAGTGAACATGGGGAAAGGGTCAGATGTTAAAATATGTCCCTACAAAGGCAGAAACTAATGGTTATATGCAGTCAAGCAGTTTTGCTGCGTCCCCTTTCCAGGAACATCTTAACCTACTGTGGTGGGAATTTTGCATGCACATGTGACAAATGACTATAGGACCACTCTAACATAAACACAGTGACTTAATATCCTACCTTAAGGTTGCACATTGTGCGTGTAGAGCTACACATTATTGTGTTGTGCAAGTCTTACATTGAATGGCAAAGTGGAACCAGTGCGTGCACACCTGGAAGTGCAACCAAATGTACAATTGAACATACACCCTCGTTCATGTGTGCCATGCATGTGCATGGAACATGGCACCTGATGTGCAGCTGCATTTCTCCAACATTGAACTGGATGGGAATATTCCACAACTGACAAAAAAAGAAATTGTAACCTATTCACTAGGGAAACTTTCCCTAGGGATGGAAAGACTTCATAATTATTCACAGATCAACAAACCAGCCTCTTGACAGTTAAGAAAATTTTGCACAATTTCCGCCTGGTAGTCAAAACATCCTGAAGTATTGCAGAGGAATTATTCTGTGGAGAAAACATGGGGATTTCATGCAAAGAGATCATTTTCTATGCAGGAAATAGAAGTTTTGTGCCAAGAAAAATCCCACATTTTTTCCACAGAGTAAATCCTCCACAATCCTTCAGCTTATTCAAAAATTCTCCCTCATTAAGGAGAAAACTACCATTATTATTCATCCTCATGTATGAGGATGAAATAGAGGGTCTACCTCCCTAACTTACATGTGCATAAGACACCAATAGCATTTCCTCAAATATGTTTTGTGCGGTATATAAAGAGCTTCCTTCTATATAGGCTGCCCTGTTACTTTCTGTGCATGTAACTGTACAAGCTGAACTGTCATTTCACTGATACAACTACAGTAGACCTGACAGTTAAAGAAAGATTGCTCAAACCCTACAGTAGAATGATTCAGAGCTTGGGAAAAAGTGAATCTTTGAACCCAAACTCCCAGAACTCCTTGGCCAACATGACCAGGAGAGGATTGGTAGATACAGTGCAAAAGATGAACTTTTCCAATCTCTGGTTATAATGCAGGACTCATTCATCTCCCAAAGAATCTCAGTGCCAGTTAAGGGAGGTGAAACCCTTTATGCAGCCGTAGGCAACTGTTGGAAAATATGGATTTTGTCCATGCACCCTTGTTTTGCAGACACCTCAGTCTTGAGTTTGTGATTTGGTAATGTTGATTTCAGTGGAATTTAATCTTAATGTCAATTTTCTTAGAATCACAGCCTCTGCTTTATCACTCTTTCAGACAAGCTTCTGTTTATATTATATGTTATGAGAGGTTGTAACTCTGCCATCATATCCATACAATTCATTCTTAATCATGGATGATACCACTACGCCGCCATGATATGGGAAGTTATTTTAGGGTCTACTGATGTGGTCCTCCACAGACATATATAAAAATAGCTTCTGACATGAATACAAAAATCCATAATCCATTTGATGGTGAAGTAAAATAGAAATATATGCTATGCTTGTTTTTCTTTATCTAATTATAAACAGATGAAATCACTTCCCGCTATCTCCATTTGCCCCTGAGCCATTACTCAATGCCTATTTTATTTCTGTTACAAGAGGAAAAGAAAAAGAAAAGAAAAAGAAGTGAAAACAAAAGACTTCATCACAAAAGCCAAACAGCCTCTGTGGTTTTTTTCCTCTCCCATTTATCTTCACAAGAACACTGTGACGTTGAATAGGCCAAAATTGTGTGACTGGTCCCAGATTTCCCATTGAGTTTCACAGGTGAGTAGAGACTAGATCTCCAATGTCTCAGTGCAGTGCCATAACCACTACACCAAACCTGCATTTCAGCTGTCTAAATGCTTTTCTCCACAGATAGTCATCCCCTCCAGCCTCCCCACAGGAAGCAATAGATTTTTACTTGCAGGTGTCTTGTCCAAGTATGGATTCATCTTCCCACACTGTAAGCCGGATAATGCAAAGCTGACTTGGTATGCATACAGCTTAGCATCCATTATCAAAAACAACATAAATATATTATGGATATTTTGATTTGGCCTTAGAAATTGAGGGTCTTTCTGCACTATTATAGTGCTATTATTCCACTTTCAACATCCTGTGGAATTCTGAGGTTTATAGTTTACTGAAGCCAAAGAGCTCTCTGGCTGAGAATTCTAGATGCCCCTCCCTAAACTGCAAACCCCAGGATTCCATAGGACGTTGAAAGTGGAATAAAAGCACTATAACAGAGTAGTGTGGAAAGGCCCTGAGTCTGTTAATTGGTTAATAATTGTTGTATATTTCTTTTTACCCCAGACATGGTTCTAAATACTTCTCAGTTTAATTTCACCATAAATCTGTTCCTTGACCAAACCATTGTATCTGACCAAGAAAATTAATCATAGTGTAGGCTACAACACTCCTGTTTAAGCCACATCTGCCCAATGTATTACTATTTCCACTTGACCTTCCCAGAGTTTAAATGCTTCTCTTTCTCCCCTTCTGTCCTTGTACATTAGGCTGAGAGATGATGACTGGTTTAAGATTAACCAGTCAACTTCTTGGGTAAGTGGTTATTTGAACTTGGATCTTGCTGTCTTAGGCCCTTTTCACATGGCATTTGCCATGCGAAAGAGCCCCTCGAGCATCGCGCGAATGTGAGGAGCGGTCCACATGACACACTCACAATTGCGCGACACTCCAGGGTCTGGCAGGTGTCACTCACGTACTTTTTCATTTTTAGCTTTAAGCTGAAAATGGTGTGTGATTGCACATCACTCTGGGGCCCTGCACACACGGATCTCCGGAGCCGCGGCGCTCATGCTTCCTGCCCCAGCACAGCCTGGGAAACTCCTAGGCTGCACTGCAGAAGGAAGAGGCGGAGCTCTTGCATGAGCATCCAGCAGCTGCGGAGCTGAAGGAACCGGGACGCGAGAGCCTCTCGCTGGAGGCTGCTCACGCGATCCCTGCCCCCCAGCACTGAGAAAAGGTGAGTTGCAGAAAAGGCTTTAATCTCCTGCTCTGGCTACTATATGAGCTTAACTTTCAGTGAACTACGTAAGCGAAAGCTGCCAAGCAGTAGCTGGTGACTCCCATGTCAGTGAGGTGGTGAATTCATTCTGGACCTTAGTCCAAAAGGAGCAGTACAAAGTGCTGTACCTATGATGGGGGGAGTTTGAAGGAATATATTTCCCTATTTGAGCCCATTGGACCTCTAAGATCTTCTGGTAAGGCCTTTCAGTCCTGTTACCTTTTTAGGAACAAGGGAGAGGACCTTCTCAGTGGCTGCTCCCTAACTTTGGAACTCTATCCCTGCAGAAATTAAGCCCCCTCTTTGTTCTTCTTCTGTCAGCAGGTAAAAACTGTCCAGTAGGCTTTTAGAAATTGAGTGTGATCAGCTCTGTGCCCATGACAGTCAATTTCTGTGAATAATTAATGGTTTTAGTTTATAGGTTAATTGTTTTTTAAAATTATGTTTAGTTTTTATCATTGTTTTTATATAGTTTTTAATCTGTATGTTAATATATTATAAGCTGCCTTGAGTCTCATTATTGGAAAACAGACTAGATATACATGAATATAACAACAATGTTGCTTAGACTAATAATCAGAACAGATTTGCCATTTCACTGACACGGAAGCCAGCATTGATATGGCTGTTGATCAGAGCTGACCCTCCAAGTTAAACCCAAAACATATGGAATCCTATTTGATAGGCCACAGCCATGTTAAACTACTACTTATGTTTCAAATTGTGCCAGGCAGGTTGTGTGCAAGACTACTTTGCCCATTCCTTAATGAGAAAAAAGTGCATTTCAGGGACGATTTAGAATCTCTTTTGTCTCTGTCTTTGTGCTGATTTGCCCTTTTAACACTGTGATCAATAATCTACAGACTATATATAGAAGTGTTTGCCATTTCCAATTTAATTAAACCACAAGCCTCAATTCTGTCCGTGGAGTCACTGGGAAGGTCACAGATTTTAATTTATGTGATAAAACTTGGAAACTTTTTTAACTTTTGGAATTGCAAATTACTTTATTTATATTCTTTACCCCAAACTACTATGACTGTGGTTTATAGTTCTAGGAAATTTGTAGTTGTTCCAAAGAAATCTAAATTAAAGTCATGTTATGTCATTTTCACTGGAAGCTTACATGAACTGTTAAACAAAACAGTGTGGCACTGCTTTCTAAATACCAACAGATTAGTCCTTAAATGTTTATTCTACCCCAGTAGACAAAATAATCAAATAACCAGTTATGGTATATAACAAAAGTATGCTAAGTGTATGTCTCAGTATGTTTGATGGGATTGTGTGTGTAGTACTGAAGCCCAAAGACATTGTACCATGTGGGAGAAAACTACAATTAAACATTTTCAATGAAATGAAATGTTTAGGTACAGCCATCTAGGTCATGATTCAAGACAGAAATGCATGACACCATCAACCAAGCGTGACAAGCACACCATCTTCAGTGGCACCTGGGTTCAGGCTGTGTATACTCATTGCTTATGTTATTGTTGTTGTGTTCCTTGGAGTTATTTCTGACTTACAGCAAGTCTAAGGTAAACCTATTACAGGTTTTGGTAGGATTTGTTCAAAGAGGGGTTTGTGACCTGCCCAAGGTCACCCAGTGGATTTTCATGGCCAACTGGGAATTCAGATTCTAGTCTCCATAAATCTAGTCCAACATTCAAACAACTACACCATGCTGGCTATGGATATTGTGATGCCCATTGTGATGTACAGGAATTTGTGAAAAGATACAGTAGCTGTCTGACTATATGCCACTTGTATTTTGTTTGCAATGCTCAGGGCTTTTGTGGCCTTCATCACTTCTTATCTCCCTAGTGTCTTTCCCACCATAAGGGTTTCCAGGGTAAATATGGGTCAGGTCTCTTGTACCTTTAATTCTGAAGAGATTGCAGAGCAGGATGAGGCATCCTCAGGCAAATTCTTGCAGCTTCTCCAGGCTTATGCATTCTTCCCCATTAATAACTTTTGGCATCTTGACCACACTCTGATGCTGCTTAGCTGTACATGTCCTAGTTTTCATCTATGAAATGTTGAAGGGTATGTGAGAGGCTGTCATACAGATGATGGGATGAGCTTGTTTTCTGTGGCTCCAGCAGGTAAGTCCTGAACTAATAGATTTAAATTATAAGAAAAGAAATTCCAACAACATTAGAAAGGACTTTCTGCTTGTAATAACTGTTTGGCAGTAGAACAAGACAACCCTGGAAAGTAGTGGACTGGCCTGTTTGGAGGTCTTTGAGCAGAGTCCAACGGAAGGCTATCTCCCAAGGATGCTTTAACAGTAGCCTACAGTGGGCCCTCCACTTTTGTGGGCATGAGAGGTTCAGGACTCCACAAAAGTGGGAAAATGGGAATAAAAATTAAAACAACAAACACTGTTTTCTTTTTCTGAGACCAATTGTCTAGGAACCTCTAGGTCCTTTATCACAATTCTATGGTCAACTTCCGGTGGAAGAGGGCCATGGAGTCACACTGGAGGAGCTAGCAATGCCTAGAGAAGTGTTATCCCTAGGAACCTCTAAGTTCTCTAACCTCTAAGTTCTCCAGTGTGACTCTACGATCCACTTCCAAGAAGTGAACCACAGAATCACCCCGGAGGGTCTAGAGACAACATTACAGTATGCTGGCTCTCAATAAAATCTCAAGTTTAGCCTGCAGTCTCCTGTACACATTCAGCTGAAAGTAGGTTCCCTTGACTTCAGTGGGACTTACATCTGAGTAAATAAACGTATGTTAACTTCCAGCATAATCCTTTTCATTGAAACCCCCTGTGGCAAGTGCAAACAGAGCAAGAAAATTTTTACATAAATAAAATAAGTAAATAAAATAACCCTAGAATAATCAAACCATGAGTGCTGAATCAGCAAAAGTGGAGCCCACTGTAGATGGCTGTATGTGTCCCTTCCAACTCTACCATTCTCTGATACCATTTACTTGGAATGGGCATGATAACAACCAGAGCTAATTATGCTGGTTAGACAATTTGGAATTTCTACTGGCTTCTGAATTAGTTCTCTGAGACATCCTTGTGGATGCACTTCCCCAGGCTGTGCAACAGTCTGTGGCATTCCTGTTAAAGACATGTGGGCACAGCTCCACCTTCCCCTTGGATGCTTCCTTTGGAATCTCACAGAGACAGGCTATAACACAACATTACAGTATGCTGGCTCTCAATAAAATCTCAAGTTTAGCCTGCAGTCTCCTGTACACATTTGGCTGAAAGTAGGTTCCCTTGACTTCAGTGGGACTTACATCTGAGTAAATAAACATATGTTAACTTCCAGCATAATCCTTTTCATTTAAACCAATGGCATTTAAATTATTTTTAGATTGTGCCAAAGAATTTTAATAAGCTACCACAAGCCCAGCTAGAATGTGCCTAGTGCTCCTCAATGGCACTTCTTAATTCTTATTTGCCTCAAACACCTTTCTTCACTTCAGCCTCTAACATCATGTTTCTGTTTGTTTTGCTATTTTGCTCCCTCCAACACAACCAGCATGCGCCCACTTTGCACTTTGTCTAAAGTTGCAACTGGCTGGTAATTACTGCCTGAAACGCAATTAATAATTGCTTGCAGCACCCTAAAAAGATATAATTAGGGAAATGATTTGTACGTCGATTTTGCCGGCACACTCAACCATCAATTAAATCATTACCCCTCTAATCCTGTTTGGAGGCTGGGAAATGTTTTTGTGAGTCAGTAATTCCTAAAGCCACCAGAAGCTTGTTTTCAGATGGCTTTTAAGTGAAATTATTGAGCTTATTGAGTGTATTAAGGTAAGTACATTTCTGCTATGGAAATTAGGATTGGAGTGCTTTCCATCACACTGAAATGTGAAAAAGCACCACAGTCCTCTTATGACTGTTAGCTCTTACTTAACTACTCCTACAGGTTTAGGTTCAGTTTAACCATTATGAGAACAAGGTGGTTGCTGGTGAAAAAAAAAAGTATTTCCATTTGCCAGTGATTCCATGCAGCTGCTCAGATGCATATACAGTCGGCCCTCCATATTTGCAGGTTTCACTTTCACAGATTTAATTGTCTGCTAGTTTCTCCAAGACCGCTCCCTCACATTTCAAGCGCTTTTTTTCCAGGGGAATATTTCATCTCAGTGGCTCCAGTAGGCCCCATAGCCCTTTAAAAACCTGCTTCTGATCCTCCTGCTCCTCCACCAGCTGCTGCCTGCTCAGCTAAGGATGGCTTACAGCCCAATTTCAGTTATTAACTGTAGATAGGATTCCAGTTAAAGTATTTTGTTTGAATTGACAAACATATGAGAAGTCAGACACTCTTAAGAACCATATAAGGCTCTTGGAAAGTGAGGTGGGAAAGGTTGGAGAGAGAGAGAGAATAGGGGTGGAAAGAGTGATAGTTATGATTGTTAAAGAAGTTGTACTGTAGGGGCTCAGGCACTGTCTGAGAGTAGCACAGAGGAGCAGCAGTCTGGACTATGTTCTATGTACTAGAATTGGCTGAGGTTGAAGCTAGGGTTTTTATGCCCTGTTTCACATCCTGAAGGGGTATGTTGACAAAGCCATAATGGCTTTCCCATGGGACTGACAAAGGAGTCTGGAACGGGCTGATTGCTTCACTCTGGAGTGACAAAACATTGGTGGGACTCATGACAATCTCTTAATGTTCGGTCAGGTGAGGTATATAGGGAAGATCTCCATAGGATAAGATCTACAGATGGTCTCTGATTGCTCACCAATCTGGGGAGTTCATCTTTCATTGTATTCAAAAATGCCAAGAGCCTGGAACAGTGAAGGGATTAGCACAAACCCATCACCTCTGGGATTTTCCACATAATCCTATCTGAACTTCCATAACCTCAAATATGTCTCCAGTCAGTGTAATCCCCATCATGTTTTCTGGTCATTAATAAGTCCAATTTATGAAAATGACATATCTTGTAGGAGGGGTATTAGCATATAGTAACAATGAGACACAACCTTTCTCTTGGCTCAGAGGTGATAGAGCAGCAAATGAACATTCACTGGATCCTTGTCCAGGAGGGACCAAGCAGAGATACTGGTAACATGAGGATATGCAGGATGCAGGAGGGCCTGGTGCAGATATCAACAGGTTCTTCACTGCAGAACATCCAGGGACATCATTTGAGGATGCCTGGGGCCAAAGAAGTATGCAGACAAACAGTGCTAGAAATCTTTGAACTGCTTCTGACCAAAAGAATTCCCTACCACATAACCTGTGAATCAGCACAAATCTAAAGTATGTGTCCAAGGCAAGCAACAAAAGTCAAAAGTGTTGCAGCCTCTTGACATCCCTGAGATGAAGGCACACAGCTGTCTCCTCCTTGTGGGGACATACCATTGATAACATGAAGCATTTCAGGAAGTGTAACACTTTAGGTTATGTGCATATGTTTTGTTGAAGATATTATGCAAAGAGCTACTCACTAGCTCCTTGCACAGTGTCCAAAATTTTGCTGCCAAGGCAGCTGTCATACCTTAGTGAGTCTGAGGTCCTCCTGAAAATAATAAAAATTGCTGTTTTCCTTCAAGTTTTATGCCATTTCCTATTTTGATAGGTTCTGTCAAAGCCCCACTCCCTGCCTGTGCCTCTCTGCCAGCAAAGAGGGGGAGGTGAAGGTACTTGCCTTAGAAGGAAGAGGAGGCAGCGAGGAGGGTCCAACGCAAACAACTAATGGGAACACCAAGCTGAGTCAAGGTCTAATCCAAAAGGTCCAGGAAGCCGAAAGTCCATCCAGAGGGGTCAAGGGAGCTGGAGCACAAGGGTCAAGAGGCTTGCATAGTAATTTGCTACAAGCAAACAGCAAGCTTCGCTGACAGACTTAAATAGCCACTGAAAACAGGTGTTACTTGTTATTGTTCCCTTAATCTAGCCAACACATCTTCGTCTGAGCGGTCTGTTTCAGCCTCCTCTGTGATTGGAGGCTGAGGGGCTCAGGTAACTGTAATTCCTCCAAATCACTGCTGGTTCCCTCTTCCTCTGGAACCGGCTGGGGCAACTCTGCCTCTGCTTGCCTTTCAACTGATAGGGATGTTTGCAAGCTGGTTTGGTCAATCACTGGCTCTGTTCCTGGCACAATCAGTTGTTCATTGACCTCAGAACCATCATCTATCACAGGTTAGCATAAGATTTCTTTTTTGTTTTGTTTTAATATTCAGCTGAAAATAATAATGATAGTATTTTTTATGAGACCCATTGTGGTTTAGTGGTTTGAGTGTTGGTCTATGACCCTTGAGACCAGGGTTCAGTTCTTAACTCAGCCATGGAAACCCACTGGGTGACCTTGGCCTCATCGCACACTCTCAGCCCCAGAAAACTCATGATAGGTTTGCCTTAGGTCGCCATAAGTCAGAAATGAAAGCACACAACAACATAGAGATTGTGTTGAGGGTTTTTTAAGAAAAGTTTTGTTTTAACTATTTACCCAATAGAAGGTCTGTCACCTGCTGAACATTAGCCATGCATAGAAGGTACCACCTCATGTGAATATGTGTTTGATATTTGATATTTGGGCATTGGTAATATTCTTCATTCTACACTTGCAAACACTTCTCTAGGTATGAGGCATTTTTATACACTGAAATACACTGGGATTCAAATAGGGTCAAAACATACCCCCAAAGACATTTAGTAAAATCATTTTGGATGCAAATTAATACAGATTGATATCTAGTATCTAGAATGATACTATCGATATCAGGCATTGATATAAAGTATTATACAGTACCCAAGCCAGGGACAGTGTTAAGACCCTCAACACTGTGATGTTCAACATACATGTGAGTGAAAAGTCCCATTTATTTACCTATTTTTTTTTCAGAAGATGGATTTTCTCAAAAAGGAAGGTATTTGCTGAAAGGAAGTTGAAGTAGGTTGTCAGTAAGGTCAAATTTCTTCAGGAAGAATGGAGGATATTCAAAGCATAAGTAAAATATGTATGATAGATTAGAGGTCATATATAGGGACTGGGAAAGATACCATTGTAGGTAGTTCGCAGTGTCAAAGAAACAAAGGATACTAAGTATTCCTTTAAGACAGTGATGAGTAGATTCTTTGGACTGCAGAACCTATCAACCCTAATTTCTGCAGCTAGTGGCAAGGAATGATGGGAGTTTCAGTCTAGCAACATCTGGAAAGCTGCAAGTTGCCCATGTTGTTGCTGTTGTGTGCCTTCAAGTCATTTCCAATTTATAGCAATCCTAAGGAGAACCTTTCACAGGATTTTCCTGGGCTGAGAATGTGTGATGTACCCAAGGTCACAGAGAAATCAAACCCTGATCTCCAGGGTCATAGTCCAGTATTCAAACCATTACACCATGCTTGGCCTGAGGTTGCCCCTAGCACCCTTAAAAAGTCTTCCCCAAATGAGAAATTTAAAAGAAAAAAAGAATACAAACAGGCAACACTAGATAATTAGACTACAAGCTAAGGCAAGGGAAATAAGGCAAAGAAATAAGCGGATCCAAAGGGGTCCAGAGCTCTTATGGGTGGGGCTGTCACAACACGGCTCCACTCAAGAAATAGATCTTCATTGATTGCTCCTTGCCTTCTACCTCATGAAAATGTGCTCTTGTAGAAGAACTCTCCAAAGCAGCATGAGAGGTGACATGGGGGTCGTAAGACAGAGGAACAAAATTGTATCTCTGCAACCACAATGCTTTCTCAGATAGAAGCCTCCCATAATGGATTTCAGAGCTTTCCACAAACACTACTCTGACTCCCTTTCCACGTGACAACGTTCTTCCGCACTGTGGCGCTGCAAATCTGTGTCAGAAGGGAGCACATCATCGGCAATACTCCCCTCCATACCTACTTGCTCCCTGGGGAAGGGAGCGGGATAGCCCTGTCCCTTCCTTTTCCAGTGCAGCCAGGCACTTCCCATTGCTGCAGTGGGGCAAGAAGTGTCACAAATGCACAGCTGCACCTTCCACACAATCTTACTTATGGGAGCACCGCATGATTGGAAATGCAAAGCAATTTTTTTCCATTTTGCAAATGCCGCGCAAATGTGATGCTTCACGACAGGATGGCAGCGGGATGGCAACGAGGTCGTGTGGAAGCATGACCTGCCGACCGCTGCCATCCTGTGGCAAAAGCAGGACAGTGACGTCATGCGGAACGGGCCTGAGTCTGGGGGGGGGAGGTGTTGGTTTTTTGTTTTTGCTTTTATTTTGGATCAAAATGTTGATTATAGGCCCTTTGAAAGTGAAAGATGTTTCTAAAGGGGGTGGAAGGCTGCAGAAGTGCTAACTAGATTCTTTGTCTCAGCTTTCCTGATGGGAAATATTGGAGAAATACATCTTCCATACTTTCCAATTGTCCCAGTTTGGCAATACTGATTAGTTCTCAACCATTCCCCTCCCCTTTTTTTTTCAGCTGCTTTTAAAAAGTCCCAGTCTCCTTCTTCTCTTCTCCTTACCCTTTCCCTCTTTGTCTTCAGCTTACTTCAGTTACTGCAAACTGATTTCAAAGTGCAAAATTAGTTTGCACTCAGTTAACTCAGTAGAAGGAGAGGAGAGAGCAGAATCTTGCCCTTTTCTGTAGGCTCAGGCAAAAGCAAACTGATAACAGCTTTTCCTAGCTTATGTGTTCTTCCTGATTAATAGCTTATCCATATTGGCCACACTGATACTGCTTGGCCACATGTGTCCGTTTTCATCTGTGAAATGTTGAAGGATATGTGTCTTCCATTCTATTGTTTTTGGGAAAACATATCTGAGGAGTGTGCTAAATATGAATGATACAGGATGACATTTCAGAGCTACCTTCCACATTACAAATTAATACATCTTCAAAGCTGGATGACATTCCCAAACAATTCAAATGTGAAATGTATGGATCTTTTAACAAAAATATGTGTCTGATTAAAAGTAATTTCCTTCTAGAAAAGGCAGCAGGAACGACTACACATTGTGCACAACATGGCTCATGGAGATTTGTTAGCCAACCCACAGAAAACCCTCAGGAAGCCCTTCCCCGAGCCACATGCCCTGCTGTGAAAAGAGTCTCAAATATGCCAACATCTTTCTCAATCTGAGGAGCACTTTGGAAGTGAACTTCAATTTATTTGCCCTCATTCACCCTGTTACTGACATTAGATACTAATTCCTTGGATTTAAAAAAAAGGAAAAATAGAATTGCGTACAGAATTTGTATATCAACATCACTAAACCTGCAAATCCTGGGCAACCTTAGTTGGATTGTTTTATGTAGATGTTTAATATCATAAGGAACACCTTATTGAGGGACACCACAAACCTACACCCAAGACATCATACAAATCCATCTTCCAAATGCTCGTTTGAGAAGGACCAGAACCACCAGAAAATACCAAGTCCCATCCCACCCTGGTAGTTCAGAAGGGATGCCATGCTCAGTAATATTAAAAGCTGTAGTTAGGCCCTGAGAGCCAGAAGGGGGGTCACCTTCCTTCCCAGTTACAGGTGATCCATCAAAGAGGCCACGATTAGTCAACTCTGTTCCAAACCAGAGAAGAAACCATGTACTTCTGTTCTTCAGCAACTATAAACCAAAATAATTAAATGGAAGCTCCAAAGCTAACATTTTATTACAAGTGTCTTTTAAAATGGGTTTTCTCTTCAAGTCTTGTCAGATAGCATTTCCTGAGACTTTACCATCATTGCTCTGTTTGCTTTCCACTGCTCATAATTTTGTGATAGAAGACATTTTGGAACAGTACATTTAAACTTAGAAATTCCGTTTTGCCCTGTTCCTCAATAGTTCCAGCAGCTTCCTGTACTTTGTAACCCTTTGGTTTATCAGTTATGTTTAAAACTGTTTTACTGGGGCCAGTGGATTTACTGAAATGAGAAACAATACAACCGTTAAGGAGTTCAAGAAAACTTGTTTCTATTATTAAGACACTTACAATCTGGACTGATTGTTCTGTGACAGATTTGATTGTACATTTTCATTTCTGCCAAAAAAAATTGTAAGTTTAGTTTTCTACACCACCTGTTTTGTTCTCAACATGTAATCAGATGTTCAATTCTGGTAAATGTATTGTGCATTGATATCAATTGAGGCTGGCCTAAAATTCTGTCCTCTGCCTTACGCAAAGCTGCCAACCAAGCTAGTGAGCTTACTCACAACTGAGCACCAACCTTTGTTTATTAGGTCATATTTATTTTTGTTTTAGGAAACAATTTCCACATGGATAGATTCAACTAGGGCTG
Organism: Ctenosaura bakeri; assembly: GCA_948474755.1. NCBI lineage: Eukaryota > Metazoa > Chordata > Lepidosauria > Squamata > Iguanidae > Ctenosaura > Ctenosaura bakeri. The sequence goes on from CAOLHI010001271.1 coordinate 362,117, forward strand.
TGAGATCTCAGGCCATGCCCTTGAGTTTCCAGTTTTCAGGGGTCATGTCCAAGCAGGAGACAAGACTGCAAGATTCTCTGGTTTTGGGGGATCAGCTTCAAGCAAGAGGACAGGGCTGTGTACAAATCTCCGGATCAGCTATTCAACTAGCAGCCTGCCACAAGTTGCAACTCTTAATTGATTTTTCCACAAAAGCTCTCCAGAGGGTCTATATATTTATTTAGTTACCTTCCTTTTTCCCTATCAGTTGTTGTGGTGACAGGGTTCACCTCCCACTCTCCTCTGCCTAGAAGCAAGTAGGCTAGATTAAATATTCCTCATCCCATCTCCCCATGTAGGTGAGAAGGAATAGTCACCTCGTTTCACTTTGATCTGGGAATAGACCCTTTAGTTAAGATGTCTGTCTTAATTTCTGAACAGGCAAACATGTTCTCTGTGTGTATATTTGAATAACAAGCTGAGGGCAACTGTAGTTGGCACTTAAATCATAATGCTATTTGATATTCCAGGGGCCATCTTAGGTCTTAGATTTTGTCTAGAAACCTTAGAACCTGAGACACTCCTTTACTGGAAATCCTGTTACTGAGCAACCACTGTGCTATCATGGAAGACCAGAGGTTCTGTGGGACCTGATGGCTGAGGCTGATGGGCCTTGTACTCCAGCACATCTGAGGGGTGCCAAGTTAGATAAAATTGGTGAAGAAAGCTGATAGGAAGAAAATCAACTCATTCAAAATGTGGTGTTGGGGAAGAGTTCTCTGGATATCCTGGACTGCTAAAAAGAGAAATGAATGGGTCCCAGAGCAAATCAAGTCTGAACTCTCCTTGAAGCCAAGATGTCTAAACTGAAGCTGTTGTACTTAGGCCATATCACAAGAAGACATGACCCACTAGAAAATAACATAATGCTTGGTAAGGTAGAAGGCAGTAGAAAAAGACTGCATTACAGATAGATAGACTCAAGTCAAGGAAGACACATCTCTGAATCTGCTCTGAGTTAATGCAGTTGATGATAGAGTGGCTTGGAAGTCTCTCATCCATAGGGTCACTGTAAGTTGAGATCGACTTGACAAAAACCTGTTTGCCTTTCTGTTGCTTCATAGGATCTCTGTGGGCACTGTGGAACATTCTCAACAATCACTTATACCCACGTATGGCAAAAAATGTTTGAAAGCTGTATACATGCTGCCTTTCAGAAATCTTGGGCAGAAATTGACTGATTGTTCATGGATCTCCATTAAGGATCCCCCAGTAAGCTTCTCAGGAGCACAGGTTTCCTTGAAACAAAGGACAAAACCTACTGTCCTAAATTCATTTCCAAATAATGCAGTCTTTAAAATAAGAGAAAGGAATAGGAAAAGGGATCATTATAATGACAGCCTGTGCAGATCTGCTTAGAGATAAGCACCATTGTGTTCAATAGGGCTTACATTTAAGTAAGTACATACAGGAGAACAGCCTTAGAAAGAAGAAACTCCCCTGGACAATAGCAAACATGCAAAAGATTGTATTTCACATCTTCCTTCCATTTTTCCACCAGAAGAACCATCGTCTGTCAATGTTCTTGGTGCAAGAAATTCCTTCAGAAACATTTTCTTTGCTACCTGTTCTGACCATGCAGGATATGTCAAAAACTCATAAACTTGGTTCAGGGCTTCCTGTATGTCACTTGCTTCTCCTTACACTTGATTATGTTTGACTTGATGGCTGGCAGCAGAATTAGTCAGGCACTGAGAAGCATTACATCTGATATGTCATGAAAGGTTCTTTGATCTTTGATGGCTTGTTCACACATGCATGTCATCATGATATTTCAGTCCATTATGACTGATGCAACTTTTGGTAATTTCATACGGCCACTGGACGTTAAAGTTACTTTCAGGACTTTCCCACCATCAAGGCCAAGTTATAAAATTACATTTATTTCTGTGACTGGGAGCCAGCATGGTATAGTGGTTTGAGCATTAGACTACGATCTCGGAGGCCAGGGTTTGATTTCCTGTTTGGCCATGGAAAGACACTGGGTGATCTTGAGTGCATCACATACTCTCAGCCCAGAAAACCGCATGATAGGTTCACTTTAGGGTTACTATAGATCAGAAATGATTTGAAGGTACACAACAACAACAACAATTTCTATGATGTTTTTTTCTCAGGATTCTTTTCCCTGAATTAAAAAACATACCCATGAGAGGTCCTTGTGGGTGAGCAGAGGAAGCTGATCATTTACTTCCCTGCCAGGCTCTTGTCTGCTCACAATTATCCTGTATCTTGATTTCCCTCTCATAGGTTTCTATCCATTTTACCCTAGAAGGAGAAAAGTAACTTCCACAGAGCAGTTTCTAATATATAAATGACTGGTGGGGAAAAGGTAAAAGCAAATTACAAATTAGAACTACTAAATATCCCCCTCAAAAAAAAAAAAAAAACCTTAAACCAAACCTATGGTAACCAACCACATAAGAAAAAAGAAATTATACACAACCTATGAACCCTACTCAAGGCAACTAAATTACAGTGCAAATATTAAAAAGATGGTATCCAAACATTAAAAAAGTCTGTATTTCACCTGTAAGTAAAAACTTCTGTAATTACGAATATCATTCGATTACATCCACTACTACTTTCCCCAAGATACTGATTATTGAATCCTACCATTAACAAGTTGTTCTCCTGTTCTTCCAAAAAAAGAAAATAGTGAATCCAAATCTTCCACAAAAGTCTCCAAAGTCTTTTCTCCTATCAATATTGTTAATTTGTCCATTTCTGTTAGGTTCAGTAATTAGATTCAATAATTTTACTAACCAGTCCTCTTTTATTTTTATTGGAATTGCAATACTGGCCCTTTCTGCACGAGGCTGGTGAATCGGTTCGTGCCGTTTCTTAACGGATTTTCTGGGCTCAAAACAAGGCGAGCTTTCCCTCATTTTGTTCCACACAGCTACTGCATATGTTCCATTCTGATTCGGAGGACTGCGAGTTCATGAATCCACACTGCCTCTGCCATGGCCACTCCTGCTACTCCCCTCACCCCGCCCCATTGACTGTGATTGGCCTTTTCTTTTCTTTTTGCATGGTTTAGTACATCATTGCATACATGTGTACGTGCATACGTAAGTCCATACCCCTGGCTCCTCCCATGAGTCCTCCCCTGACCACCGATTTGCATTGGCACAAATGTACATGTCTGCACCACTGTGAAAGTACGAATTGGATCAATCTGGAAAATTTGAAAACCGATTTCTTCCACTTTACCACCACATGTGGGCACATTTAGTCAGAATTAAGTGCGGAACGAAGGTAAATAAACCGAACCTAGTCCGCTTCAAGGTGCAGAAGACCTCTGTGGCAAGACACATTGGCCCACCTTAATAACCGCATGCAGAAAGGGCCACTGTTCCATTTCTGGACATATAACAATCTTGCCATGTGGTCATATATTGCAGTATCTTGCCATATTTCTTCTCCATGTGGTCTTTTACTGATCCCAACAGACACAATACTGGTTCCATATATATGTTAACAAAGTCTATACTGCCAGTCTTTACAGCATGGGAAATATTATAACCACATTTAACTTAGATATTTGAGGTGTACATATCTACTATTTGATGTTGCCATTGGGTGCCTTGAGTATTTTAGAACTGCTCTTAATAGCAAACATGTGTTATGTGTGCTGACGGGACTGATGAATAAACAGAACCACAGAGAAACCTGAAGGATATATCAGGAAGCATAATGGAAAGAATCCTGAGATTTGTAAACACAAAATCCTGTGGGCATGCTGGCTGGGGCAGTTTTGTGTGTGAACTGTAAAGCCAAAAGCCACTTTCTTAAAATTCTGCATTTAACTGCATGCACATGGTTGCATTTTACTCCTGCTTCTTTACTTACCTTGTTCTATTTTGTTCGTAGCTGCACAAGTGAAAAGATTTGAACAAAAACAGGAAAGAGGCAGTTGAACACAGTTGCTATTTATACTGGTCCTGCTCCCATTTAATCAAGCATTACAGACCAATGTATTAGTGCTTTCCAAAGATGAAACTGAAATCACTAAAAAGTTGCATAATTGAGGAATTTCAAAGTACATCAAGCAAACATGAATTTATTTCAAATGAAATATGTCCCGCTAATAACTGAGACAACCACTGCATACTAACATATGCATAGTCAGATATGACCCTAAGGAACCAAGAAATACAATTAATTTTTTCTTGTAAAAAAAATGCGCCATGGATTAAAATGCTAAAAAGAAGTACTACCTTTATACCAAGACTCCAGTATATCATGTTAAAAAAGACTTGCACTTCTACTGAAGTTGATGCTTCCATTTAATGACATAATAAAAGCAGACTACAACATTTATTAAGATTGTTATTCTGAATTATCAGCTTTGATGCAGTACGAAAATTACCACCTTGAAATAATAAATCAGAATGATAGGCACTTCACAATTCGATGCTAATTGGAGACAAGACAATCCTGTCCTGCATGAAATTGAATTTGAAACAACTGGAGATGTGCTTGTTTTTATAAGAACTATGAGTTTGTGATCTGAATCAGTGATTGCACCTCTAAAACAAATCCCCAATCCTTAAATCAATATAAATTATATGCTTTCATAATATAGTCTTATCAGGATGCATAACAAGATGAGTTTTGCTTCTCTTTTCAGGCAAGTGGCTTATATTATACTCTGCATGGTAGTAACAGCTTTAATAACAGGTTGTTCTTGTTTGTTTTAGTATTAAGGTGCCAACGAGCTACAAGCCATTGATTCATGAGGAGAAGCTAATCAAACAAAGGCAATTGTGCTCATACACTTAGATTGAAATCTTAACTGGGAATGGATGGGATTTTCAGTACTTCTGAGTAGACATGCTTCAGATTGCACTGTTCACATGCTTCATCATTTGTAGTATTTCCGCCTTTCAGAACACTGGGCCCTCTAGATGTTTATTAGGGTTTTAAACTATCCCTTAAATGAATTTTTCTAGGTGGTATAGAAATTAAAAACACAAAATGCAAAATAGCAACAAAATAATAAAATAAATGTGATAAGGAATACTTGCAGGTAATGCTTTCACTCTGTCATCAACCTGCTTCGTACACTGAATTTTGCAGGAGGTCCAGATGATATCAGCTTCTGGGTGGTGGTGGTGGTGGTGCTGGTGGTGGTGGTGATGAGATTGAGGCAGTTTACACAGATTTTTAAAAAATTACTTAAAAATTCACAAAAGTTAAAAAGTGATTAAACTATCAAAAGAATGAAAACCAATTAAAAACGTGAACTTTTTTTAAAAAAGAACACACAACAGCACAACAAAGTAACAGACTGAATATCCAGTGTATTATACAAGGCCTCTCCTGCCTACAAAAATAAGTTCTCAAAGACACATCGAAACAGAAAAGTCTTCACCTATTTATGGAAAGAAAGTAGAGTGGGCGCCAGTCTAACCTCTCTGAGAAGGGAGTTCCAGAGCCTGGGGGTAGCAGATCTCAAAGCGTGGGCTGGATCATAAGGAAGAATACAATCCTTCAAATAACCTGAACTTGACCTGCATCTAACCTACATATTTTCAAACCACTTCTTGCATTTTTTTTCTTTCTTTCTGGAAAAGACAGTAAAGCTACATAGTGGCTTTTCCCTTCTTTTCTGGAAACAATAGAAAACCACTCACAATACATAAGAAAAACAAAGCGAAAACTACAGGAGGGATAAAATGGTGGCCCATCTAACACAATAGATGTCTAGGGAAGTAAAAGAGGCTGCATCTTAACTGGGAATCACCTGAAAGGATGGGATTCTATCAAAAAGAACAGCATTTCTAGAGAAGGCATTCCAAATCCTGGTTGTCACCATTTAAAAGGCTCTGCTGTTTTGTAGCTGGATGGACTTTCAGCTTCCTGGACTTTTGGATTAGACCTTTACTCGGCTCGGCTCAGCATTTCCATTAGTTTTTTGTGTTGGACACTCCCCACTGCCTCCTCTGTTTTGTAGCTGCTCACTACTGGGAGTGAATAAAAACCATTCTCACTACAGACACAACAGCATTGTCATGCAGATATGATTGCACTGACAAGAAAATGGTGGCCCAGAATATGGAATTCAGCTTGGCTTTGGGCGATACTGAAATGCAGTTAACACTGGGCTTTTGCATTTGTTCAAACACTAATTATAGAAGACCCTGCTAATGATCTTTCACTTCATCTGCAACAGAGAGCTTCAAAATCCCAAGGCACTGTATCTACATCTGTTGTGTATACATTTCAGCATACACACAAGATGGAGCATTTTTAGTTGGCATTCATGGCAGGCCACAAAGCATGGTGATCTCTGACATTAACTCTGGGCATGCTCTGCACCAGTCCAGCTCTTGTAATGGCCTCCATCATATATTTTTAATTCCCATTGAATTCTGAGGTGGGGTGGGGCAATGTAGCAAAACAGTGCACAACATTTAATTGCACGGTGTTTATCAAACTGCTGTTTCCTTACCAACAGGCAGCATATAATCTCTGTTAGACATGTGCTACATTCCTATGCATCAGGGAGTCTGAAGGATACAGTCCATGGCTTTTTATATAGCATAAAAGATAAAAGCATTAATATAGTCCCACAGTGACTCATTAAAATGTTTTATCATCAAGGCAGAGTGCACATCTCACGCAAATGATTTCTCCACTTCACTTCCCCTGGGATTTGGTTTTTTAAAATGTACTTATAAAACAAATGTCCCACAAATCCTCAGGAAGAATTAAAACTGGATTCTAGGAAATATACATCTAATAAATGAGATATTTAACCGAAGGAAGCAATAGCATCTAAGACTTAAGACAGAGCTGTTCTGACTAGTGAACTATGTTAACATTTATGGTTTTCTATCAATATACTGTGGGGATTGTAAAATTTGCGATGATATGGAACCATGTATAAAATATTTTTCCCTTCAAGGGTTTGAAGGAAAAGTAACAAAAGTGAGAATGGGTTTCTGATTAAATTGCCAAAGAATTTTGTGCGACTGCCAATGATGTTGGTAGTAGGGGTAGTTTAGAGCTAGGACGAATAGTAGGGCTCAATGTATATTTTTGGTATATCCCGAATCCACTGAGAATTCCAGTATCCTGTCCCCACAAATGGGACCTATCTACAGGGATTTCACTTCTATTTCTGGCCATCATGGTTCACTGAGAACAGTATGGGTCATTTTTCTTTTTGTTTCAATATGTTACATTTTATTGGTACAAAAATGTCCCTCAATGGAATAAAAACAGTAGATCAGATGGGACAAATTTAATCTTTTTGGCTTTTTTCCCCTGTAAAATAAAACAGAACTGTAAATGGAAGACTGCTGAAACTTGGAGACTTTATGTGGCATTGGGCCGATCCAGATGGGGCAAAGGTTGTTGAAAGTTACAATATTTGTACCTATAGTTCTCAATTTTGTTTTGAAAAAAGTGGATAATAGCCTCCTCATCCAGAGGCATTCCCCAAGAATTCCTGGGAAAGACTGTACCTTTTTGTTCCCTACCCTCACAAGTTTTTTTTCTTTCTGTTCCTCTGTGTCATGGAACAGGCCAAGGAGAACCCTACCCACTTCTGCTCCAACCAGTGCTGAAAAGGAGAGGGAGATTATGGTCTCAGGCAGCAGCATTCGTGGCCACCCAGTATAATCTGTCCCAGCATGGTCTGTTATCTTCTGCCAGTCTGGATCTCCCTACATTATACCTCTAGTTGGATTCTTCAATAAAATATTGTGTGGTTTTGTCTCTGACAGAAAAAAAAAAGTCCCATGGTGCATGTAAACCAAATGAAGTATGTATACAGTATTATTTCCCCAGCTATCCGCTTTTTAAAAACAGGCATGTTGTAAAGAAGATGAAATGACACCTGATTCATTGCCAGAAAGGAAAACAGAACATGAGTCCATTTTTCTCTATAAACCAAAACCAAAACAAAACAAAAATGCTCATAGTAACAAATGGTACAGTATTGACTTGATAGCATTCTAGCCATCTCTACAGCTCATATAAAAACACGTAAATCCAAACAAAAGCCATTTCCACACTAGACTGTTATAGTGCTATTATTCCATTTTGAACATCCTATGGAATCCTGGGATTTGCAGTTGAGGGAGGGGCCTCAAAGGCACTATAACAGTCTAATGCAGAAATGGCCAAAGTATCTGCTCATCAGCAATAAGAAACTAGCAATCATTTCTGTCAGACTTCTGGTGACCAAGCCAAGAGAACTTCCTGCTGCCTCACATTTTTAATTGCTCAATATTTACATTACTCCATTACTGCCTCAGTCCATCAATATAGGAAATGACAGTTGTGAACAAAAAAACAAATTGATTTCAATCCCTGGGGCCTATCCATGCACTAGCAAGCATGATTTAGGAACTGAAGATACCCGGATTGCAATTACAGAATGAACATTCTACAATTACGGTTCTCATTTCTTGACAATGGGAATACATTATTGTCATATTCAGGCTAGAACGTGTGAGTAAGGACTGAGTTAGCAGCTTATTACCTAATGGGTGACCCACAGAAAATATTTCCTTGGACTTTAATGAGGCCTAATTTGCTTCTGTAACAGAAGAAATAATGGACAATTTCTATTGTCTTTTAATGGTATCTGAGCCTGGCAAGCAATGGCTAATGTGACTGAATACTGAGGTCCTGAGCAGTAACAAGCAAGCTAAAACCAGACGAGTAACATTTGAAAATCAGTTTTGGAATGTCAGGCTTTTACTGTAAATTTACATCCTCCCATTATTTAAAAAAATAGGCTCTGAATATTTAAGGGAGGGACAAATATTATTCCCTCCCTCTTCATCTTCATAAATTTGGTAATTTCCCTTCAAGGAAACACAAATGCCTGAATCCAACGAATGGGGCCATCCCTACCAATAGACAAACAGACACAATTGTTTCAAGAAGGAACCAAATGCTGAGGCAGACTAGCCAACTCCCTGCTGTTTCTCTCAGACCCTACAACTTCTACTGGATGACACTTCTGCTGGAGGACACAGCTGCATGTGCCACATAATGTAACCGCACTCTTCTAAGCTAACCTACTGCCATCAGATGCAATGGAGGATGCTATTCCCAGTGCTGAAGGAAGATTCAGCTGTGAATCAGGTCTATTTCTTCACACAGAAGATGGAGGGGGATCCTCTTGTCTTCTCTTTCAGGAGAGAGTAAAATACATAGTTGATACAGGTGCCATACTCCTTGGTCTTTGCCAACAAACAATGGATGTATCTGATACAAATTAGAAAGTACACGCCCAGTTATATCATGGGAAATATCTGTTGTAGAGATCTTCCCTTTTATTTTATTCTCAAAGGTTATTAACTTGGGAATTCTTTTAAACGTACAGTGGGCCCCTTTGCATGTGCAAATTCCACTTCATGTGATGTGTCTCATACTATACTTAAAATGGTGACAATGTGCAAGCAGATGCACTGAAGCATCCCTTTGCATGTCACAGTCACAGAATATAGTGGGACACAAGTATTCACAATTTCCAGTATTTGTGGGGATTCCTGGAACAGAACTTTTGCATATACAGATGGCCCACTGTAATTGCCCTACAAGTGCTCTTATCTTTGTCTGCATGATACACTGTTATATTTTTGTCTCCTTCCATCTCTTTGTTTTATCTGCAGTGCTATGGACTGCAGCGGTACAGACTATCTTTATTCTGAATGGGGTTATCAGAAGAATCAATGTTCTGGCCGCTTGGGCTACAGATAATCCAAAATAGCCTCCCTTGGAGGCTCAAGCTACAGCTTTGTATAAATGTTCTTATTTGGAACTGGGACAGATACCTAGGAAGGTTCATGTGGAGAGAGAAGACTTCTACCAAGCAGTGGTTATGAGTCAGAAACAAAGCACCAGAAAGTATTTTAAAAAGATAGAGGATGGGGAAATGAGACAGCTAAGAATAAAGGGCAATGATACAGCAAACTGTTTGACAACTCTAGGAGGCCACGATGAAGAAACAGGACTATGATCAACACAGCAAGAAAGCAAAAGCAACATAGATTTCTTTTTGTACAGATGGATGAAATTTGCTTCCTCTATCGTTTCGGTATGCCAAAATCCACTGGGTTTTCATATACAGTCGCCCTCGCAGAGAAAGGATGGAGCAACGGAAGGATGTATCCTTCCTTTACTTGATCTATGGATTACCAAAGCCATACAGAAAACTCTAAGTACATTAACAAGAAACATGTTAATATGTACTATGTCTTAAACATTATGAGATCCTGCCCAAGTCTGAATGCTGTTCGGGGAGTGAAAGAAAAGAGTGAAAAAGTTAAAGAGTGAAAGAAAAGGAAGAAAAATGAGAAAACAAAAAATACAAAGAAAAATAAAAGTGACTTCCAACCTTTCCCCAGCTGCTATGCACTTTTTTCTATAGTCTATCAATCTCATTAATATAAATATAAACAATAACTTGCCATGTTAAGTAGTTATCCTATAGAAAGTTAATAACAGGTTACCTCAAAAATCTATGGTAATAATTAATAATAATATTACTTCTGTTTAAATAAAAACACTATTTTCTATTCCTTCAGTTTCTTATACTCTAAACTTTGACGTGTAACAATTTAACACATCCATTATCTGTTCTTATATTATATGTTCTTACAGTACTCCAATCTCATACCTAATTTCTTTCATCACTGCTTCTGTGCCCTGGTGGCGCAGTGGTTCAATGCCAATACTGCAGCCACAAGGTTGTGAGTTTGATTCTGCTAGGCTCCAGGTTGACTAAGCCTTCCCTCCTTCCGCAGGTCGGTAAAATGAGTACCCAGCTTGTTGGGGGCAGTTAGCTAACACATTGTAAACCCTGATAAGCAGTATAGAAATATACATACTATTGCCATTGCTATCTTATAATCCTGAAAATTTATATTTAAATTTAACAACCCAAGACATCCAGTATCATCGTAACCCCAACATAGAAATTTAATTTATCAGAGCCATAGTTCTTTTTCTTTTTAACCCTAAAATATATTTAACAACAGAAAAAGAAACCAGTTCTATGTTAAAACCATTTTGTGAGACCCTTTAAACCCCTTTTCATCCGTATTACCTTAACATGTAGTTATCTTCCCCACAAAACTAGCAAAATACAAACTGAGGTGGACGTATTCACATTTAGCAGAACATACACTGAGTATATTTTTTCCACACCCTTTGCTTTTTGTAAAACACATACACACATTGGGGGCCATCTACATATTTACTGAGGGCTGAACCCCGCCCTTATATCTCAAAATTGCCCTTTAGCTTTTCTGCAGCTATATTCCAGTACCACAGACTAACACAATAGTGTAAGTATTTTAGATTTCTCCATGAACGCTGATGTGCGTCATTACCATAAACCCATCTTGTAAACATGCTGCACTTTTCATCCAGCACAATGCATTAAGCCAGCATGATCACATAATCTTTTTTAAGGACATTCTGCTTTTTTGATCAATTACACTGTTTTTGTTTTTAAAGATTCCTTCCCTTCCCCCAGAAGCTTCTATCTCTGCCAAAAAAAAAAAAAAATTAAAATACAATGGAATTGCAACAGAAGGGGATTATTTCCTATTAACTTGACTATATTGTTTCTGACATTAAGGCTGCATCCTACAGTTGGCAAACACAACAGAGACGTCACAATCTTGAGAGTACTAGGTTATTGCTGCACATGTTTGTGCTGTTGCTCTCAGCTCAAGAGTGAATAGGCAGTTCAGGAGCACAGCTCAGAGATGTTTCATTTTCAGAAAACAGCTTCCAGAATCCCCTAGCAGCAGCATTGCCAGTGGCCACAATATATCGTGGAACTAGTCATCACAGGTCCATGTACTTCTCCCAGCAATCCACCCACAAAGTCTCTGGGGAAAAAAATATGAAGGAAATGGGGAAATCTTAGGATCAGCAGTGATATCTGCTTCTGCCTTATTACTTGGGCTGGGGATAGACCCTTGTAATACTGGAAGAAGGGAGGAGTCAGTGCTGGCATACTCATTTCTGGCCCTGAGATAATTGTTTCTGCCCAGCAGCTTAAAATTACTGGCTCACGGAGCTGCAAAAGACTGCAAGGACCATGCAGTCCAACCTTCTGCCATGCAGGAATAAACAGCTAAAACACTCCCAAAAGATGGCCATCCAACCTCTGTTTAAAAACCTCCAAAAAAGATGACTCCACCACCACACTGAGGCACTATGTTCCCCTCTTGAAGAGCTTTTACAGTGATAAAGTTCCACCTAAACATTAGATAGTTCTTTGCTTGTGATTTGAATCAATGGATCATGTTCTAGTCTCTGCAGCAGCAAAAAAACAAGCTTGCTCCATAGCTTACGTGAAATTCTTTCAAGTATTTAAATATGGCTATCATCGCCTCTCAATCTTCTCTCCTCCAAAGAGGCACAGGCTTTAAAGACTGGCGCAGTCAGAGACATTTTTGCCGACTGAGGCAAACAGCAAGAGTAGGGCCCTGCCCCTCTTCACAACAGAAGCAGCCCTTTTCTACCACCACAGCTAAAGCAATAAGCTAGTTTTTTAGGGGGCTCAGGACACAACATGTGGCATATACTGCATATTCCAGCAAAGGAGAACATTATCTGCCTGAAAGAGTTGCCTCACTCTGCCTAATGCCAGGCCCGGCCTGTTCAAGGACCACTTCGTATATTAAATTCGGTAGGTGGACACTTGAGATGTTTTTTTAAAGTGTACATACAAAACATTTTAAACAAGACAGTAACAAATATATCCACATGCCTAGGATTCTTTACACATGCACTCATCAAGCAACCCACAAGAGTTGTAGATCCCCACTGAATAGACCGAAACTTCTCTCTGTTTAACGTGCAAAAAACATCCTGGGGCCCAAATGTGCTGTTATCAAATGTCACGTATTTCATCCCCATGTCTTTGCATCAGTATCTAATAAACGAAGGTACATGATATGATTGGGAATTATTGTTAAGCAGAGAGAGATGACCACCTGAGCCGGCAGGTGCTGTTATCCAATAATGGCAGCCCCTGGCCAATTCCCTTTCTTAAAGGACTGAACTTCATTTGCCATGCAACCTATCCTACATGCCCCAATCCATGGGTGGGCAAAATGCAACTCATGGGGCACCCAGGGGTCCAAAATATTTTTGGCAAATCATCATCATCATCATCATCAGCCCCTTAATGCCCTTTATGGGGTGCATTTTGCCATACTTTGAGCGCACCCAGGTCATTTTAGGCTCAGGGAAGGTCTGGTCACTTCCTGTTGCTAAAAAAAAGCCCTCTCCTGGACCTAAAATGGTTCTTGGAGGGCTAAACACATGACGAAAATGTAGGAGAGCATTTGAGGCCAAAAAGTTTTTTCTTCAGGGAGCTGCCACAGTAGAAGTTCAGCCCTCCTCCCACAGTTGTCCACTCCTGACCTACACTGTCCATCGTCAGCTGAGTCAGATTTCCTTATCCTCGCCGCTAATATGAAAGTATGTTTCAATAGTCAGCTGTGTTGGCTACTGTACAAGGAATGGAAGGGAAATGCCCTTTTTTGCTTTGCCTCAGGCAGCTAGAGATTTGGGACCAGATTTGATCCCCTTACATATTGTTTGCATGTTAAACTGCAAAGTAACCCTATGGAAACAGGCTGCCTTCTCTTTGTTGCCATATAAAGAACATGCACTCTTCTGCTCTTTACAAAAAGAACAGTGGAGTACCATAGCCCTGAAAATATGGGAAATGACAAGTGTTGGTGGGCTGTAAAAAGCTATATATCAAAACAACAAAGCTGTGATGTGTCACATTTTAATATGCCAAAATAATAACCAAATGAGATGCAAAAGCAATTAAGAAATAAATAAATAAAAGGCTGTTACCATGGAGACATCAGCACTATCCTTGAGCGTCAAGAAACAATTAATTTGCAGGATGGCTTTCAAACATTTTTCATTTTCAGCACTGTAATTCTTGTATGTATGTGAGCTGCTATCTTTTTATGAACTCAGTGAAGTATATTACTGAAATAATTAATTTAGTCTTTTACTGTGTGCCGATCCTGTACATTTCATTTGATGATTAAGAATAGGGAAAATCCCCTGAAATGCTGTCAGTTGATGTTTTCAAGTAAGTTGCCTTAAGCTTTGATTGCTTTATATCGGAGACAATATTAGTATGACTTCTTTAAATGGTGGAGCATTTCTCAGAAATATGACCCAGTTTGGAGTTGTGGGGGAGCATTTGTTTTGATCTTTGCTTTATCATACATGTCAGATTCCTCAGCTACATATTTTACTTCAATATTATGCCATTTATCTATGTTGTGGAAAAGAAAATCTACATTCTGATAGTTGCCTAAGAATTTTGCTTATTCCTTTGCTCTTCCATCAGTCTGCAAATGAGGTGAAGTGAAAGGGAGGTGGAAATAGCAACACACAGTGGCAGAGCTTGGAGTGTGTGGGGGAGCAGGAGAGGGGAGGGCTATGGCATGAGGGGCGTGACCAGGGTATGGAGGGCGTGGCTACGGGCTGGGATGCCCCAGAAACATTGCTGCCTGGGGCAAATCGCCTTCCTCACCCCCACATTCCTACACTACTGGCAACACACAAAAGTACTTGAAGTTATAGGCCTTACTTTATCACATCATCCTCTGGTCTTGACCCCAGCAGCACCTTTGCCAGGAAGGGAGTGCAACAGGAATGCTCCCCGCTGCACCAAACCAGCTTCCTGTGGAAGGGAGCATCAGGGACACATCTCTTCCTTCTGCAGCTCAGCTGGGCTCTTTCCCATGCTGCGTTGGGGCAGGAAGTGCCTCCATCATGCTTCTGGTCCTTCCTCATGGCAGGTAAGTGTGGGAGTGTCATGCGATTGGGGTCATTGATGGAGAAAATCTGTCAATGATTCACTCCACGATTGCGCCAGCTGGCAACATGAAAAGGACAGGACCGCAATGACATCTTGCAGAAGGGTTGTCATGGTTCTGGTCCTCTCTCATCCCCATGCCCGGATACCATGTCCATGCAGAAAAGGCCATGGTTAACACTCATGTACTAAAACAGTGTGCTCTTTTGTACAGTCTGACAAACACATTCCTACTGTAAGCACCCAAAAGCATTCCCTAGCACATTATTGTTCTTTTAAAACAGCAAACACTCAGGAATCCTCCTAATTCAGATATGGGCAAAGAGAGCCCCCTGAGGCCACAGCTAGCTCCCAATGATGTATTTTCAGAGCTTGACTCCTCCGATTTCCTTCTCTGTCCTCTCCTGAAGGCTGACCTATATCTTATGGAAGCCTCCAGAAATTCACCTTTCATATCTGTTGTAGCCCTGCCTAAACCCTGATTAACACAAGAAAATACCCATTTTTCACAACCAGAAACAATAAGTGGCCAATTCTGTTTTTTTATAGAGGGTTTTTTGGTCATTTTTGACAGTCAAAAAATATGGCCTTCACATTTCTCCCCTGGACTCATCACAGTTGCCCACCCTTGGATAACAGCACCAGAGTAGGCTTTCTTTAGAAACTGTTCTATGTTTGCTTTCTTCTGTAATACACAAATTAGGATGGAACATCCTTACCAATGCCAATCCATACCCACTCATTCAATGCACTGCTAAATCCAGTGTGCAGAAGGATCTCTTTTTCTGCAAGGTGCTCTTGATTACTGGTGTCAGCCTTCCACAAAGCATAATCAGTGTTAGAAGGACATGGTGTTGCCTGTAATCCAACACGTATGGAGGATTCTACATTGACATTATACCATAGACTTACAATACTTGAGTGGTTTCAAGTTCTTTTCCAGATCACTCAGAGAGGAACTCACACTGAGACCCTCTATGTTAGGAATTCTAGCAAAATACTCCATGGAATCTGCTAGCATTGGCTTTTCCTTTTTCCCAAGGTATGCCATTCTTATGATGCTGGATTGCTGTATCTCAATAGGATCAGTGAATTTTTCTATTACACCACTAATCTATGCTGTGGAAGAGAAAATCCATGCTCTGATCATTGCCTAAGCATTTTACATATTACTCTGCTCTTCCATTCTTGTGGTCTGGCTTCTCCCAGCCACAACAGGACAGATTAGAAGGCCATGCAGATAAACCAAGGGAGTAACTTTATTTAAAGAAATGCATTCTATCTCACACTCTGATAGATCAGAATGTGACAAGAATGAAAGCCCTGAGCTTGTATTTTGTACACTTGAAAATAATTTCCCGAAAGTTGCGAAGTCACTCCTTAAAAGTGCAGATGCCAGGAAATTTCCACCAGGCTAATATTTCTGGTGGAAGTTTTAGTTTTCATTCAGACTCAGGGTCTAGCTGATCATCTACAGTCTCGTTTCATATATAAAATCAGTCTCCAGTCCTTGCTACCAGGAAGCCCCAAAAACTTACATCCCACAATGGGACGAGATATGTAGTACTGAGTCAGCTTACTTTTCTGGAAGAAACGTCCCTGAAACTAAGGCACCCAATTCTAAAGGGAGGCAAGCATTTCTTTAAACTTAGCCCAAGTGGAGCCATATTAGTTTCCCCTTCACTGACCATGCAGAAAGGATTTACTGCCCTTGACAATCATCACGATATTTATAGGTATCTTGGTTATTGTGGAAGTGATGGATGATGACAAAGGAGATGCAAATAGAAGCACAAGGAGATGAAGAATATTTTTGCTTATAGAAATCCATATAAATAGAAGTCTATTACTGCATTAGCATGCCTTATAGAAATTATTTTACATATCATACTTTGCTCTAAGTGAGTAAAAATATCTGGAAAAAGCACTCTGCTCCACAATCCAACAGATGATGGAACAAATGAGAGCACCTGGCTCACTGAAACATGAGTCAGATAATGCCCCCTCAGTGTACCATGGGAGCGTTGTGGCAAACCTCACCTTTGCCTTACATTCAGCCAAGCTGGTTGCTTGTTAATACAAAACTGCCTATATGCATTTGTAAACATAAAAATGTGTGGATGATCTTGCAATATGTCTTGCCGCAGAGTGAGGTCTTGGTGTATGCATCACAAGATCTTGAGGTGTCACCATCTTGGGGTATGTTACTCTTGCAAGATAAATTGGTGACCTCTCATGAGACCTCTATAAGCCTTAAATAAGCCTGTGTGGTGCTATTCAGCCTCATTTGCTGCCAGCAATGCTGCATCTACCTGCCCACTGAAATAATTTTAATTTCCCTAGGCATATGGTAGTCATCTTTGGGGCTGAGAAGGATTTTTTCATGTCCATATAGCAGGGTTTTTTGTTTGTTTGTTTTTGTTTTTGTTTTGTTTTTACTGGTGATAACTTGCATGGATTGGAGATAAGAGGGATAGTGATAAATCAGTCAACTGTATGCCAGGCACTTGAGCTGGAACTTTTGGGACTGGCTTGAACAAGAATACATTTTAGCAGAAAAGCAAGCAGGCTCTAACTTTGGCTGCTTAATCAACGCTTAATTTTGTATCATCTGGGAAATTAAGATAGTACAAAGTCCCAAGGAGCATTTTACACTGCCTTTATCAATTTCAAATCAGCATTTGATAGCATCCTCCAAGCCTGACTCTTGACTAAATTGGAGGATTCCTCCCTAGAACATAGCATATATGTTCTGTTCTGCACACTACGTGATGACAGCTCCTTAAGAGTAAAATGCAACTCATAGAGATATTTATCACCTGTGTTTCCAGTCTGGAGGGAAGAGAAACAGGGTTGTATCTTAGCCTTCCACTGTTTAACTTTTATATTAATAGTCAGTCCCTATCTAATACCAACTCTCACTCCCCTACATTAGCAAACTGATCAATCCCTGTTTTATTGTATGTAGATGATGCTGTGATTTTAGCTTTAAGAGAAGTGGGTCTCAGGAGAGCTCTCTGCATGCTGTGCTGAAGAGCAGCTTACTATAAACGGTTACAAAATTAAAATCACTTGTGTTTTTTTAAAAAAAAAATCATTCAACTTAGGTGGCAAATTAATTGTTATGATATAGAACAGATCAAGTTATACAATTACTCGGGAATAGTATTTCAACCTTCTGGGGCATGGGGAGGGCTATCTGCACACATCAACAAGAATGTCCAAAGGTCAGTAGCCCCATACTTAAGATTTTTCATCTCCAAGGGAGGTTGGCATATTCCACCTGCTATAAAAGCATTCTAGGGCAAAGTAACACCTCAAATTTTCTATGGTTCCCAGCCACATATTTATAGGGATTTTTGACCTCTCAAATCAGTACAAACCAAATTTTTGTGTGCTGTTTTTTGAGTTCCATCTTGTCTTCCAAATGCTCTATTCAGAATACAATCCAGAATAGTCCCACTTGAGGTGTGTGCTTGGTTTCATGCACTTAGTTACTGATTTAAACTAAATTTTACCTCTTCTGGTTTAGCCCCCCCGCCCTGAACCAGACCAACAAATTTTCTTCCACCTGGTTGAGGTATATTAAGGAGACACTTCAGAAATATGGGTTCTCTTCCTTAGCCTTACTGTGCATTGGATGCTCCAGGGCTAAGGAAACAAAGAATGGATCTGGGATGTAGCGCTGCCAAATGACAGACCCAGAATCCAACATTGTCCTGTAGCAGGAAACCACAGGAAAGCTGTGTTCCAGCTAACTATCTTTATATTTTCAATATTCCTAAATATCACAGAACCTTTACCCAAGCCTATTTTAATATCCTGGAATCTGCTATACTGGAAGAGAGGTACTTACGAAACTTTATGTACAGTATATCTGCCCTTGCCAGTCAGACACGGTCAAAATTATGGACATTGTTCTTCTATATTACCTGTATTATAAAGACATTCATTCCCAATTGAGAGACCCAATTTTGAAGCAGTTCCCAAGCAGGTCTGATCATTTTGCATCTTGCCTCTTGTCTCAGATTCTTCCAAAGAATCCATTCTAAAGGTTGCCAAGTTTTGTAATTTAGCATGTTCTACTAGAAGTAAGCTGATCAAATGCCATTATGATATGTCTCAGTTCTGGTGAAAGCTATTACCATTGATTTGGTAGTGGCCATCCATGAATATATATAGGAATTTCTGTACCTGTGAGTTGTCTTTTCTTTTTCTCAATTTCTGATTGCCTTGCAATCACCTGGCTTGTGTCTGATCTGTGGCTAATAAAATGTGCTGTAGTTGATAGTGATAGGATGACTAGGCACACATTCATGTCAAATAAGTTCCCTGCTGCTAGTGCTATGTCACAGTTGGTAGGGATTGAGGTGAATAAGGAGAGACTAGCACACTAAAAGGAGTTGCTGATATGAACATAAGAGGAGGGGAGAGGTCCTGGAGAAGCCACCTATGATTTTGGGCAATGGGATGCTGAACCTCCCTAACCTGGTGCTATTTGATTCAGGCTTGAACCTGGTGGGAAGAGCAGGCTCACCCAGAAGAAATGTTGAACAGGCAAGGCAGCCAGACCAGCACTGTATTCACAAGTCTCCCCTCCTCACTTGCATATTGTGTAATGTTTATTGTGTAAAGTTGTAGCCTGTTATAACTCCAGTCAGGCTACCCAGCTCTTATATCGCCTCAGTGCTTGATGGCATGTCCCACCAGCAATAGCCAGCACAGCCAATAGGGAGAGATCAGATCTTCAGTCTAATGATATCTGAAAGTCTGCATGATTCCTGCTATTGCACAAAAGATTTGTTTACATGAGCAGAATAGATTTATGCCTTCAGTTATTACAGCTTATGTTCTAACTTCTTCAATGGCTGGTAAGACAAACTTGGTTGTGAGTTTGGCTATAAATAAAGTAATGAAGTTCTTGGGGCTACACAACTAAGTGACTTGTGGCTTTATCATAACCTTGTTTACCTGGAAATAGGTCATACATTTCCAAGCAAAACAATCCTATAAATTATGCCTGCCAACTACAGTCACATTCTTCCAAAATTCTGCATTGTTTCTAAAATATCCCATGGCAATGCTGAAGCAGCAAGGTTTTCTGTAAGCAGTACTAGGGTAAGTGTTCATAATGACCTGAAAGAGAAATGGCTTTCCTGGGCACAGTGTATAGGTGGTCCCATGACACTTGAGAAAGCACTTACACTAGAAATGAAATACCTGAACAAACCAAAGAAGAGCAGTTACCTAGGGACACAATATTCAACCTAACAGCTCCTTAAAGAAAGCAAATGTCAACAGCAAAGATAACTGCTTTGTGAAAAGCAGTCTAGCAGATGGTTTTGTCTGTATGGGAGGCTTTAAAACTCTGCTTCACACATGGTTTTTGCCCAGCATGCCCAAAGATGTTTTGACCTGGGGAGATAATTTTATTACATCCTTTTTCAAGACAATTGTACAACACCCTGTCCATAGCTAATGAAGAATGGACAGCCATGTTGCAACCCATTTGCTTTAAAAAATGTAAACTAGCTAAATGAAAAAAATAATAAGGTTCCTATAATGAGCAGGTAGTAGGTAAGAAGTCATGGTGTTACTTGTTTGCTTGCTTAGAAATACTGTTAGATGCCTACTAGAGCCTAAATTTTAATACAGGCATACCTCAGTAAACAAGGCATCTAACAAAGAAGCACCTTTCTACAAATTCTTTTTACAGGAGCACAGCCTGTTCCCTTCTTTTCCTGTCTTCTATCTCACTGGAAAAGCCTTCCCTCACCCACCCCCAACATTGTAATTGGAAGAATGATGAAGGAGGGCTATGCTGGGGGTGTGACAGCATGTCTCCAGTAAAAACAATGCAATAAAGCTTGACCTGGGAAAGAATGGGATTCTACTGTAGGTGATGCTACTGTAGCTGGCTTGTGCGTATGTGTAACAGACAACGTAAACGGCATTCTCCAGAATCACTTGCTGAGCATGTGTGAAGGGCAAACAGAAACAGAAGAAAGCAGATTAACCTGCCTCAGTGGCTACCTGAAACGTTGAAAAAGGATGGATGTATAAGTTTTGCCACCAAAATGTCCAGAGGAGAATGATCAAAATGGTAGAAGGCCTGGACACCATGCCCCATGAGGACAGGTTTAGGGAGCTGGGTATGTTTAGCCCGAAGAAGAGAAGGTTAAGAGGCAAATGATAACTGTATCATATGGAGGATGGAGCCAACCTGTTTTTTGCTGCTCCAGAGACTAAGACACTGAGCAATAGCTTCAAACTTCAGGAAAAGAGATTCTATCTAAACACTAAGAAGAAGTTCCTGATGGTAAGCGCAGTTGGACAGTGGAATATGCTGCCTCAGACTGTCGTGAGGTTCTTTGGAGGTTTTCAGACAGAGGCTGGATGACCATCTGTTGAGAACACTTTGATGGTGTACTCCTGCATGGCAGGGGGTCAGACTCAATAGCCCTTGTGGTCTCCTCCAGTCTATGATTCTCTAAAAAAAAAGTGGAAGCTGTTGAAAGAAAAAATAAATCTTGAAAAAAAATTTAAAGTGATCTCTAGAAAATTGAAAATGTTTTTCTTCACTAATGCAAGGGTTACGTGATCTGTTTAATTTCATACGTGCATAATGTTAGTTTCAAACAAAAACTATGCTGAAACATGTTGAACTGCTCTTCTTTTTTTGTGGTGTAGGAACCTATCCCTCTTCTTTCCGTATCATTTTCTATCTCAAGTACAAAAATTTCTGTAAAAGAAGTAAAGTCCAAGAACACATCTATTTTGTTAACTGAGGTATACCTGTATGTAAATAATAACAAGGCTACCCAGCTTTGCCAGGATTAGAAAACCTTTATTCTGTCCTCACAGCCATCCCTCATGCCTTTTCTCTTCCCCTATGC
This sequence comes from Ctenosaura bakeri, assembly GCA_948474755.1. Taxonomy (NCBI): domain Eukaryota; kingdom Metazoa; phylum Chordata; class Lepidosauria; order Squamata; family Iguanidae; genus Ctenosaura; species Ctenosaura bakeri. The sequence goes on from CAOLHI010001271.1 coordinate 383,894, forward strand.
TTACTCTCATCTCCCTTCTTCTGTAGCAGAAGCACTGAGACACAGATACCACAGAGATAGAAAATGAGTATATTTATTACGTGCGGGCTATTGGCGGGATCTCTCCCTGAAAAACCAAAAGCCCTGAAGTAAGGTTGCACAGTTATTTTATAGACACAGCATATAAGTTTCATTTTCCTCAGTCCGCCCCCCCTTTGAATCTCGCAACACAGCACGTTTGCAATCCCTCCCTCACTTGGCCATGTTTTCATTCCAGAAAGTAACACTCGGGTTATCTTGACCCTTATTCTCAATAACAGATTTATAGTTGACGCAGCTAGCAATTGCACCATGACATTTCACCCACTTCCAGATGATTCCTCATATTCACTGCTATAATTATGAGCATATCGAGGCATTAGAACAGATATTTTTTCAGGAGAATCTTTTCCAAACATTCTATAGACTTAACCATACTTTATAATTATATATGGGGTCCCTACTTCACTTCCTTTCTGGTCTTCTTCTCCCTTCCTGTGGAACTTTCAGCCTCCCTCCTTAAGTGTATTCTCTGGGTCATGAAAGAGTTGGGCAGCACACAAACACACACACGCACACACACAAAAACATTAATTTCATAGTTCAGAAAATTTATAGACAGCAAATTGCATTGCTTAGCTTTTTTGTATATAATGCAGCGGCACAGATCCCAAAGTATTTTGTAGAATGCCATTTTTCTTGACTACTTTTTGTCTTCCTGTGCCTTTAAGAGATGTGTGGGCAAAGTCTGCCCATGCTGTTATTGTTGTCCTTAGGGCTCTGAATGCCCTTTAGGACGTTGGGGCATTTGGTCATGTTTTTGCCCCCAGGGCAATTTAGGTCTAGGAGAGGCTTGTCAAAACGTGGAGATCTGGGCCAAGCCAGGGCTTTGACAATCAGATCTGCTTTGAATTCTTCCCTTCTTAGAGAAGCAGCACCCATCTATATTTTTTCCACCCCCTGGCTCCCTCTCCACATTTATATTGCTCTACGGCTTTCCCAAAACCCACACTCTTGTAAATATAGGACAAAGTGTGTTTAAATTTATCCCAATGAATGCACCACTTGTGGTAGTGTGTGTAACTGATCCAGATTCAAGAGACACTATATGGAGAGTGCTCTTTAAGAAAGATATAATAAAATCTTTATTGAACAAACTTATACGGGAAAAGGTAATTGGCGATTAAAGATGATCAAACATCAAAACACTTTCAGCTCTAAACGAGCAAAAACTTCCCCAAGTCTCTCACTCCAGTTCACAATCTGTCTTCTCTCTCTGGCCATTTCCGCACTAGCCTGTTATAGCGCGACGATTCCACTTTCAACATCCTCTGGAATCCTGATGTTTGCAGTTTCGGGAGGGGCCAATTGGCCCCTCCCGAAACTGCAAACCCCAGGATTTCAGAGGATGTTGAAAGTGGAATCGTTGCGCTATAACAGGCTAGTGCGGAAATGGCCCCTCTTCCCCAGATGGAACTCTCTTTCAAAACCCTGTTTCTGGCTAGCCTGTTTCTATTGTCAGCAACCAATCAATTTAAATCCCCTTTGTTGCTAGGACAGCTCTGTAGACCATGCCCCCCAAGGCCTTCTTGGAAACAGAAAGTGAACAGGAAGTGACTTGCGGTATTTTACTCCTGGGTCCAAAATACTCAAGGGAAAATACCCCCATGCCTCTTGAGATTATTCTGGGGCAAAAAATTATTTTAGTGGAGGGTGCTGAAGATAATGAGGCCCTCCAACGTCTCCTGAGTTGGTAATGAGGCTTCCTAGCTTTCCACAGTTGCCTACTTCTAAGGCCATTTCTGCATTAGCCTGTTATAGTGTGATGATTCCACTTTCAACATCCTCTGGAATCCTGGGGTTTGCAGCTTCGGGAGGGGCCGGCCGGCCCCTCCCGAAGCTGCAAACCCCAGGATTCCAGAGGATGTTGAAAGTGGAATCATTGCGCTATAACAGGCTAGTGCGGAAATGGTCTAAGAGTTGTAAGAGCAGCAAATATTCATTATGGCTTTCTCATTAAATTTGGAATCCTGTTTGAAGCATGTCAAAATTATCTGACTGTACATATGCCCAGCCTCTTCGTCACATTTCATACCTGAAATGGAAACAATCCTACAGCCCATGTGATTTAGGGCTATGCAGGCTATACTTCAGAGGAAAGCAGTGACAAACCACGTCTGAATATTGCTTGAATAAGAAAGTACTGTGAAATTCATGGGTCCTCCATAAATCACCAGGCATCTTGAAGGCACACACACACACACACACACACAGATTACTGAACTAATGTAGGAAAAGTACTTTGTAAGCAAGGAGGGGGGGAACTGTTATTTGGCACTAGTACATCTGTCAACCAACATAGCCATTGGCCATGCTGGCTGGGAGGCTGTTTTGGGGAGTTTGAGGCCTAAATAACACTTTTAAACTCTGCAAAGACACTTCTAAAAGGCTATTAGTAAAAATGCTGTACAATAAAAGCAGTGTCAAAATTAAATTACACCTCTCTAGAGTACCTTTAACATGAGAAACCAACAGGCTTCATCTTTTAGAAGTGGACCTGAGTGTTACTCCGATCTCTGAGGATCCCGGGAGGGACACCTAAATAACCAAACAACAACACAACTTTGGGGAAAATTAGCTGGAGCACTCACTAAAGCTAGCGAGAGGCAGGGTAACTTAGCAGGATCTTGCAACCCAGCGTCTACGGGGTCAGGTCAGTCAAGCAGCCAGATGGTTTAAAGTAATAAAATTGATGTTTAATTAAATACAGACAAATATTAAAGACACCACAGTCACACAGCTAACTGGAGAATCAGAAATGGGGATTTTAGAGGGAAGTGGGTGATATGACACCTGTCTCGTAGTCCTGTAGTTTGAGAACGACGTTGGGGTGCAGAGAAGGAGCTCAGCGTGGTTCGCTGAGGGAAGCTCGCCGAACAAAGTGGCAGCAAGGCGGTCTTGAACTCGGGAGCGATCCAAGGAGGGTCCCGGAATCAGGGGTTTTTATAGGGTGAATTGTGACTGCAGGCCATACCTTACTCGGTGAGAACAATGCGATTTAGAAGCAGAACAAAGCCTTGGAAAGGTCAGAGTTTAGCACAATTGACTTAGGGTCGAATTAACAATAGTGTAGCCAGTATGCAAATGCGGAACGCTTAATACAGCTTTGTGAGACTATCTGCTCGGGGCGGGGGAGCCTTTGTTAGTATCACGCATAAGCAATGAGGTGTTTGCTGGAGAGGTCCCTGAAGCAACAAACAGGCTCTGTCTGGCCTGCTTGGGTGGAGAATGGAATGTCCAGCAGTTATTGGCCGCGCCTGCTTACATGCTTGTCCAGAGGCCTCGCAAACGCATGGAGCAGGGTGGCAGAGGAAAGCCAAATGGTTTGATATCAAAACGATATCAAGTGCTATCTCCAGGTAGGCCTGGACCGCAGTAACATGAGGACCCATTGTCTCTGAAGTTGTACAGAAAATTCCTAACCTATGACATTAAATTATTTTTTAAAGTAACCAATGAGTTCAATGGGAATTACTCCTGGATAAATAGCTATAAGATGAAATTGTATCATGCAAAAAAAGAGTACCCACTCCATATACTCCCTCTGTTATAAAATATAGACTGTCACAAATCCTGCAACTCATGTTTGAGCTCTTCTAGCCATTATAGTTGGAGGTTGTCACTTTAATCATATAACAGCAATTCTATTAAAGCAATATATCACTCTGCAGTTTTAAATTCCTTTTAAAATGTGATGTGAATAACAGTTGTTGCTTCAGTCACTGCTGAAACTCTCTGAAAAGGCAATAGTAGAGACATTTCTTGCAAAACAATTGGGCAGAATAATGAATTCAAGTTTTGCTCACATATCCTAGCTTCCGAAAAGGCTAGAGATATGATGTGTATCTTATCAGTGAGCAGTTTTATACCACTTTGAAGTACTTAGAATGTACCAAGATTCCCACAAAAGAGAGGGATTAAGAAATAGAACAGTTTAATTCTGTACTGTAGACAGGCACTACTGAATACAGTGGGAACAGTGGTTCAAGGTAGTAATTTAGACCTCTCTAGAAGAAAATTCTAAGTACAATTCCATGGGTGGAGCCATGATACTTAAAGTGGCATGAAACTGATATAACTGGTTAGTGCAGAGGTGTTAAATCTGGGAATGCAAGCAAACTAATGGTGTAAACGGGCAAGAGGTGGCATGCCTAGAATTCAGATAAAAGCCAACCAGCAACTGTACCTTACACTTTTTCTTTCTTGCTATTTTTTTCTACCACACTGTTCATTCAATCTTTTCTCTCCTCCTTCCAAATATCAGGTAGCAGAAGTTCGCATTCTTCCTACAATGCACACATACCTGGAGTCAAGATTCATTGGGTACTGAACTATACATAACAGAGATTTACATTGCTTTAGTGTGGACAAAAAGGGCCAGTAATTTTTTAGAAACGGCCAGAAGGTTAAGCACTCTGGTCTCCTGGAGCCCATCCTACAAAGATCATTAAACTGGACCAAATCTTGAAGTTTCCTGGTTTACTCCTGGGGAGCGTGTTGTCTCTTGTATAGTATCCTGAATGACACCACTTCACCTAGTCACTCAATGTACTATTGCCTATAATACTATCATACTATACAAAGAATTTTAATTAATTACATTTTTTTTAAAAAATTAAATAACTCAGAGATGTACAACCTTAGGGTCCCCCTCAGTGTGAATATGAAGTTTCATGGGGTTAATTTTCCTGGTCCTAGAGCTGTGGTAGAGATCAAGGCTATTTCTGCACTAGCCTGTTATAGCGCTATGAATGGCCCCTCCCAAAACTGCAAACCCCAGGATTCCATAGGATGTTGAAAGTGGAATCATAGCGCTATAACAGGCTAGTGCGGAAATGGCCAGACTCAAAGATAGTCTTGGGAAGGGTTGGATTATTCGTAAAAACATAAGAGGAGCCACACTGAATTAGACCAAAGGTCTACCTAGTAATCCAGCATTCTGTTCACACGGTGGCCCACCATCCACACACCCTCTGTCCCTATTTGACAGGAACACTCCTGAGTAATCCTCTGTTTCCCACTTTTTCAGCTGCTTTTAAAAGGTCCAAGTTTCTCTCTTCCCTTTCTACTTTCCTCCCCTTGTCGTCAGCTCACTTCTGTTGCTGCAAATTGAGTTCAAAGCACAAAAAGCAGATTGCTCTCAATTAACTCAGCAACAGGGAGAGATAGGAGAAGAATCTTGCCCTTCCCAGTAGACTCAGGCAAAAGCAAACTCCTGCAGACTCTCCTAACCTGTGTGCTCTTCCTCAATAATATTTTTTGCCCTCTTGACCACATGGTGATGTTGCTTGGCCACACACACTTGGAAGGTATTGTTACTTCCGCTATGGCACTGTGGGTGAGGACCCCAGATATCATTTTGATATCAAACAATTCGGTCTTAGCTTGACCTTTTTCCAGCCACCCCACTCCACGTGTTTGCGAAGTTCTCCGGACAAGCATGGACAGAGCGTGTCTGCTAATGGTTTTACATTCCAGACCCCATTGAGGCCAGCAACTCAAGCCTCGCTCGTAGCTTCAGGGAACTTCCATCTGCAAACTCCACAATAGCGGTACGGCTTTCAGTCAAGCCATTCCTTTATGTTGGGCCATCAACGTACTGGCCACACTATTGTCATCAAGAGCAAATCCAATCATGTAAACCTGACCTTTGCCAAATCCTTTGTCCAGCGCTAAAACTCCTTTTGTTCTCACCTGGCTTGCCATAGCCGGTAGGCACAAACTCCCCTATAAAAACCCCTCAGTTCCAAACGGTCTTCGGACTACTTTGGACTTCCATCCCGCCTTGCTGCCAGTTGTCTAAGGAACTCCCCTCAGCTAACCACACTGACCTTTCTTCCCCGGAACCCTGCTCTTCTCCAGGACTACGAGACCAGGTGTCGTATTGCCTACCCTTTTGCAACTCCCCGTTTCTATTTCCCAGTTAGTTAATTTATGTCTTGTCATTCATGTTTCTTGTCTTTAATAAAATATTGTTTGTTACTTTGAAAACCTTGTCTAACCGCTCTCTGACCCGCTGCTGTATACACTGGGTTAAAGATCCTTGCTAAAGTTACCCTGCCTCTCGTTTAGCCAAGAGAGTGCTCCAGCTAAATTTCCCCCAACTTGTATTTATATTTGGCAATCTGGGCACCCCTCCCGGGACCCCCCAACACACAGGGTAACAGTATAAAGCCACCCATACGAAGCTGGCCAGCAGGACATGAGTACAATTGCACTCTTTATCTCACACTTCCCAACAACTGATATACAAAAAGGATACTGCCATTGATACTAGGGGGTGATATACAGTTGTTTTGACTAGTAGCCATTATTGTCCCTAACCACCATGAAAAAATTGACTTGGCTCAGTTTTGCCCATCTCTATAATCTCTATGAAACCATTCAGAATACTTAACATGCCATTGTATTTTGGCAAATTCTTTTTATTTACGTGTGTGTGTGTGTGTGTGTGTGAAATTTTAGCCTTGCAGGTCTGTTATTTTTTTTAGATTTGTGATTTTATATTTTAGGTCATTTGTGATTTTAATGATATTAAAAAAGGTTATTAGCTGCCTTGGGGGTCTTATGAAGGAAGGTGAGGTACAACTCAAATGTTATAGTTATAGTTAATTATAGTTGTAGTTGTTATAGTTATAATAATAACACACACATATCTATAAAATCTAACACTAGATATTAACTAATAGTAATAAACTACTACTAGATAATTACTCCTACTATTATTACTATTACTATTAGAAATTATTGTTTAGATTCCATGATTCTGTCAATAATTTCAGTTAACCACTGTCACCTCCTCCTCCACGAAATAAAACAAAACTTAACAAAGAAATACTGGCACGAACCCATTTTGACCAAAGTTGTTGATATTAAGTTGCATTATGTTCTAAATAACTATTTGCTTTACAAGAGCACTTTAGAGACCCTTGATTTCTATGATGGTTGTGAAGAACATGAAAATCACTCCTGCAGTCTGGAAACCTTTTTGGTCTAAAATAATAATTAGATATTTAATACATAAAAACAAAAACTTACTGATTTACAAAGATCATTACATTCCAACATGCACATAAAAAAAAAAGACAATATAAAATGTGTTTTATATTATAGTTTTTCAGGGAGAAAAAACATACCTTCATAGGGAATAGAAGAAAAGCAAACAAGTTGCTTTGTTTTATTGTGATTGCTGTGACATTGGTTGTATTCTACTCTGCTTCCAGAAATGTGATTAGTCTTGTTTACTTTTGAAGCACATAAATATTAGACTCGTGAATCCCCTACTCTAGCCAGTGGGGACAGATGCTTGGAATCAGGCCTCCACGTGAGTGTCTCTAGCAGTTGGGGAGTCTTATAGACAAAGTAGAACAAAGCATGTGATTATATTGTTCAAATCTGCTGCCAGGAGGTGCGCGAATAACCTGATAAACAAAGCTGGAATCCTAGCAAGCAGCTGTTGAGGAGCAACAGGCTCTTGGTTCAGTAACTCTCCCCTGCTCTCTACTTTAGATGCACTCTCAATTAAAAAAAAACAAAAAACATTTTGCATCGCAGCTACCTGAATCCTGCAACCAGAATACCTGGTTGGTGGATCTGGAATTAAAGGACTGTATCACACGAGGCAGAACAATCTCAATTGCAGCAGGATAATAGGATCTCAGTCTGGGACTTACAACATTGTTCTTTTTCTGTTGTTCTGCCAGTGGGAGACCATTTAATCAGTTAATGACCTCCTTTGTAAAATAAATGCTTTCCCAATTATCTCTCACCAAGTGAACAACAGAAGAGAAATGAGGTAATGTGATGAATCCCTGCCATAGATGCTATTATTCTGCTGTGATTCCAGTTTATCTGCCTCATGTGATAAAGCCCATAGTTCAAAAAAGTAATGTTTTCAGGCTCTGAGCAAGTATAGTTCACAGACCTGTAGCCATATCTGTTGTTGTATTTGGTGATGGTACATCACAGGCTTGTTATCCCATCGTCACCTGTGATGCCAGTACCTTTGTGAAATGGTGGTGAATTATTAGCTCAAAGAGGAGGCCTGTGAGAGAGGGGTAACCTAATGAGATCTTTTACACTCATGTTTACCTGGATTTCTGCAAGGAAGAACCAGCTGGTAATCTAAATTGTATTTTATTGGAGGAATTGCAATCACACACACAAAATTCAAGCAGTCATACAATCACACAATGCTAACTGAAGAAAAATGGAGGAAAATTTTGGATAGCAAGATATCAGGGTGTAGTGGGTGATATTTACCAATCCCAAAGAGCAGCAAAGAAGCAGTGATGTGGCTTAGGCCCTTATTGCATGGCATCTGCCATGCAAAAGAGCCCCTCGGGCATCGCGCGAATGTGAGGAGCGGTCCACACAACACACTCACATTCGCGCAATGCTCCAGGGCCTGGCAGCACCGCTTGCACACTTTTTCATTTTCGGGTTGGCGCCAAAAATGGTGTGTGATCGCACATTGCTCCAGGGCCCCACGTGCACTTACCTGGCATGCAGAGCTCCAGAGCCTCACCAGTCACGCTTCCTGCCCCAGCGCAGCCTGGGAAACTCCCAGGCTGTACTGCGGAAGGAAGAGGCAGGGCTCTTGCACAACCAGAAAGCAGCTGCGGAGCTGAAGCAATGGGGACGCGAGAGCTTCTCGCTGGAGGCTGCTCACGCAATCCCAGCACCCCAGTGCCAAGAAAAGGTGAGTTGTGGAAAGGGCCTTAGACTTGCATCTTGGGACAGTACACAATCAGGAATCAAAGCAGCAGAGTGGTGACCAGCAATAGATGTGCTGTGAATTGATTGGTCAAAAGCAGGGTTTTAAATACCTGATTTCTGCCTGGAGGGCAAGGGTGTTTAATGGCTCTCCAGCTGAGTAAACAATGGAGTTTGCAGAGTGGACAATGAGGTCTGGAATGACCTAATGATCTTAGCCTTAGGTGACAAAGAGCTAATGGCCATCTTGGTACTTGTCAACAGGTTTTGGGACAAAGGAGAGGTTTGCTCAAACAGAGTTAAGACAATCACCTGTCTCATGGGGATTCTTCCAGATGCTATTGTTTAAAAGGTTTAGTTGTTAAGGCTAACCACAAACCTATTATCTCTGGCATTTACTGGTAATTTCCTGACCATGCCCTGGCTATGCCTGGAGGCATCTTTGACCTAATTTGCAACTCATGTGTTTGGCCAGCTTTTTACTCTTATCTAGCCTGGCCATACCTAACAGGACATGTTTTGTATTTTACCAATTAAACCACATCAAAGTGTGGGGATGTATGGCCTGGAAGCAGGCTATGTTCTCAGGCTACAGCCAAGTGAACACACGATTAACTCATGAAAAGTATCCCTGTGGTTTTTATTTATCTCATTGGCAACAGTAAAGCATGCCATTTTCAGGGGCAGAAAACCCACTCCCCCAAAGCCACTTTTCTCTCTATAGTAGAAAATATGTGGTGATTTACACAGTTCCCTATAAATGACAAAGCTTCAAGAAATGGGGTGGGAGTTGCTGCTGGACTACAACTCCCAGTAGCTCTAGCTGGTATGGCCAATGGTAGTAATACTAGAAAAAAAGCCAGAACAGTGAAGCAGAATATGGGCTGGCATCCTGTTTGTGAGATATGCAGGCATTACTGGAAGGTGTACCTACATATGTAACCTTTTTGGTCATTGCACTTCCATCCACTATGGCTCTGTTCCTGAGCCACCTGCCTATTTTCTGGTTGGTCACTCCCCCATGGACAGGGGAGAGGAAGGACACATGAAAGAGCAGCTGGGTAGCCAGATAGCTCCATTCCTCTTTCTTTCTGAGAGTGACTAAAGGAAAAGAGTTGGTTACTACACCTTATTCCCCTCTGGCTGCTGAAAGGTCATGGGAAGGGGCTGACTCAATTAGAAACAGGTTGGTTAGCCATATGGGAAGGGGAGAGACGTCTGACAGAACTTTACAATCTGCAAGTGCCACAGCTATAAACATAGTAAGAAACGAGCTGCTTTGTCAGCATGATATATTATCCTCTATGATGGTGCTAGCACGGTGAGCCAAAACAAAATAGTACCCTGCCCTGATACAGCAGCAGGATCTGACTCTCATACAAAGAACCACAGCTAACTATGTGAGAGCACTGTTCTTGTGAGTTGAGAGAGGGTGTGGTGGCATAGCCCCAAAGATGTCATTGCATCATAAACAAATCCCACAACAAGGTGAGTTCAGACCTGAATGCTTGTCATTGCAGTCAGGACCAACCATGCTGTGTGCCTGCCTGTAAGATCCCAGAGGAGCCCAAGAGTAAGACTGGGGGGTTGTCTAATAACCCAGTTATTGCAAACAGGATCAATATTGACAATTAATGTTCAGGGGATTCTTTAACAGATATTTGTTTGAGACTTGGCCCTCTCACTCTTGGCATGCACTGCTTCAGTTATGCAAAGTTAAATTGTCCATGCTTGCTGAGATAATAAAAGAATAACAAAAACTCAAAAGGTCAGGCAGGTGTAAAACTAGACCATATGGCAGCTCTAATTTACTCTGCTGTTTCTAGCATGCATTAAGTGGATCTGGCATTTTTTTCTCTGTTTTCACTGCTAAACATCATCTGAAATATGCATACAAGAAGGGACATTGTTGTTCGTTTAGTGTCTGACACCAGGTATATCTATATTAGTTTCCATTATTGAAATGGCCCCTGCAGCACAATTATATAGACACAAAGAAGAACAGATCAGTGGGACTGTTAGCACAATACCCCTAAGATCATTGAAGGATGCTTTGCAGGGTATGACTGTTCCTTCTAATCACATGATTGTTATGTGCAAGTTGAGCCTGTATCCACACTCCAAAAGAATTTATATCCGTTCTGGCTTAGTGTGGCCACAATATTTGTGTGTCTGCATACTGATTCTATTTGAGAACAGAACAGAATGTATTGTGTGGGCTGTAGACAATGAGAACATATTTCAGAACTTGAGGGGGGGAAACAGCAAGTCTTAGAAAAATTAGCAAGTCCTAATGGATATATTGACTGGAAGTTATAGTAAAAAATAACATTTTGAAACTATAGTTTATTTCAAACAAGATGTGTTTATCTTCAAGGTGACAAGACTGTAACTTTGTCAAGCTTCCCTGCCACTTAGTAAAATGCTGAGTAAAGCTGCTATATCCTTTTTGTTTCAAGCAAATAAATACACAGAAAAAGAGCTAGGAAAAACTATACTGATAATACTATTCCTAAATCACAACAATTATCTCTAAGAATTTAAGAACAGCTTATTATAATCTTGTAGGCTTGTGAACCAGTGGTGTAGCTTGGTGCAAACAGGGGAGGGGCAAAGGGGGCGATGGTGTGCAGGAGAGGGGCAACGGCACATGGGGGGGCAGGCAAGGAGTGGTGGCACCCCAAAAATGCCACCCAGGGTGCATCATCCCCCTCGTCCCCCATCCCTACGCCACTGTTGCCAACTAACCAGCAGAAACTGCAGCCTGATCTGGAAGAATCAGCATGTGGTAAATGTCATCAGAGTCAATGCAATGTAGTGGTTTGAATGCTGGACTAGAACTCTGGGAAACTAAGGTTTGAATCCCACCTCAGCCATGGAAAAACAGTGGGCGACCCTGGGCAAGTCACACACTCTCAGCCTCAGAGAACAGCAAAGGTAAACTTCCTCTGAACAAATCTTGCCAGGAAACCCCCTTGGAAGGTTTACCTTAGGGTTGCCATAAGTTGAATACAACTTGAAGGCACACAACAACCTTAAAATATTATTATCTACAATTGTTCACACACCAGCTTAAAATGCAGGAAGTGACTGGTCACAGTCTCAAATATGATAGACCCATAGCAGATGAATTATAAATCCTTTTTGCACTCCAATTCTACTAATGAAAATGGTTGGCAAGGCGGGTTTGCCTTTATATAAGAGACAAGAGCTATAGCTGCTGATGCTGGTGTCTTCCCAATAAACTAGGTGGTTGACATATCACCTTTAGGTCAGGACAGTTTGACCCAGGACCTCAAATGTCTGAGCCCCAAATTTGGTTTTCCAGTTCCCAGACACCAACTGTACAGTTTACAAGGAAAAGGAAAGTGTTAGCTGATAGGCACAAAATACTGTGCTGAGCTACATGCATGGTAGAGACTACTCCTATCAATGCATTTTTATATTAGGAATAGCTTCAGCTGCTGATCTAATAGCTAAAGAACTGGGATGCTTTACATGATTAAAAGAGAGAACAATTGTACTTTAAAACAGGATCCCATTCACAAGGTCATACTGTGTTAGACTCAATGGCCCATGACAGGGCCACTTTATCTATTAGGCACCTTAAGCACAGTGCCCAGGGCCTACCAAAATTTTAGGGCCTTCGGAAACATCTTTGGTGATACATCAAGGCTAGGCAGGGAGTTGAATACAAGTGTCTAGGGTTCAAGAAAACTTTAATGCAGCCCTGGCCCATGAGGCCCCTTCCAACTCTATTATTATATAATTCCATAGAATATTGATTTTTAATAACCTGTCAGCAGCCGCTGGGATCCTTCAATGGGGCAGCAAAGTAATCGTACAGGATTTATTGGTCTTCTGTGGGGAAGGAAAAACGTAAGAAGTCATTTCTGTTGTAATTATCATATTATTTACCTTCCACTCTCCATCCTGCCATTCTGTACTTCACAACTACTTCTGTGTTCATGACGTGCTTAAGCTAAACACAACAAAGTCCCTTTGCTAATATTGATTTTTTTTTAAAAAAAAAAATGTTATGTACTGTTTTACCTTCCCAATTTTCTTTAACTATGGCATGATTGCAACTACAGGAATAAAATGAAATCATTTGTATTCCTGGCTACAACATCAGTTCCAGTGAGTCTATGCCACTTCAAGTGCTGACATGGGGTCCATGGGCATTTTTGTCATCACTTTCACCATCCTGAATTTTAGTCCCAAAGGCCAATTCTAATTGCAACACTTAGATGTTTGCTTGTATAACCCCCTTCAAACAAATAGGGACTGCAAACATGAGAAGGCTGCACTCTTCACATTTAGAAACTGACAACGTTTAACTAGAAATGCAGAATGTATGTAATTATCCCTGGCATGCTGTTAATATTTCCAAAACACTGAGATTCAGTACTCATCCAACTGCATCTGTGTGATTTTCTTCATATTGCTTAATTATGTAATGAGCAGAAACACAAAAATGAGTCATTTTCACCTGCTGTAAAATTACAGCAAGGAAACTGACAATCTGTTTTGTGAAGTCATTTAGCACAGAGCTGGTAAGGCTAGAGACTGGGCCTCATTATTACCATGTGCCTTCAAAACAGGGTTACTGACAACTTCAGAGGACCGGCTGAGCCCTGTTAATTTGAAGGACATAGGAAGCAGCAGTGGGGTTATGAATGAAATTCCCTAGGACATATGTGGACTTAACTGGAATCACATAGCAGTGGGGAGTTGGGAGCCCCAGACTTTTATTCTGTAACTAGCCAAGTGCTAAAGCACTAAAGTAGGGATGGGCCAACCAAATCCTCAAATCCTCGGCAAGGATTCAAGATTCACAGATCCGAATTCCTGTACCAAAATAGGCAAACCGGATCTTTAGAATCCACCAACCAAATAGTTTGTTAGAGACTGGGACGCCTGAAAACCTGGGAGAACAAACGCACAAGGGGAGATGGCAGGTACGTGAGTTTTTCCCTTGGAGTAATTATGGCCTTTGTTAACAACTTCACAAATTACATCTGGGGTTGTATTCTAAGATATTTAAATTGAACATTTCATATTTAAGTTCAGCAATTGACTGGAAGCTACAGGCTTGAGATTTCAAGGACAGCTGAAACATTCCTTTCCATAGCTTCCTTGAAAAATTCTTTCAGACACAATTCTGGGGTTTGTAATTTTACAACGTGTCACAGCCTTCTCTGCCAAAGTCTACTGGTGCATCATCAAACACAAACCCCAGGATGCCACAAGGAGCTATGCAAAGAAAAGCCAGTTTTGACGTGGATTATCTCTGGACTGTAGTATGTGGCCCTGTGTACACAGGCAGGAAAATGTGGGATTAATCCACATTTTCCTGCCTGTGTAGAAAGGGTCTTCATCTCATTTTCAATCTGGGGACATCCTAAGGCAAAACTATGACAATTGTCCTGGCCAGATTTTTTCAGAGGGAGGTTTGCCTTTGCCTAGGCTTTTGCTAAAGCTGACAGAGTGTGTCTTGCCCAAGATTATCCTTCTTTCCCTTGGTTTTTAAACTCTTTTTAAAAAAAGGATTCGAAAGATTCAAGATTAGTGAGATTCGTGGATGCCCAGAACCTTCCAGGGATTCAGATCTGGATTCGGATCCGGAAAATTCTGGATTCGTTCCATCCCTACACTAAAGATAAACATGTCCCCAAAAGAATGAAATGAAATTGAAACTTATATGGCCCAGTCTAATAATAGGCAAAAGTTGTTGCCATAAGGCGAGGGGTATATTCATGCAACATTTTTATTAAAACATCCAAAGGATTACAAATATATGTGTAAGCCTTTCAGATTTTCAGATATGTGTTATTGGACAAGAAGTTACAAAACTCAAGGTCAGAGGAATAGGAAAGACCAGAAAAACTTGACTTTATATTAAACTTGTAGAATAAGTGTATTGAATACACTGACCACATTCAAGCTGAGGTAAGTCTCCAAGTGAAACGGCCAGATTTGTGCCATGAAATGAAGCAAAGATCTGACATAGTCAAAGAAAGAAATGGGAATATTGATATTGAGATATATATATATATATATATATATATATATATATATATATTTGAGAAAATAAGGAATTACTTATGCAAGTACGCCAGCTAAGTACATTCTTGGATGTCATGCAAGGAGGTATGAAGTACCTATCATAATTCACTCTCTGGAGTCGTTGGTTTCAGGCTCAGGGTGTCAGGAATAGCAGGAACTTACAACTACTGGCCAGAGGTGCTGGGGGTTGAGGCGGGAGGGGGCTACTCCCCAGCAGGAGGTTGAAGATGCAGTGCAGCCATTCTCTGAGCATAGGAGGGATAAGGAGAAGTTATGTCAGTCCCAGAGACTCTTAAATAGGAGATGCTGAGTAATTAAAGTACTTGGTGCCTTGAGACACCTGGCTATAAATTCTCCAGCAGTATCTCTGAAGGTTTTGTTGCTTACAACTGTCTAGCTTGATTACTGTGTTACTGCAGTTCCTAAGCCACACTTAAGGTGACGTAGATATCATTTTGATATCAGTAATTTGGCTCTCTTCCACCATCCCTCTCCACGTGTTTGTGAGGCCCCTGGACAAGCACAGAACTAGGTTCGGCCACTAATTTCTGCAATATTCCAACACAATACAGGCACGCCAGAAATAGCCAGATCGCCACTTTAGGAGACCTCTCTGCAAACACCCTCATTATCTATGCACGCTGCTTACAAAGAACTCCCTGCCCCGAGCAGGCAACTTGACAAGCTGGATGTTCAAATGTCAAATACTGTGCATCTGCATACTGGCTTTGTCAGTTCGGACCTAACTCAATCATGTTAAATTTGACCTTTCCAAGGCTTTGTCTTGCGCCCGAAACTCATTGTTTTCCTCAAGTACGGAATAGCCTGCAGTTACATTTCTCCCTATAAAAACCCCCGATTCCAAGACCATCCTCGGATCGCTCCTGAATTCCATCCCGTCTTGCCGTCACTTTGCTTGGCGAGACTTCCCCTGAGACTGGACAACTTCGGACCTTCGCAGTGATCTATCCGGGCTTCAGGACAGGAGTCGTATCACCCAATTAAACAATCCCTCTGAAAATTCCCTCTGTCCCACTCCAACTGTTATTTTCTATAGTTATCTGAGTGTGTGTGTTGCATACGCTGTTTGTCTGTATTTAATAAAAATCTCAATTATTCTTAAACTCCAGTTTGCTCTTTGGCTTGGCCTGACCCCGTAGACTTTGGGTAAAAGATTCCGCTGCGTTGCCCTGCCCTCTTGCATTGCTAACTTGTGCTCTAGCTAATTTCCCCAAACTTAGTTAATTGAGAGCGCATTTAGGTGTCCCTCCCAGGACCCCCAGTAATCAGGGTAACAACTGGCAGTACTCTTTGGCTTTTCATGTTCCCTGGACCTTGGACTATTTTACTTCTTGCTGGCTTTGTTTATTTGGATTACTGACTTGCTGTGTGACTTCTGGGCTGGCTAACAGCCATGCTTTTGCTTCTCTTTCATTCTGCTGGATAACCCATGACTGAGCTGGACTGGCTTAACCACCCAACAGCTGTTGCATTCCAACCACCTGCTTCCTGGGACAATTGCTGACTGGAGCATAGGACAGTACCTTCTTGCACAGTGCTTTCCCTCAGAAGCCAGAGAATACCCAGGCACAGTTGTGCCCCTGCAGCCTACCTTATACGGTTTGGCTGTGAAGGTATCCCCAGGCACGATATGGCTGCTGCTGAGAGGTCTGAGAAGAAGGAGCGGCCCTCTTGGGCTTCTCCTCCTATCTCAAACAGGATTTCAGCCACTATCTCTAGTGTGTCTTATTCCTTATGAAGGGTACTCAGCATTGCATCTTCACATAATGACACTGAGAATTACAGTATTTCAAGGGAACAAAGCATGCTGTGTTTCTGAAGATACCTGACTTAGCTGAGTGTTCTTTAGTGCCCCTTCCTCCATTCAGAGATGGAGAAGCAACACTAATAATTTTTAATGACCTAATAATAGCAAAGTCTCTTGATGGGATCATACACTTCCAAATGAGCTTAAAATATAAATGGGGCTAAAAGCCATGATTATAGGCTTCCAGCAGCTGAAATTAAGTGAACTGTTCCTCACCATTTGATCTAGTGAAAATGGTTATATTTTCTAGTTATGTACACCATTTTTTTTAAAAAAAAAGATTGTTATTCACCCCATTACAAAATATAGTACAGCCTGGTTCTGTGTGTTTCTCCTCACTATGAAGTCTCCCTAAGTTTAATGGGGTTTACACCAAGGTAAGTGAGTATAAGGTGGCAGCTTTAATTATCTCCATCATATCATTGCAAGCCACTCAATGACAAATTACAGATTTCTGTTCCATTAGTGCATTTTCTGTACAATTTTAACTCTCTTTCTCTGCCTTCGAAACAGAGCTGTCTGTTCGTAGTGAGCTCATAAATGAAATAATATGCTTTTTAAAATCTGAAAGGCAAATAAAATTATCCAAGAATACAATAACTTAGAAATGAGATAAGGACAAACATCTGTGATATTCCAAAAGAACCATCTTTTTGAATTTAAGATTATTTCAAAAAGGGACATTTAATGGTCCCTGGCTATTATCATCACTATCCTAAATGTAAGGTACATTATAGCATCAATGTGCAGATGCTGAACAATGAGTCGTGTGATGTAACTGTAGAATAGTCTATAGGAAAACCAAAATATGCAGGTAACTATGTATATCCAGACAAAAGAGTGCTCTGTACCTGCAAAACAGTGGTGCTGTGCTAGTCCTTGCAAAGGTAGAAGCTAGTCACATACCATGGGATCAGTGAGGTGGGGTGACTAGACTCCTTTTCACAAATCAGTGAAACCTGGGTTGAAAGCGCTGCTTTCCCATGGAGAGGTGAAAAACTGGAATAGCGTGGAGATCAAAATTCCTCCACCCCAAGCCCTCTGCAGGTCATATGATGTCAAGGGGAATAACCATGAATCCCTGGCATCATAGGGCCCCCAATTCAATGGCATCTGACATTTCTGTCATGAACTAGACTTTGGTCCTCCATCCTCTCTCTTCATGAAAAGGGGAAGAATTAGCCGTATCAAGAGCCCTTTCACACTCCACAGTTATAAGCACTACAATTCCACTTAATGGCCACAGCTGCATCCTGTGGAATCCAGGGGTTTGGAGTCTGAGGAGGCACTAGAGGACTCTGTCAGAGGCCATTGCCACACTACATTGTTACAGTGCTGTGAGTCCCCTTTCAACATCCTATGGAATCCTGGGGTTTGCAGTTTAGGGAGGGGCATTTAGAATTCTCAGCCTGAGAGCTCTTTGGCCTCAGTAAACTACAAACCCCATTTTTCCACAGAATGTTGAAGGGGGAATAATAGCATTATAACAGTGTAGGGCGGAAATGCTAAGAGAATTGAAAGCACACTTCTTTGAAATGCAAATCCCAGGATTCCATAGGATTTTGCTATGGCAGTTACTATAACTGTGTGGGCTGAAAGTGCCCTGGGAATGTTTCTTCAGTGGTCTCAGGAACAACTCCCCTCCTGCTTTCTAGGAAAGGAGGAGGAAAGACAAATTCTATACTCTTGTCCACTTGTCACAGAGCTCTCCTGGGCCTCCATATATATATTTTTTTTAAAAAAAAAAACCTTTAAAATCTCTCTTGTGGCCTTTCTGATCAGGGTGATTTTGTCACATTTCTGTTTTCTCCAATTGTGTTACTTACAGTTCTAAAACAAAGCCCACTAGATCTATAACAAATTGTGAGAGGGCAAAATGTTAAATTTAAAAAAGGAGTGTTGGGGCAGGGGCATATTGGGGGGTGACCCTCCAAAGACCAAGGGGGTGCCCCCACACCTCTGGGAAGTACCCATCCCACTTAAGAGCAAAGCAGCAGCAGTGTTTCCATGTCAGACTGCTTGACAGCAAAAGAAATATATGGCTATTCACTGGGGAGGCATTTTTGACATAAAGCTAACTTCTATTTCATTACAATCACTTCATGCTGCTGATTATGACATGGTGCAATGTTGCAACATGTGCATTGTCTAGCTGATTTAGTGAAATAATTAATCCATTGACTCACGAACCATATACCACCATGGGCCTATGATATTTCCCTTTAGGCAAAACACCACTGGTGACACCGTGCTAGGAATGCCTACTTAGCAGTCATGCCCACTCCATTCAGTAGACTTACCCTTACACTTAGTCCTATTAAAAATTTGTTATTGTTGTTGTTGTGTGCCTTCAAGTAATTTCTGATTTATAGCAATCCCAAGGTGAGCCTATCACAGGGTTTTCCAGGGCTGAGAGTGTTTGACATGTCCAAGGTCACCCAGTGGATTTCCATGGCTGACCGGGGAATCAAACTCTGGTCTCCATGATCATAGTCCAACGCTCAAACCACTTCACCACAATGACTCTGTTAACAGTTTACTTATGCCCTAAAGTCATTAGAGTCAAATGTCCTTACTCATGTGCTTTCTCTATCAAAAATTGAACAGGTGGCAATCTAAGAAAGACCTTTCTCAACTGTGGCACTGTGACGTGGAAAGCCCTTCCTCCAGGGAATTCACCTCACATCAATATTGCTTTGTTTTAATTGCCAGGCAAAACCATGTTATTTTCCAAGAATTCCCTAACTGATACAGCTGATTTGTAGTGATTGTTGGCTGTTCTGTTGTGTAACTTATTTTTGTCTTCTTTTAATTTAGGAAAGTACCCTTTAATCAATTTGGATGCAAGACAGCCAACAATAGTTTTAAATAAGCCGTGATTGTCTATTATGGTGATGGGGCAGATGTATATTGGAATGAGGTTTTTACCACCATCACTGTCTTTTGGATTGTTCTCAGAAGAGAAGAAAAGACCAAAAGAGTTTATCTAAACGAACAAATAAGCAACAAAAATTACAATGAGATCTTTGGAGGCAGTCTCCAGAACAGCTTACAAAATAACTCCTTACAATTTGTACTCCAATCCTGGGCTTTCCAGATATGTTGGCCTCCAGTTCCTATAAGCCCCATCCAAAATGGCTAATGGTGAGGTTGAATGTGTGTTGTAGAGAGTGCCAGGGAAAGGAAGGCTACTCCACAAGTGAATCAGCTGCAGAAGTATTGGCAGCTGCCTTTCCTTGAGATACACTTTGTGAGGTCAAGATCGGCACTCTGAGGTAAGTATGAATCTCCATAATGCTGTTAAAATTTTGCAACAGAGGATGCTTCATTCTGGCTCTCATCCAAGCAACACTGTAACTGGCATGTTATTATTTTACAAAGACAGATGGTTGCCAACCAAAATGCCTTGTAAACGTCATAGGAAGGGAAAGAGATGCTCAGGTCTTGTAAATCGTGCATAGGTTGTGCTGTTGTGACAAAGACTTTGACAGCTCATCTAACAGAGTCTGCTAATTGGAAGACTTCAAATGTCAAGGAAGGCAGATATAAATGGTATTTCTTAAGAGTTAACCTTTTATTCAAATTGGTTATCTAGCTGCACTTTCACATAGATGATGCTTTAGTTATCAGGAGCAAGGATTCAGTGCAATGCACGGAGCCAGAGACATTAGAATTCACAGATCTTATCTACCCATTTTCTGGATGCCTTTAAAGGGAGCAGGAGAACCAGTCCTGCTCCTCTTCCTTTTTAATTTTTTAAACTGATTTTATATTATAACATTATCCCTGATTCCCCCTCCTGCAGCAGAGGTAGACAAATCTGCAGTTCAAATTATAGTAACAAAATAAAAGATGTCCAGATTATTTGAAGTACTGTACTCTCTTGTAAAAACCATCCCATTGTTACCCTGTATGTTGGGGGTCCCGGGAGGGGCGCCCAAATAACCAAATAAAAGCACAAGATGGGGGAAATTAAGCTGGAGCACTCTCTTAAGCTAACAAGAGGTAGGGTAACTTTAGCTAGGATCTTGTACCCTATGTCTACAGCTTCAGGTCAGAGAGCGTAGCCAGACAAGGTTTCAAAGTAACAAAAATAACATTTATTGAGCACAAATAACATAAAAGACACCACATGCACACAGCTAACTAGAAATAGAAATGGAGAGCTTTGGGGAATGGGTAATACGACACCTGGTCTCGTAGTCCTGGAGACGAGAGGAAGTTGAGGGGAAGAAGCTCAGTGTGGTTAGCTGAGGAGACAACTTCACTGGACAGAGCGGCAGCAAGGCTGGATGGAAGTCCAGGGTGATCCAAGCAGTCCAAGCAAGTGATCCGAGGAAGTCTTGAAAATGGGGACATTTTATAGGCTGGATTTTACCTACAGACTATGCCATGCTTGGTGAGAACAAAGGAAATTTGGAGCTGGACAAAGGAGTTGGAAAAGGTCAGGTTTTACATGATGGGCTTAGCACTCGATGACAATAGTATGGCCAGTATGTAAATAGCTCAGTATAAAGGAATGACTCGGCTCTTGGCCGTGTGTCTTTGTAAAGATTCGTGCTGAGCAAAGCTGGTTTGCAAGAAGGTTTTTCCCGAAAGCATTGGAGAGGCTTAAGTTGCCTGCCTGAATGAGGTTTGGAATATACAACCATTAATGGCCGCGCCCAATACGTGCTTGTCCGGTGGATCTCTGCAAACACGTGGAGTCGGGTGGCAGAGAAAGGTCAAGCAAAGACCAAATTATTTGATATCAAAAGGATATCTAGTGCACTCACCAGACAGATCATAACTGTGATAACACCATGTTTAGATATCTTTTGGGGAGGCCCTGCGTCCTGCCCCACCACACTCACAGGTACATTTGGTGGGAACACAGGAGAGGGTCTTCTCAGTGTCTGCTCACAGGTTCCTGATCACCTTTCCCAGAGAGGCTAGACCAGGGCTTTCCAAACAGTGTGTCATGACATGTTACTGTGTCGCCTGCAGTGTGTAGGTGTGTTGCCTCCCTGGGCCGAAAAGACCCCCACCTGAGCCTAGCCAGCCACCACCACTCTTGCCAGGGTCTTTCCTCACTGAGGGCCACAGCAATGGGCCAGGATTGGGGCGGGGGCTGCCTTTTCTGCCACTGCCGCTCTCACTAGGGTCTTTTCTTGCTGAGATGTGGAAGCTTAAAAATGCTTGATGACAAAATACGAGTGTCTTCATTTAATATTCCACCAAATATTGAAAAGCTGTATCAACCTGATACATCACATTTAAAATTGTAAGTAATTATTGGTTTTATTCAATTTTTTTTAAAATTCTTGCACATATTTACATATTTTTACTCATAAATGACAAAAATCTTGGAAATGTATGTTACTTTTTATAACTCATATATTTTAAAAATATATGAAAGGTTTTCATGAGGTATGTTGTGTCCCCATACATTTCATTACTCCAATTTATGCATGTGTCTGTATCTCTTACAAGGGGATAGTTTAACCTCTAGATTGCTAGTAAAACCAAATTACTGTGTCATGAAATGATACGTGTCTAAAAAGTGTGTCACCAACACGAAAAGTCTGGAAAGCTCTGGGCTAGACTGTCACCCTCCTTACTCCCCTTCCAGAAACAGGTAAAACACCTTCTGGCAGGCCTTTGAGAATTGATTTTTCAAGGGAAAAAGACCTTATACAAGTTGTTGTTGTTGTTTTAATTTGTTTTAACCAATTTTAATTTTATGATGGTATAATTGCATTTTAATTTTTGTATACTGTTAATTTTATCTATCTTTTTGTCTGTTGTAAGCCACTGTGAGTCCCAAATTGGGAAACAGTTGAAATATAAATATGATGATAATGATAAAAGTGCTTTCTGACACAATCAGCCAAAAAACAACTGGAATGCCTTTGGTAGTCCAACATTATATTTTTTTCTCTCCCATATATTCAATACATTAATTCTATACCACAATTAAATTGTGTTTTGCTTTCTTTCCTTTAGCTATTTGAAGTTTTTTAGTTAACTTTTCAATGAAAGCTAGTTGCTGTATCTTATTATACCAGGTTATCACAGATATCCCCTTTAAATATTTCCAAAATCAAATGATAATGAATTAAGCAACTACTAATAAATATACAGTTAAGCATTTATGAGGTCCCTTTGCATTATCTGCTTGAAAAAACCCAGGAGGGTCAGTTTTGGAATCTTTGTAAGACGCTTGTTAGAAATATTATTTACCATATTTCAGAGAAGATTGCATCCCAGAATTTAGATACTTTACTACATCATAAATGTCATGTGAAAGATAAGACACATATTGTATTTCTTAAGTGTTAACCTTTTACTCAGACTGGTTATCTAGCTTCACTGTCACATGGATGATGCTTTTGTTTCCAGGAGCAAAAATTCAGTGCAACCCAGGGAGGCACATACATTCAAATCCACAGATCTTATCTACCCCCTTACTGGATGTACTTAAAGGGAGCCACAGGAACAGCCCTGTTCCACTTCCTATGCATGTTCACTAGAACTTCCAAAAGAACCTCCAGATATATACACTGGATGTAAAAATATATACCTTGAATACTTTCAAGATCCATAATTTCATAAGTGCGGGGAGTGGTTCCACCAGTGCCAATCACAACTGTTTCACATTGACATTAAGTTCTTCATTACTGGGGCCAGCTTGGCACTTGGTGGCCAACCTTCTCATGACAAGAAACAGTAAATATGGCGTTTAAATTTAATGCTTTATTTTTAAGACACTTCCAAATGGTTTCAGAGTAGGTGTATATGTTTTTAATTCAATCTGTTTACAAGTTGCACAATATCGAATAGCATATAAATACTAATATTAACACTTAGAAGAAAATTAAGTTGGACATCTAATTCAGGGGATGGCAAGGTAAAAGCAGGCTAAACTAAAAGAGGGATTGCCCCCGGCAAATGGGATGGGGACAAAAGGGATATTCATTTCAAATAGCTGCACACCAGCTTCATGCAGACATTAAAAAGCGTGGGGACAAGACAGACCAAGGAAGCATCCCAAAATCCAGTGACCATGGAGCAGAACAGACATTTTCCATTGTCACCCTTTGGGTCCTCCAACAAGGACTGGAATTACTCCAGCACCATGCTGTTCAATTCCACATCCATCAGGGAGTCCTGAAAGATACCATGGTTATTGATATCAACAGTTGCTGGCATGTCCATGGGAATGAACAGAGGTGCACTCTGCCCTATCCATTTCCCCAGGCTGAGTCATCCACCAGGTCAATGGAGTGGTGGTTTTATTACTGAACTGTATCATTGATGGAATCTTATAGGGGGAATTCAAACATTCTCTTCCATTTGTAATCCTATCATGTTTCCCACCTCTTCTTCTTTTCTCTGCAGAAAAAAAAAATCAATGAAGGAGGAAAAGATAGAATAGCTGCACAATGCCTTTTGATTGGTGGCACTGAGAGTTCTCTTTCCAGAAGTGCCCCTATACCTGAGAAGTCACCATCTCTCTCAGTATGTCACTCAAGAATGCAACATGAAATGCCAGGCAGTGGGTCCTGCTACGCTTTGTAGCAAGGTTTGTGTAATTTCTAACCGTTCAAACCATCTCTCCCAACTATTGGAGTATTTAAAAAAATGCTTCATATTAAGAAGAGTTGCCGCCTTAGCCATAGCTCACCAAAAACTGTACCATATCTTTCAAGGAAGAAAATCG
Source organism: Ctenosaura bakeri (assembly GCA_948474755.1). Lineage (NCBI taxonomy): Eukaryota > Metazoa > Chordata > Lepidosauria > Squamata > Iguanidae > Ctenosaura > Ctenosaura bakeri. The sequence continues at coordinate 408,286 of CAOLHI010001271.1, forward strand.
GAGAGATGATTTAACATCCAGTTTTCTTTTTTAAAAAAAAAAAAATCTATATCAAAAAAAGAATAGCTGGAAACAGATTTATTGATTTCAGTGGAAAAGGCTTTGTAACAAGTGGTTTAGGTTGCCAGCATTATCTCTCCTGTAGTTAAAAAGAATTACTTGAATTACAAATGATGATGTCCTTTTAGCAAGGTCTTCTTCCTCATGAGCAAAGGTTATATTACAGCTGTAATCTAATGAGGGAAATGTCACTCCTTCATATGCTCTAACTGTCCTTGTTTGGCAAGGACAGCCCTGGTTAACCCTCTGCTGTCCCACTTTCTGCTTTTAAAACAACTCTTTTTCGGGACTTCCGGTGGCTGCGGTGAGGAGCTCGCTCGTCTCCCGACACAGTTGTTGGAGAGATGAATGCCCAAAGGGGTTGGGAACCCACTGTTTATGAAAATAAACGGTGGGGGAAACCCCCTTGGAAAAGTGGGTTCAGAGGTGCTCGCTAATGGCCAGGAAACGTCGGGTTGGAGCTTGGAAATTTTGAACTTCAAGCGAGCCCGGGAAACGCGACGCGGTCTGTGGAGCTGCCATTGCCCCGGCAGGACTCTAACAGAGAAAATCCTTGCCACCACTTTTAATTCTAATTGAAGAACATCGAGGAGAAGAGTAAGGTAGAAGGAACCCTTTCCTTCTATATTTATTAAATCAAATAATCTCGTCATATTGGTAAGAATAACCAAAGCAAAGCTCACTCTACCAACAAGGGAAAGTCGTATCCCTTTAAGGAGGGGGAAAACCTCCCAGTAATACTCAGCTGACTCAGAGATCTCCCTCTCAGTGACGGACTGCAGCAGATCGTGGAATGGGCAAAGGAAGAGAGGTATTTTAGGTTTATATGTTCATGCAGCTTGAATTCTACCCTATTCCCTCTCTGCTGCTTAAGTTTAGCACATTTGTTTTCTGGAGCGAGTGGTTGACACGTTAAACGTGAATATATGGGCAGTGATACAGAAGGATAAACCTATGTAAGAAGGTTCTGTTTTTCATTTAACTTTTGCTGCTAGGAGTGGAAGCTCATAGAAAAGTAGAGTGGGAAGCTTTGACTGGCTTGGACGATAACCAGGGCTACTAGAAAAACTTCTTATCCTTATATTTAACCGTAATAAATTGAAATTGTGACTACGCAGCTGGAGGCAACTCCAAGAAAGAAGGGAAAATATAGAATCATAGTGCGTTGGATCAAACCCCCTCTCTGAGAAATACTAAGGAGAAAACTAAGGAGAAATGGAGAATCTGGAATTAAGAAGATAAGTAAGGAAAGGAAAAGTCAAGAACAAAGGAGGACAAGAAGACAAAAAGAGTTAGATTGAACTTTGTGTCTTGGAATAGCCCATACTGTAAATTATGATCTGAGTAAATGTAACTGCAATGTAAAGGTAACTTAATTATATATATATATGTTAGTGTTTTTCAATTGGAGAAACAAGTTTTGAAATAAATAGAAGAGTGAAAGGAACTCATATTTATTTTATTTCTATTTTTTCTTTAGATAGTAAATAATAGGGGATATATGAAATAAATTACATATTAACGTTGACTAAATAAGCGGATTAACTATTGGCTAATTGATTAATTCCTGACTCTGGTTTTCCTATGGTTCTTTCTTAGGTTTGATTAATAGATAATATTGGAGAATAGTGTAATAACAGTAATAATTGAGGTAACTGGAATAATTTAAGAATTATTGAAAAACTACAATTCATTAATAATATATAATAGAGTAAAAATGAATGAATGAGGAATTGTTGGTAATTATAAAGGCTTAAAATTGAAATTGAAATAATAGAAACAATTGTGTAAACGAACAGTATTTTATTTTATTTTACTTGTAATAAAGTAGTAACTAAGTTATTGAAGTAAAATGGCCTCTGGAACAAGAAAAGCTGTAATGACACAGCAGCAAGCCCAAAGGAGAGCCTCTATGGAGGAACAAACAAAATTCTTGGAATTTGGAAACTCTATATTGCAAGAGATGCATAAACTAAGAGAAGATTTTACTAGAGAAATGCAGCGAGTATCAACTGATATTAGAGAAATAAAGCAGGAAATGCAGAATATAGGACAAAAGATGGAAGATATGACCAAGGATATGCAGACAATGAATAAAAAAATCGATAGTTTACAGGAAAGAACAATTAAATTGGAGAAAGAAACACCAGAAATGAAAAAACAAATGGAGCAAATGGCAACACAAGCTTTAAATACAGAAATTAAAATCAGAGACAAATGCTTGAAAATTAGGGGATTAGCGGAGATGGAAGGAGAGGACTTATGTACTCAAATAATTCCGAATTTGGCTCAGTTCATTGGTTGGAGCACAGAACAATTAGATTTGGAAATTGATAAAATCTTTCGAATTAACTCTTACATAGCTAGGAAGAGGAAAGTATCCAGGGACATTGTAGTTTATTTCCTTAGAGAAAGAGTGAAAGACTTGGTCATACAGGAGACGTATATGAGCAAATTGGTCATCGACAATATAGAATTACAGGTCTTTAAAGATGTTCCATCTCAGATGCTCAAAAAGAGACAGGAATACTCTTTTCTGACACAAATATTAAAAAAACACGGAATACAGTACAGATGGGCTAAAGGAGAAGGGGTTATCTTCACATTTCACCAAAGAAGATGGGTCTTAAATAATATTTTAAAAGCACAAGACTTTGTGAAAAAATATAGAGAAGATTTAAGTAAAAGTGAATTGGAAAGAGAAATGGACCAAGAAAGAGATACAGTAAAGGAGACAACAAGGAAGATTATAGAACCAAACTTAGAGGAAAAGATAAGCAGGGAGAGAAAAGAACAGAAGAGTGTTGTGGATAAAGATTGTGCTATGGAAAAGAAAACATTGGAGAAAGATATAATCAGTCAAGAGCTAAAAGATAAGCAAGAAGAGGAAGACTAAGAAGGAGAAGAAACAGGAGAGGAGGACGAAGGAGAGGAAGAAGAAGAGAGAAAAGAAGGAGAAGACAGAGATATAGGAAAAGAAACAGACCAAAGGGAAGGTTAAATAAAAGGAAATAGGAATAAAGAACCCTTGAGGCTGATATATAAGAAAAATAATAGAAAATGAAGATTCTTTCTTGGAATGTTCGATGATTAAATGCACCAATCAAGAGGAAAAGAGTATTCCAACATTTAGGAAAAATAAAACCCGATATAACATGCTTACAAGAGACACATATAAGAGATAAAGATATTAAATAGCTAAATAACCCTAAATTAGGAGTACAATTTTCTTCGGTATGTAATAAAAAAAAAGAGGGGTTACAATTTATGTTAATAAACAGTTTAGAGTGAAAGAGGTGTTCAATGACGAGAATGGAACATATATAGGAGTAGAAGTACAATTATTACAAAATGTAATCTTAATTGTTGGAATTTATGGTTCTCAACAGAATAAAACAAGTTATTATAAGGAAGTGCAAAAAGTACTAGACAAACATGACTACCATGATACTGTAATAATGGGGGATTTTAACGGAGTTATTGACCCCAGGATAGCCAGAAAATCAGGTAAACCTAAAATATTGCAACGTAAATTACCGAAGTCCTTTTTTGATTTGATGGATAGTTATACATTATTAGATACATGGAGATATCTATATGGGGCCGTAAAAGAGTTCACATATTACTCAGGTGTTCATAAATCTTGGTCCAGAATAGATATGGCCTTAGTATCTAAAACAACGGTGAAAAATGTTAAAGAAATGGAGATCTTACCAAGGATATATTCTGATCATAGCCCAGTATTGATGATAATCAAGGAAAGGAAAATAAACCATCGCTGGATACTTAAGGAGGAATTATTGAGAGATGAAAAAGTCGTAGGAAAAGTAAGAGATGAATTGAAACACTACTTTAGGGAAAATACTGGGAAAGGATCAAAAGATAGTATAGTATGGGAGGCTGGAAAAGCAGTAGTACGAGGAATATTTATAGAGCAAGAGATATATAAAAAGAAGAAAAAGAAGGAAACTTATCAAAAAATCATGGAAGAACTTAAGAAAAAAGAAGATGAGCATAAGAAAGACCCCCAAAATACAAAGATTAAGTATGAAATAAGAGCATTACAGAAGCAAATTACAATTCAGAATACTATTGAAATAGAAAGAAAGTTAAAATATGTGAAACATAATTATTATGAACATGCCAACAAGACCGGAAAATGACTAGCCTATAGGCTTAGAAAAGAATGAGAGAAAAGATTGATACTGGAGATTAGGGATGGTAAGGGAATCTACTGTCAACAACATAAAATAAAATCAATATTTCAGAAATATTTTCAGGAGCTATTTGATGATAAGGAAAATAGTGCCAAACAGGAAAATATGAGAAAGTATCTTGAGAAAATTAAAATACCACCAATTAGAGATGATCAAAGGTTAGAGTTAAATAAACCGATAATGAAAATGGAAATTTTAAGTGCAATCCAAAAACTCAAGATAGATAAAGCCCCAGGACCAGATGGTTTCATATCACAATATTATAAAAATTTTCAAGATCAAGTGGCAGGACCTCTGCAGAGAGTTTTGAATGAAGTTGATCATGGAGATTGTCCTGCCTCTTGGAGGGAAGCTTTGATAAGTTTAATCCCTAAGGAAGGAAGAGATCATCTGGAAGCTAAAAATTATAGGCTGATAGCTCTTTCCAATACCGATTACAAAATATTTGCTATAATATTAGCAGAAAGATTGAAAAAAGTTTTAAAGGATTGGGTTTATCAAGATCAGAACGGTTTTCTTCCTGGGCGGGCAATAAAAGATAATATGAGGGTAATACTAAACATAATAGAGTACTATCAAAAGCATAATGAGAAAAAACTAGGTTTGATCTTTCTAGATGCAGAGAAAGCTTTTGATAATGTGGACTGGACATTTATTCAAGAGACTTTACAAAGAATAAATATAGGGGGAAAATTCATCAACTGGACAAATAAAATCTATAAGGACCAGTCCGCAAATATACTAGTAAATGGGGAGAAAACATCTAAAATTAACATCAAGAAAGGGACGAGGCAGGGATGTCCATTGTCACCTTTAATCTTTTTGATTGTTATTGAAGTGTTAAATATACAAATAAGAAATGATTCAGAGATAGAAGGAGTGCGTATTCAAAACCAAATATTCAAGATCAGGGCCTTTGCGGATGATTTGGTTATTTTACTAGATAATCCCATACAAAGTATAAAACATCTCAAAATCCTATTATACGAATATGGAAATATGTCTGGTTTTAAGGTGAATGCAGAGAAAACAAATATACTAACGAAGAATATGTCCACTCAAGAAGAAAAAGAATTGGAAATTGAGTCTCAATTTAAAATATCCAAAAGAATAAAATATTTAGGAATTAATCTAACTAAGCATAATGTGTACTTATATGATAATAATTATTTAAAAGTATGGCAAATGGTTAAAGAAGACATGAAAAGATGGACGAAACTTGATCTGACGCTAATGGGAAGAGTCGCAGTAATAAAAATGAATATCCTACCAAGGATGATCTTCTTATTTCAAAATTAACCTGTAATAGTTAATGATACTCCATTCAATCAATGGCGGAGAGATCTTTCGAAATTTATTTGGAATTCCAAAAAACCTCGTATAAAATGGAATTATTTGAAAGATACTAAGGAGAGAGGAGGATTAGGAGTTCCAGATCTAAAAATATACTATCATGCTTGTTGTATAGATTGGCTGACTATTTGGGTTGAACTAAAGGAGGAGAGACTGTTAGCGTTAGAAGGGGCGGACCCTACCCTTTGGTTGGCATTCGTACCTTTGGTATGAAAAGGCTAAAATCAATAAAGAGTTTAACAACCACTTTGTAAGGAAGTCATTGTTAAGAATCATTGTTAAGAATCATTGTTAAGAATGGTTAAAATGTAAAAGGGAGTTTTACCCAAAACTGCCGATGTGGGTCTCTCCCCATGAGGCATTTTATGGGAGAGAAAGACCGAGATTGTCCAAATGGATTACTTACAAAGAAATATTAAAATGCCAAGGAGATAAGATATATCTAAAAAGTAAGGAAGAGTTGATCAAATGCGGCCTAACAATGCACTGGTTCTTACAGATGCAGTTAGCGGAGAAGTTTAAAATAGATCAAAAAATAACTGAAATAGAAGTTAAGGAAAACGATCTGGATAAATTGTTAAAATCAGGAGTAGGGCATTGAATTACAAAATTATATAAGCTCTTATTGAGATTGGAATTGGAAGAAGAAACGGTGAAAGATAACATGATAAAATGGGCACAGAACATAAGGCACCCTATTCAACTAGATAGTTGGGAAAGCTCCTGGAATATGGTATTTAGATTAGTAAAAAGTGTATCTTTAAAAGAAAACTACTATAAAATATTTTTAGGTGGTATTATACCCCAGCTCACTTAGCAAAGATGAATAATACCAAGAATGATAAATGTTGGAAATGCAACCAAAAGGGAACTTTATTCCACCTATGGTGGACTTGCCAGAAGGCTAAGATATTTTGAACTCAAATACATAATATGACAACAAAAATACTGAAATTTACATTTACAATGCAACCGGAGATATATCTATTGAATATCTATGATGGAATAAGATTGTTAAAGAAAAGATCGCAAAGAAAGTTGCTAACTTACATGATCATAGCAGCTAGAATGACTTATGCGAGCAAGTGGAAGCAGGAGGAGACACCAGAAATACAAGAGTAGTTAATTAAGATATATGACCTAATTGAAATGGACAAATTAACAACAATACTATCCAAAAATTTGATGAAACAATTTTCTTTAAATTGTTTCATCAAATTTTTGGATAGTATTGTTGTTAATTTGTCCATTTCAATTAGGTCATATATCTTAATTAACTACTCTTGTATTTCTGGTGTTTTCTCCTGCTTCCACTTGCTCGCATAAATCATTGGGGGCCAATTTTATCTATATTTGAAGCCGAATGGGGAAAATTAGCTATTAAAGGAATAGAGGAATAAGGTTAATTAAACAAATTAAGCAAAACAGAACAAAAAAGAGTAGCAAAAGGGTGATATATATATAATATAGAAAGGAAAGGGAAAAGCAAAAGATATACAGTTTGAAAAACAACAACAACAACAACAACAAACAACTACAGGTGACAAAAAATAAAGCTATAAAAGTAAAAAAAAAGGAAGTAGAAGACTCAGAGAGAAGGTAAAAAAAAATCAAGTAAAGTAGAAACAAATAACAAATAAAGAACTAAGAGAAAGTAGAGATTCATAGAAAGAAATATGTTGAAGAATTTATTGTTGGTTGATGACAGCAAGGATTAACCAATATGACTAGAGAAAGAGAATAAAGGAAGAGCAATAAGGAAAGAAAATACTGTGTAATTATGTAACCAGGTAATGGAATGCTGATGTATGGTTAATTATGGAAAATATGAATGGTAAGGATAAATAGATGGATAAGATGTAGAATATGGATGACAAGTAGATGACGTTTGGTTTTTGAGAAATGGTTTCTTTTACGTTAAGCTATGTATATGTTTTTTCTGTTTTTTCTTTTTTTAATATGTTTATAATGTACGAAATCGTGAAGACTAAAAATGTGGTTATATTGTTATATTGGTTAATAAAAAGATTTGAAAAAGGTAAAACAACTCTTTTTCTCTTACCTTCTCCCAATTTTCCCCTTAGGTCCTTACGTCCAAACTGAGTTCTAAGTATACAAGTAGTTTGCTCTCAGTTAACTTAGCAGGAGGGACAATAGAGGAAAGGACAGAGCTTAGCCTTTCCCAATAGGTTCAGGCAAAAGCACACTGCTACAGACTTTCCAAGCTATAGCACACTGCTGTGCAGTGTGACTCCAAGTTGCTTCTTGAGCTAGACAAAAGCCTTTAAAAAAGCAAGCAAAAGAAAATTGACTCTGATACCAACTGGCCACCTGTGTCACAGGTTTCATCAGTAAAATGTTGATATACAATTGATATACAAAGGGGTATACTCCTTTTGCATTGTAGCTCTGTTGTTATGGGAGTGAGTGCACTCATTAAATGCACAAAAAGGAATGTGACATTGTTCAGGTTGCCTTGTATTGTGCCTTGTGAGTGTTGATGTACAAGAGAAGAATTTTGTTTTGTACCATTTCTTGAAAAACCAAGAAAAATGTTATATATGTTTTTTAAAGTAGTATATATAACAATTTACTGATTTTGGAACTTCAGAACTATAATAGCAACTTTTTTTTATTATTTACCAATTTATGCTTAAATTCAGGCAACTCAAGCATATAAGGCAGCTGTGTCTGGGTAAGAGCCTAGTTACAGGGCTCCTTTCCACACATTTATTCACTTTGTTGTTATTCACCTTTTTGTCAGATGTTTAAATTTGTAAAAAGCAACCTCTTGTTCTCAATCCCATTACTGCCTCTTCCAGTGACAGGCCGTGTATCTACTTTTCACACAGAATTAGACCATGAAATATTAAGCTGACCCAGAAAATATTACAATCAGCCACTACTATCCAAGATCCCTTGAGCATTGTCAGTGCATAATTCAAGCCATTTTAAGAATCTTAATGGAGGTGGAGCAAGCTAATTTATTGCACATTCTTATCCGAGAAGAAACTGAAAGCTTACGTATAATACACAAAATCTCTGATAAAGGTATGTCCTATTCATCAAGATGGTTTAAAGACTGTAATCTTATGTACGTTACCTGGAAGTAAGTACCAGAGAAAACAGTAGGACTTACTAGTATTTAACCACACATATGCTTGTGTGATAAGCATAGGTATAGTGGTAAATTTTTAAATTCAAGCACTCGTTGTGACAACTCCATAGCTCTGCATCCAAAAAGAACTCAGCACACATACAGGATAGATAAATTGCATTGTTGTTTTTTTTTGGTACACAGATGAGCCAACACTCCTTGAAAATTCCCATCCTAAAAAACAGATATCCAAAACCGACTAACCAGCCACGCATAAAATGCCATTCTTAAAATTTACAGGGCATTATCACTATTATATGTATAGTTACTTGGGAGGAAGTGTTGAAATCATTGGTGCTTATTTCTGACAGCATAAATTCAGCTTGTGAAGCACAGTGAGCTTTACCAAAAGCTCCTCAGCCAGATGAAACTCAATCTTTCACCTGTGATTAGAAATGCAGGCAGCTTGGCAAGGAACTGCTAAGGTAGAGTTCAGATTCTGACAAAGAAAAGAGAAAGTATCCAGGCTCTGCCTGAGTATTTTCTTAATTCTCTTGCTTTCTCTTGTGTGAAGCTGCCTAAAAAATAGTATAATAGTATATCACCCTATCCATTTGCCAGATCAAGGTGGACATGCCCTTCTCCCGCTGCCCATCACTCTGGACTCATGGTTCCCAAGGATTAGCATAGGTCTTTTCTCATTCTGAAAAGGTTAAAATGCCCTTCCCACAGCTTTGTTATTGGCAGTAAGTGCTTTATGTTAAAATATTCTGATATCCTTGGCTCTACTTTTGGCAATAACCATCCATGGCACATGTCTCTCTCTGAACTTCTCTAAATCCAGCCCTCATGGGTAAAAGAGATTCTCCATCCTTGCAACAGAGAGGCTGGAGTGTGACATTTCTCATCTCTTCCCTCTCTTTTTCATCTTTTTAATTATATACAATTTTTAGCTTTTATCAGTTTGAATTGTTTATTGTCACCCCAAAGTCTTTGTGAATTTTGAATAATAACAGTAATAGTTAATAGTACTAACTGCCCCCTGTAATTTTTGCTAACAATGGAAACTGTTTCAAGAGGAAAAACAGGATCTATAAAGTTTTGTTAGCCTTGTTAGATAGTAACAAAAATTCAGCCAGCAACTATTTTTGCTTTTAGTTTTGCTGAGCTTCCAATAGAGCAAAAAATTGCTGGTGACCTAATAAAAAGCCTTCTAGGGATGCTGAGGTCTCAATTTCTATTTCAGCAGCAAAGGTAACAATTCTTTTCCAAGCCGGTACTGCAAGATCCCATATTCCCTGACAGTCTGATAAAAAAGCAGTCAAACTAATAGCATTCTGTGATATGATCCACCAGCTCAGGGACAAAGATACAGATGATGTGGGATTTTAGTCTTAAGCCTACTGTTTTCATGATCAGGAAAGTGTAGATTTGTAAAGCAGAGTACAATCTATATTTGACTCGCTCATGTGCTTTTGATAGCAGTTAGAGCTTCAGCGGGGTGTACACATCCCCCCGCCTCACTTCTTAAGAGGGCCATTTATAACTATAGTGATGAATAGAAGAAGGAAAAAAAGATGAGCAAAGGTGCCTCTTTTTAGAATTGCATAAGGACAGGAAGCTATAAACACATCTGGCTTATGAAACGTTTAGGTTTACAATATAAACTGAAGTGGAGAACCTGCTGCTGACGAGTGGAATATGGAATTGGAAGTGGAACTACAAGAGGAAATCTCCTAGAAGGATTTACCGTATATACTCTCTATGTGGTTAGAATAATTTTCTTAAGGACATCAGGCCTCTTCAGGCATTTGCTATGCATTTTTCATTCACTTGAGAAAAGGGGTGGAGCCATCAGTCTTGTCTGCTCCTCTGGTTCATCACAATCTGCATGTATTCCATCAGAGCTCTTCCAAGGGGTGCCTATGTGGTGTGCATCATCATCATCACTAATATTACAGTGTTCATTATGCAAAATTATTTACACTCTAAGGCACTCAGTTACATATCATGATGTTCTAACTTTAGAGTAATAAAGAGATTAAAAAAGAGAAACTATTATTCATAAATTTCAATAAAACCAGACCAAATATCTGAATATAATTTCATTTGTAAATTGCATTGAATACGTCACTCTTTCATATGCTGCAAGTGTTGGATCACAGGTGGGGAGGTGTTATTTTTCCAATACTGGAATATCAACCTGTTAGCAGTGAAGAGGGCATGAAAGATCTATTTCCATTGACTATGTGTTAAGTTCCAAGACATGGGTAAATAGTTTAAAAGAATATGGGCATCATTAAATACGAGAGAACTTTCTAGTACCAAATTTATGCCTCTGATTACTTCCCCTCAGAATGAGGCAACCATGGGGGATTTCTAAAGCATGTGGGTTAAAGGAGCATTAATAGTTTTACATGTCCAAAAGTGAGCCAATTTCTATAAGCCTTTATTAAAAAGACATTGTGGTGACCAAAATACTAGAAACAGCTGTTTTTGTTCTATAAGACATAATTGGAGATCTATAGTCACACTTGATAAAGATGTTAGAACTGTTGAATATTGATTGGTCAAAATAGGGCATTGAAATTTCCTATTCCATTCTTCCTGTAAATCTTACATATCATATTTTTATGGATAACAAAAATGTGTATATATAGATCAGTGACCGTGGGTACCCAATCAGCCTCAATAAATGTTTCTAAAATTAAAGGAGCCTCAGAAGTCTTAAGAGTTAGTCTTGAGAAGAACTCAGAAGTCTTAAAATTGTATCAAATCTTATAATTGTAAATATTGCAGTTTGGCTGCTGAAGGTAAATTAAATTGATCTTGCAACATTTAAAAGGACAAAAACTCATCAATAACATCTAATAATTGGTTAAAATTTTATTATTATTATTATTATTGTTATTGTTATTGTTATTGTTGAAAAAACACTCAGACCAAAATAATTCAAACTGGCATACAGCAATAGGAAAACATAAAGTATACTAGAACATAAACAAACAATGCACAAATTATTATATAATATTCATGTAGTTCATGGAACAGATGTCGGGTTAGACTATATAGAGAAGGCATGTATAAACAGGCATATTTTCAACATATGTCTATGCCCTCACAATTCTCTAAGATTTGTTGGAGCATCTTGTATTTCTTAGGGAAGTGCATACCATACTGTAGATGCCAAAATGCTGAATGCTTTGCTCCAAATGGTTGCAAAGTTTATGGAATCATCAGGAAAGCCTCTTTATATTACCTGAAAAGCCAAATGGGTATATGAAGGAAAAGACACTTCATAGACCTTGAGAGGTATGCTTAGTGGACATGTTTGCACCCAGCAGGACACAGTCTCATTCCTGTTTTCTCTTCTTCATATGGTAATTTTGTAACTAGCAAACATCTTAAGAGTCCTAGTTTAGCTCAAGAGCAGATTGACCATACTGTGACAATACTGTTCCTTCAAATAGTAAGGTGCTCCAAAAGCATCACCACTTTGGAACTCTTTGGAACTAGGTGCCTTGTATTCCATCCTGGGAGAAAGAAGTGTTACAATACCATACACCCCCACTCTGTAGGATGTGCTATTTTCATAATTGGACATATTTCATGGCTGAAATACATGTTTCAAAGTGCACTGGCTGTATGCATGTGCCAGGTCAGGATGCCCTCAGACATTATCAGGTCATAAGTTCAGAGAGGATTAGGCAGGAAAGCCCAGTGCTAATGGGTTTGGGCTAATCCTTTCAAAAACTGTAAATTGCAAGCATTCCCAAAAACAACAGCAGGAGAAAATGCCCAAATGAAGCAATCAGGACCCTATTGTGAGTATATCCTACCAAGACCTTCCTCATTCACTTTACCCAACCAAAACATCAAGAGATTGTCAAGACTCCCGTCAACGTTTAGTCACCTAAACTTAAGACAATCAGCCCATTCTGGACTCCTCTATCAGTTTCTTGCAAAAGCCATTACAGGTTTGTCCACGCACCTTCCTTCAGGGCAGGAAATAGCTCCAACCTCAGTGACCTGTAGTATTTCGGACATAGTATGTGGCACCCAGATCTCTGTCCCTCAGACTCACTGTCTGAGCCATTCTGCTTTGACCTTCTGCTTCAGGATTGGTAGCTATCACTCTTTCCACCCAGTTTGTCTCTATTCAGTCTTTCTTGCATCACTTTCCAATAGCCTTGTATGGTACCTGAGAGTGTCTGATTTCCTCTGTGTTTGCTAATTCCCAATAAAATACTCTGTTTAACTTTTAACTGGAGTCCTTTCTACAGTTAGTACTGCTGTTACCCTCATCTCACAGGCCTCCTTTGTGCTATAATTTCTATTCTTTTATTCTATTCTAATTTATTTCTAAGAAGATGCTGGCATTGTGGGTGAATCCCAAGGTCCTTCATCTTTTAGGCTAACAGAAAGGTATAAATCCAAAAAAATAAATAATAAATAAACCCTTTCCTTTGAGAGGCTGAAGAGACAAAAACAATATTCCACTTCAAACTTTAAAAGGTTTCTGTTTATGCGCTATCCTTCAGACGTAACTATTCCCACTATTTATTATTTTTAAAAATGTCAAAATGCTTTTGCATTTTTTTAAATACCATATTACATATCCATTTCTAATCAGAACTTTCTGGAGGTCCTACAATATTGAGCAATACAGAAATATTTTTAAAAAAAATAGGTCTAGCCCAAGATAATGTACTGCCTGGGGCAGACAAGATGTTATCTCTTCCCATTTCATATAGAAAATCTGACCAGCCTAGCATTTGACTCTTTCTCAGTAATGTCTCCTAGCTGTATCTGAGGGCAGCAGGGTGGCTAAGGGGTGAAGGGAGGACAGATCCTGAGCACACAGAGCTCTCTCTGCTTCCTGCCCCTCACTATCTCGTGCCTGAGGTCTGACCCCTTCCTTATGGTAGGGGCTCCCTTCTGAGCACTTCCATTTGCTTTAAAAAACATAAGCATTGCAGTTATTGTTGTTTTGTGCCTTCAAGTCATTTCTGACCTATGGCAATCCTAAGGCGACTGTATCACAGGGTTTTCTTGGCAAGAGTTGTTCACAGGGGGTTAATTTTGCCTTCCTCTGAGACCTTGAGAGTGTGACTTGCTCAAAGTCTTCCACTGTGTTTTCATGGCTGAATGAGGAGTTGAAGCCTGGTCTCCCAGAATCCTAGTCCAGGACTCAAACTAACACACCACACTGGCTCAGAAGTATTTCAGCTGTTAATTACTGCAGCAGTAGCTCTTTGGTGTTACAAAGTAGGTGAAAAAACATGTTTTTAATGGTGAATCTGTTGTAGAAGGTCATTCTTCAGATGTGGGGCACATCTCTTTCTCTGGATTAAATTCAAGAGAAATCTGTGATTCACAGCTTCATTAAAAGCCATCTGTCCATCACCTAATCCCCAGACCAGAAATTGCATAGTGCTGATTGTAGTATGAAAAACATACAGAATATATATTTAAAAAAGAAAGAAGGTGCCCGCTACCGAAGCATGAGCAGAAAAACATGCAAGGCATTCGATAAAGTAGTGTAGATGAATCAACATTGCAGAGCTCAGCTGAAGTATTCTTGGGGCAGGTGCAGAGGTTGCCCACATGTCGTTATAATGGTGACAGCTAAGGTGTGTTTTTAATTATGCCCTTAAATTCTGTTTGAATGTCTGTTCTTATTTTGTGTTCAAAATCTACTTCTCATTCAATATTTCTGTGAGCCACCCTGAGTTCCAGTTTTTGGAGAATGGTGGATATAAATCCAGTAAAGTTAAATATAATGAATTGTAGAAACAAAGGGGTGTGGCAGAACATACCCCGCTACAGAATCAGCTCCTGTTTCCAGATACACAGGATTTACTTTTAATCATTTTCACACACTTAGAGGAATATATGAAATCTCTTCTATACACACAACAACAATCTACCTAGTAAAAGGAAACACTACTGATTTCCAAATAATAATTCATTGCTGCATTCAAAACTGATTCTGTACATTGCAAACCTGGGGAGGTGGGGTTTCAATGCATGCCAGAACATTGTTAATTATTAAACGTCCGGTTCAGGTGCATCTGCTTCCTGACAGCTTCTTCCAAAACATTTGTACTTTACCACCATCTGCAAAAGCAAGGCATTGATATGAACCACCTGTGCACTTTGTATGTTCTCAAGAACATATGATTGGAGTGGGCAAAGTGCGGCCCACAGGCTGCATGTAGCCCTTGGGAGGCCCAAATGCAGTTCCTAAAGCCCCCTAGAAGCCCCTCAAAACCTCCAGACTAAAATAAAAAAAAATATTGGACCAATTTTTCAGGCAATTATTTGCCCCCAGACTGCCCAAAATGTGCCCAAACCACAGCAATTTGTCTTCCTTGACCCTCCCAACTCTCTCACACCTCCCCCAAACAGAAAAGTAATTTTAAAAATCAGCCTCAAGCTGGCCAAAATGGCAACTGGAATTGACATTGCATCACTTCAGGTGTGCCCAAACATGCTGGTGCAGCCTCCTAGGTGGGCACAAAAGTAGAAAAATGCCCCCTTCCCAGGCACAGTTGTCCACCCCTAATTTTGATTGTCATTGTCATCATGCTTTCTACAGGTTCACAAGAAATCAGCTAAACTAATTATCCATGTTTGCTTATTAGTTATTTTTATCTTCTCATGCAAATTCATGCAGATTACTTTATTGTAGCTAGGAACTGAATGACTACAGCAAATTCTAGATTGCTTGTTTAACCATCATACACTAGAATAAAAAAGAAAAGCTTGCATTGAGTGAGCTGTGGGGCTTTTTCTAAACCCAATGGAATTCCACCATACTATGGGTTAACATGGGTAGACTTGTCCCTGTAATGAAATCACATAAAAATGCATGTTCTGATTTGTATAACCAGCAAATCTGCAAGCAATATACACACAAAAGAATCAAGAAAAGTTGGATTGACATCACCCTAGTCTCAAATAGATTTTTTTAGAAGCCATCTTTGAAAATGGCTGGTGTCAAATTTTGACTGTGCCTATTTTGCCTTCTGGAACACCTACAGATGTCATTCTGGTGTCTAAATATGTGTTTTTTGGGACCAGGGCATTCAGTTATAAGATTCTTAAATTCACATGAATGCTGGATTTTATAGTAAGAAGGTTTCATATTATTTCTTAAATACAATTTATCATAAATGATGTTCATATTTACCATATATGATGTTCTGATCACTTGATAGGAAATGTACATTACTATATAAAATGTATCTGTTTCATGTAGAAGATCACTGAAGAAAAATGGATGGCAAATGAGGACCTAGAATTAAACTTGTATCTGTTCATCAGGAGGAAATGAAAGTTTCATTTGATCTGAAAATGTATGTTATTTGCCAGACTGTAGTCATTCAGAGAAAATTACCACAGGTGTAAATAGTAGAAAAAGGATAAGGAAAGCAGCTGAAATTAGCAATTATGCAACTCTGAAAAAGCTTCATTATTTAGCAGCTTGAAAATGACTTTGTATATCATATGACTAAGTAATGCTATAAAGCATATGCTTTTTTTAAAAAAAATCTCTTGATAAAATAGCTGAATGACAAAACAAAGCATGAAGATTTGGTCAGCAGTGAAACTACCTCAGTAGGAACATCATGTGAAATGAGGTCAACAGTTCCACCACCAGTGCCTCTGTCTTTAGTTACGCCATCAACACATGTAAGAAGATAGTGAAGTTTCAAACAAGTGAATCGGGTAGAGCAAAAAAATGTCATTCTGCAGTCAGGCCTGGAATCAGCTACTCATGTATTTGACATGAGCATAACATATAACAAAACACATTTGAAAGGATGCTTGAAATTAGATGAATACGGTATGTGAAATCCTAAAGGCTAAAAAAAAATTTCAGCAAAAGATGTAGCCACTGAATGAAGTAATTAAATTATTGGCCCATATCCCCTTTAAACATAGAAGCTAATGTGTATTATTTCTAAATTTACATGCACAACTGCACATTCTATGCAAATCTCTGCCCAATTTTGGATCAACTGAAAATGGCCACCCTTGGGACGTAAAACACTCTGACAACATGGAAGTGACAGAGATTTCCCCAGCTGAAGAGGAGAAAAGTCCCAAGGGACCATCCTTCCTCAAAGACAACATCAGATACCAAAGAGTTCTGCTTGGAAACATCCTTACTGCTAGTTTTAGAGGCGACAGATGTATCAGCTTCACTAGAGTGCATTGTCCTTTCTCTAGACTTACCCTTGTGGTTTGCCTTAGTCTTGCCTCAAACCCCAGTTGTAAACTGTTTCTGTGGGTAAACTGTTGCAACATGTTGGATAGTACAGCCTTATACCTTATCTACAGCTACGTCTCCTGTTATTCCTCAGATTAATCATCCTACCCTGAAGTTCATTTGCAAGATTCAGTAACAAATAAGCCATTTCCTTATAGGTTGTGCTGTTGAATCAGTGGCAGACCCCATCCCAGGGGGATATAAAATTGATATCAAATATGCCCACCATGACAGAGAGGTTGCCCAGGTGGGTGCGTAAACAAATAGGTCAAACAACTGAAACTATGTCAAGACGTGGAAAATTCCCAGTCACTTATCCCGAGGAGATCTCAGGCCAGATACATCCTCATGAACAAAGGGTCCTCAGCCACAAATAGCCAACTTGAAGGGATTACTGGGTTTTCCCCAGGTTGAGCCACTCCGACTTTGGAGAATCCTACAAGAGCAAGGCCCATTTACATGAACCAATGATGCAAACCATCAAGCTGCTATTGTTTGGCATTTTTCCTTCTATTTTGGCCATTGTTCTCCTTGGGAGACAGCCTGCCCTTGAGGTGCATTCTGCCCTATAAGTAGTCCCCATTTTTAGGGTCTCTTCGGAGAACTCCCCGCCACACTAGCAAACCGGCACTCTGTTAGTCAAGTGCTCCCCTCAGCCACTACCTTAGCTAAGCTCCATCCTTCTTGCTGCTTCCCAGACTGAAGACTTCTGGATAGGTACAGTATCACCACCTCTACACTATCTCCGATATATCCCTTATCAATTTTCACTTCTTTCCCTTCTTGATAGGCCTTGTGTGCATGAGTGAGTGATTATGTTGGTGCATGACAGCATATTTGTTAATAAAATCCATTTGTTAGTACGATTCTCTGGCTTTTTTCTTGGTCTGACCCCGTAAAAATTGAGTAGAAGATCCTGCTGGGTTACCCCGCCCCTCATTTGCTATAGCCAGCATTCCGCTAATTTCTCCAATCTTTGCAGTTTTGGAGCAAATTAAGGTGTCCTCCAAGGGACTTCCAGAAGCTGGGGTAACAGTGCCCAGTAGTCCATGAGCCTGATACTGCATTGAAACAGGCTGAATGTTCTGTATGCATTTTATAATGATCAATTTCCACATTGTTTTTAAGTGCTATGCCATGAAAAACAGCATTTTAAGATTGCAACAGTAAACAGAATTACAAGAGCTTAAGAATAACTCAATTTATTCCTAGGACATGTGGCAATCATCCCTTTTTTTTCTTCCTTTCCTAGAAGTGAGAGGATAGAGATTTTATTTCTAAGGGAAACATTTAGTTCCATTAAAGAAAGAGATCTTCTGTAGAGACATTTTTGCAAAATTCAATTTTAATGAGATTTTCTTCTGTAGGCTTTAGGAGATTAAGTGCTGTTGAAAGGATGCCATTAACTAATGCAAACAAATTGCTGCCAGAATTCTTACTGTTTAAAGTGTAGGCAGGTCATGTCCAATAAGTGTAGTTGGAAAGTGGTCTAGATTAGTCCAGAGATTACCAGAGGTGGAGCCAAACAGATCTGATTTTCTGTTTCTCCTACTTATCTTCTTATCTTGACTTGAGAACTAGGTATCTCTTTCCTGAAATTAACCAGTTGCTATAGGGTTATTTCTTACTTTCCATTAGAACACTGCTAATAAACAATACATTCTAGACGTTGTTGTGGTCAAGAAGGAGAGAAAAAAATTTATGCATGCATTTGCTATTTTTAAAAATACACACTTTTCACTTCAACCCTATTTCAAGGAAAGAATGAAGGCAAATATATAAGACGTCTCCAGACATAGCCTGGAGATGGATGAAACTGGGAAGAGAGAATGAGTATTTCTAAAATGTAACTTGAAAAGTTATCATTATTTTATAACTTATCCCAGTACTAAATAAACAGTCTCTCAGCTTATTTTAAGTGCACAATTTCAGAACTGTAGGGTGGTGGTGGGAGTTCTAAATAATCAATTCAAAGTGTGGTTTATGACACCCGATGCGGTTTGAGAGAGAAACCTGAAGCCCTGAGATAAATACAAGATGTAGCCAACATATAATAGCGATGGGCTATGGGATTAATACAGAATTTCTCCTTGAAGGTGTAGCTCTCAATACACTAAATAAAGCACGTAGAGGGGTTGCTCATATATTTTAAAAAAAAAACTAGCTGGGAAGTCAAAAAGAAAAATTCCATCTCATTGAAAGCAATGTTTGTTAAAGCATACGGAGCAATACCCCTATGTAAATTTACTTAGAAGATTGCATTTCTTGCATTCCCAACCCTATCCTAGTTAAAACAAAAACAAAAACACACACACATACTGCTTGAGTAGAAGAATTGAATCACCCTCACACAGTGCATATTTGTATTACATGCCAGTCCTAGGAAACTGAGCCAAATTCAACTTCATTGAGCAAATGCTACTCCTACTGCTTGCCAGAGACCTAACAAAGCTACCACAGTTATCGCAAAACCAAACACACCTGCCTTTATATCTGCCTCTTCTTTTCAGAGTTCTGCTTGACTTCTTTTAAAGGAGCAATAACATAATAATCAATAAAACACTATAGGTCAAGAAAAACCTAGTCTTCCCAGGATGGTACACACAGTGGACCAAAAGTAGTTTTAAAATATTGTTTATTCTGAGCCCCAATCCCAAAACCATGTGGGAAAGTAATTTTGTAGTTTGTTTGTTTTTTACTCCCCATATCTAATAACAATGAGTTAGCAATTCTACTGTACATGCAAGAGCATATGGGCCTCATGTTGTAAATAAAAAGGAAATTTAGAAGACAAAATAGGGAAGGAGAAATAGTCTTTTATATATTCTAGTTAAAAAATAAAAATAGCATATGGGTTCTTAATGTACAAAAGGTTAAAAGAGAACAGGAGCAAGTTTGGCAAGCTAAAATACAAATACAAAATATATCAAAATATACTACAATACCACAATGAAGCAGTATATGATACAAACTACAACAACAGCCAATCAGAGCAAATCAGGAAGTAAGTGTTCACTAAAAGAATGCCACTCTTATAGAGCCTTTACAACTGCTTCCAATAACAGTAGCAGGTGAAGGTCCTCTATAACACCAATAGACCAATTAACTCCATAATGACTAAAGTTGTAAGTCTTGTCAGTTCCAACACCTCAGTGAGCCATGCTGTGAGCATGACAACACTTTGCTTGCGAATCCCTATCTGCAAAAGTTGTCTCTTCCAGGGTTGCCAGATTGCCATATCGCAGGGAATGGTCCTGAACTTCCAGGTTGCATGGGTCATTTCCAGGAGGGAGATAAGTTAGCTGCCCAATTTACTGGGTGGCACTTTTGCAGCTCAGGCTAGCATTGGTGGTGGTGGTGGTGCTGCTGCCTCCACAGCGTCCCCCAGGGCTGTTCAGTTGGCCTGCCATGCCATGCAGCTTCCCAGCCATGTGCTCAGCCCTGCTGGGTACTTCCTTATACCCAGCAGCCTTTGTGCAACTGGAAAAAGCTCCCAGCCAATCAATTCAAACCTTGGCTGCTTCTGCCCAGGCCAGAGGTCTATGAAGTTTTCCCTTTGGTCCAGGTACTTTGTATGTAGTTGGCTCTCCTTTCCCCAGAGCTCAGTTCTTCAGTGCGCATCATCCCTCCCATCCCTCTTCCTTTTCTCTTGTTGTATCCTGTGAACTGTAGTTAGGTTGTGTCTTTGCCTTTTATTGTCACAACTTGTAAGGTGGTTGGCATGGGTCCTGCATCTGGGTCTGCTATATCCCTAGGTCACTGGGGCCTGGGGATGGAGATGGTTGCTAGGAGGGCAGGGTCGGCAGCAGACACACGGCACGGATTGGGCGTCCACATCCCTGCACTACTGGAAGGTCAGGTGGTTCACACCTGAGTGCAGGCAGTCCTGGCTTTGGGTTTTCAGTTTCATTGGTCAACAGGTGGGTTGGCCAATGATGGGATCTGGACCCATGCGCAATCCAACCCTGTTTTTGCTGTAACTAATAAAATTGTGGCCTATTCTCATCTAGCTTCAGTGTGTGGCCCGGTTTATTCTTTGCGCTACACGTCTCAGCTTTGAGCATACAAGGGGGCAAATCCTTCAACTTGTGGGAGGAGCTCAGCTCCAGAAAAGATGAAAGGGCTGTGCCAAAAGCTCCAGCTCAGCCAGAAGAGCAGCAGCAGCTTGTTACAATTTCCCAGAGATACATTGATTTCTTGGTGCTAATTGAAAAAACTGGCCAGGGGAGCAGGATCTCCATCTGTCTATCTGTCTGTCTCAGGGTCTTTCCGCATTACACTGTTACAGTGCTCTTACTCCACCTTAAATATCTTATGGAATCTTGGGCTTTGCAGTTTAGGGAGAGACCTTTAAAATTCTCAGCCTCAGTAAACTACAAACCCTAGATTTCACAGGATGTGGAAGGTAGAATACTAGCACTATAACAGTCAAAGGCCCTCTGTCTTTCTCTCTCTGTATCTCTATCTTCTTTGTATACCCATACACACGCACACACACACACACACACACACACACACTGGTTGCTTCTTCCTTCTCTCCCAGTCTTTGCGATACCAGAATTCCCTTTCTGCTATAATTGCATCCAACTTCTGACTAGAAGCAAGTAGACTAGATTAAATGTTTCATATCCCATCTTCCTAAATAGGTGAGAAGGAATAATCCCCTCATTTCATCTTGATCTGGGCACAGTCTCTTTAGCTCAGATTTAGCTAAGATTTCTGTCTTCCTTTCCAAACAGGAAAATATGTCTATGTTTGGGAATGTGTTTGAATGGCAGTGTGTGAACCACTGTGGTTCGTTAACGCATAATGCTTAATGACATCCCTCATTCTCAGGTTTTGTCCTGGAAACCTCAGGCCTGGGATGATCCTGAACTGGCAGCTAAAATCTCTTCACAACTTCCCATGGTATGGGGGGACTTAGTGGAAAAATGGAATTTCAGTTATACCCACAAATGTACTGAACTGTTTATTTTAGCTTATTTTAAATTGTTTCAAACAAACTTCAGTATTTCAAAGAAACAGCTACCACAGTGTTTTCTGGTTCTTCAGGGAATCCTGAGAAGGTGTACAACATTCCTCTCATGTATTTTTTTCTAAGAAGAAATTACATACAGGCTGGAAGAGTGATTTCTCTTCTGAAGTTGTCATTAGGAGTTTAGAACTGGATACACCGTCAGCTGGATGCTGGAGCAGAATTTTATGCATGAAGAATATGGAGCATTTAGACCTTTACATGCAGACAAGAAGCTGGAACTGAAGAGAATCCCAGCCTCCTGAGAACAATCCAGTGTGCTGCTACATGCTGGTTAATGGTTCCAGTAGCCCTTTCACACTATACAATTATAGCATTATGATTCCACTTTCACTGCCATGGCGATGAATTCTATGGAATTTTGGGATTTGCAGTTGGGGAGAGATAATTGGAACTCTGCCACAGAGCTCCTCTAGTGCCTCACCAAACTACAAACCCCAATATTCTATAGGATGTAATCATGGCAGTTAAAGCAGAATCAGTGGCCATTTCCACCCTACACTGTTATTGTGTTATTATTCCACTTTCAATATCCTGTGGAATTCTGGGGTTTGTAGTTTACTGAGGCCCAAGAGCTCTTGACTGAGAATTCTAAACGTCCTCATTAAACTGCAAACCCCAGGATTCCATAAGATGTTGAAAGTGGAATAATGACACTATAACAGTGTAGTACAGTAAGGCCCATTGTGTGAGGTTAAAGAGCCTCAGGTTCCACGATAGTACTCTGAAACGTAACAGCCTGAATACATCTAATTTCATGAATTTTGGGAACTAAATTGGGTCAGAACAGGTAAGTATTTGGGTGAGAGGCTGGCAGAATACCAAGTGGGACAAGGAAAGAATCCTGCCTGTAAATCCTGCCTGTAGCTCTGTATGTTTCAGTCAGAGTTGACATTACTGTGTTAGATGGACTAATGACTTAACACAATATAAGGGAATTTCATTATGTTCCACTCCCTATGTTACTGTAAGAGTGATTTGATCTATGATTTTATCATCACAATGGCCAAAACTAGCAGGAGATCTGTTCTGTTTCTCTACTCATAAACCACAGAAAGAATCCAGGGATTTCAGGAGGCAGTCAGCTCCATTGGGTTCAGAATAATGATCAACCAACTGTAGTTTGTTTAGCTGCTTCTACTGCAAGTGGGAGTGAGCAGCCGACATACATAAGTATGCTGCCTGTACATGTGAAGCCCATGGACTCTGGCTTTTCATGATATGTTACTGGACCATTGTTACAAATTCAGGAGTAGCTGTGTTGGCCATTCAGCAAAATCCAGCAAAATCAAAAAGAGTGATGCCTTTATTGGCCAGCCAAAATGCACAAAATACATCATGCAAGCATTTGAAGCTCACTGGCTTCTTCCTCAGGCAAAAGATGTTTTAAAAGCATACAGGAGAAGAAAGGTGACAACGGTAGAGTCACAGGTCTCTATCAGATGTTCTTTCTATTGTAGTTAGTTCAGTTGTTCTGGAGAGATCTCAATGTAGGCAAAGACCACTCCCTTTCTTGGCCATGTGAGGATCAGAGACAAATGGCAGTAAAAGGGAGGTAATAAAACTTTAACTCCATTAGCAGCAGAAAAGTAACTTCCCTTGAGACCAGGTTGTTTGTGAGAGGCTAAATGCCCCTTTCTAAAGCAAAGAACACTGAATTTCTCAAGTACCTATACTGTTACATCTAGAAAAAAACTTTTGAGTGCTGTATAGCTAAAACCTGCTGATTGGAATCCAAATGAAAGAGTTTTGCCTTTGTTGGAGGTAAAAACATCAAAGAGTTAAGTCCCTGTCCACTACCTCCCTCTTCTTAAAGTTTCCTCTGATGTGGCAAAATTCAGTATTTTCAGATCCAGGAAACATATTTGCGATAATCATTGTCAAAACAGTTCAACTCATGTCTTCATACGAGACAGAACAGAGCTTCCATTCAACATTAGTAGTCTATTTTTTAGGGATGGCCCAACCAAATCCTCTAATCCTGGGCAAGGATTTGAGATTCCCAAATCCGAATCCCTGTGCCAAAATAGGCAAACCAAATCTTTCAAATCCGCCAACAAATAGATTGTTGGAGACTGGGATGCCTGAAAACCAGGGAGACCGGGACACCTGAAAACTTGGGAGATTAGACATACAAGGGGAGATAGCAAGTAGGTGAGTTTTTCCCTTGGAGTAATAATGGCCTTTGCTAACAATTTCACAAATTACATCTGGGGTTGTATTGTAAGATATTTAAATTGAACATTTCATATTTAAGTCCAACACTTGATTGGAAGGTAGGGGCTTGAGATTTCAAGGACAGCTGAGAGATTCCTTTGCATCGCTCCTGTGCAAACCTCTTTCAGACACAATTCTGGGGGTTCTAGTATTACAAGGTGTCACAGCCTTCTCCGCCAAAGTGTGCTGGTGAATCATCAAACTACAAACCCCAGCATGCCATAAGGAGCTTTGCAAAGATAATCCAGTTTTGACCTGGATTAGCTCTGTACTGTAGTGGTCCTGTTTACACAGGCAGGAAAATGCGGGATTAATCCACATTTTCCTGCCTGTGTAGAAAGGGTCTTCGTCTCATTTTCAATCTGTGGACATCCTGAGGCAAAACTATGACAATTGTCCTGGCCAGATTTCTTCAGAGGGAGGTTTGCCCTTGCCTAGGCTTTTGCTAAGGCTGACAGAGTGTGTCTTGCCCAAGATTATCCTTCTTTCCCTCTCTTTTTAAACCCCCCTTTTAAAAAAAAAAGAGATTCAAAATCCGTGAGATTCGTGGATTCCCAGAACCTTCCAGGGATCTGGATCTGGATTCGGAAAATTCTGGATTTGTCCCACTCCTATTTTTCATCCATAGGGCTGACAAGAGGCAGAAAGCCGCCATTTGCCTCCCAGGTATCACTGTCTGCTTGCCAGGAGCCTGTGCACTGTTTTCAGGGATTCCTGGGCCACTTACCCACTTGCAGGCAAAGTGGGCATTCTTTTCTTCTGGTAGGAACAATAGACTAAATATTCATTCCGGTATGCTGGAGGAGAATATAAGGGCTCTATGATGCTGCCTCGGCCTTCAGTTGTTGGATACTTTTTCATCCACTCAATCTACGTCTGGATCATGATAGGCTATTGTATATGTTGTATATGATCAATCAGGTTTTGTTACAAGTTTGTAGGGCTTGATGTGCTGTGGAGCTAGATCCATTTCTGAAGGAACATGACCTTTCATGCTGATCCTCTTCCTGGGTTATAAAGGTCTCTGTAAGGGGACCTTTGGAGGGTATATGCTAACTGAGCCAGGCCAAGCTCTCAGGACCACCCTCGCTCCTAGTGGCCTGGAAGCCACACAGTGGCTCATGTCTATGTGGATTTCACATGTCATTCTAGAGTAGTCTTCTCAGCAGGTGGGCCAAGTGGGTTGGATTTATTGGATAACCAGACTCATTGTCTGATAGCTGAATCTCTTGCCTCGTGCCAGGCCAAGCCTGTAAGATTTTAAAAGTGATTGCCCATTCCTTCCCAGTATGTGGTTTCTATGATATCATACCATTCATCTTGCCAAATATTCAAGCTGGACCAGCAATCATGGTCCTTTGATACCACTTCAGTTGCCATGGCTGCATCCTATGGAATCCTGGAATTTTTAGTCTGAAGAGGGTCTCTGAAAGACAGTTCTATTATACCTCACAAAACTATCCATCTGAGGATTCTATAGGATGTAGCCAATTAAAGTGCAATCAAAGTGCTATAACTGTGTAGTGTGGAAGATATGCTGAGGAGGGCCTGCAGAATGGTAGGAATAATGTTGTCCTTTAGATATTGTTGAATTGCACCATTGCTCAAATGAGTTCCTCACTTTTGGCTTTGCTGTCTAGGGCTGCTTGGAGCTTCAGTTCAAGCACTTTGGAAGGGCTGCATATCTATTACTGGTCTAAGAAATAGTTAAGGCCAACAAAAGTGGTTCTAGGAGCAGCAGTACTGTCATATTCTTAGTGTGCTATCTCCCAGGGAGAGAGGATCTAAAAAAATCAGAGCAGAAAGAAGCAAATCAAATCCCTGCTTCCATTTAGCCTAAGTCTGGGTCATAGTGATGCAGAAGTATTGCCAGATGATTACACATAGTGAACTAAAAATGCAGTATTTTCTATACCATGGGTTTATAGTCGTTATATCTTCCTTGATAACTCCTTTTTCAAAAATGCTATTTCCTGTTTTGAGGTCTTTTCTCTCTCTTCCCCTCTCTCTCTCACACATACCCCCTCCTTCATATTGAGCCTCATATGATTAACAACACATCAAATGTGTCTCCTCCTAGCACTAAACACACACACACGACATATGGCTCCAAACATTGTATGATCAGATGTAGTCCTGTAGGATTTGAGAGATCAGGCAGCTCATCTGTAATTTTTATACAGCTGGTGCAGCTAATCCCTTGGCTTTCAGCCTGTTTATTGGTCTTTTCATCTTTCTGCATTTTTAGCAGAGATATGTTTTCAGTTCACTGTGGTCATAATCCACATATTGCAAGATACTTTCCAGTTTATACAAGGAGTGGCTTTTCACTGTTATGAACATATGTGTATAATTTTTGTCTGTCATTACATTTTTACCCCACCTTTCCTCTAATGTCTTCAAGATGGAGTACATAGTACCTTCACCATAATTGTTTCCTCATAATGCTGTGAGATAGATTAGCCTAAATCTACTTTTGGCTTACTTCCTGGTTAGAAAAAAAAGGCCTTTCCGTCTAAAACAATCTAAGGGAGAAACCAGCTAAGGCCAGCATCTCATTGGTGACATACGCAGATGTAACTGGGCATCAGAGCTGTGTATGTCCCTTTTCAGACCTTGCAGAAGGAAGTATCCAGTACCTCCTTCTGCAGAATCCCTTCTTGGTGTGCAACAACAGCCGGGGTGCCTTTGGGAACAGCCCCATCTCTCCAGCCACTGATCAGCAGTAGTGTTCTGCTCACCCTTGTTCAGGTGTTCTTGAGCACCAAAGGAGGAAGGAAACTGCTGTTCCTGCCATGCTCAAAGGAAGCTACAACTGAGTCAGGAACATCCCACAGTTGATAGCAGTCCCCTGGCTGTTGCTGCACACTGGAGAGCTGAAGTAGGGGAGAGCATTCTTCCATTGTCTCTGCTGTCTCCTCTAAGTAGGCCACTGGTAGGGTTGCCATATTCTATTTCCTAAAATCTAGGCATTTAATTTGCATGTTATATTAACTATTCTACGGGTGCAATTTATTCCAATTTGCATTCTGTTATGATTCTGTGACTGATTTGTTGCATTTCAACCTGTGTTTCAACTTTCATAGCATATTTTAGGTATAACTGAGAGAATCATTACGAAGTGCTGGACTTGAAACAGAAAGATGCAGGCTCAAATCTCTGTCTGGTCATGGAATTATGTAACCATGAGATTACGGGCTACCACTACCTCTCAACAAAACTACTTTACAGGATTGCTGTGGAGGTTAACAGGGAGACGGAAACCATGTGGGCTTGCACATTCCTGATATGTTACTGATTTTTTAAAATCATTTTGTATACTCAAGCAATTCTAGCAGTATTCTCATCAGAAAACACAAACATACATGCAATCCACTTTTCAGTGGTTGCAAAAAGATACACTCTCATGAAAATACCACAGGAGGCCCAGACTGCCATCTGATTCACAGGGCAAGATGGCAGAAAAACTAAGGACAAACAGCAGTAATGGAAGGGAAAAGCATGGCTTGATTTCCTTCAGAGATAAAGAATGAATATTTTATTATAACTAAAAGACAATGAACTATCTTTCACTCATTTGATTTCTCATCAAAATTTACATGCTAAGCAGCTCATCTGTGCTAGGATGTCTATTCTCCCATCTAATTGTTAATACCCATTAAGATAAAGATAAATGTTTGTGCTTCTTACATTTACATTCCCCCACACTTCACTAATGACAGATCCTGTTGTTTTTGCTGCAAAAGACTAACACAACTACCCCCTTGAGAACTTTGAAAGGTATTCCTTGGTGCAAGAAAAAGTTCTTTTGAAATGAGTGCTTAACCACTATGGAAGATGTGTTCCCCCATGGCAACATCATCCTTGTACTTCTTCCTGTCAAAAATCCTCACTCTCATAGCTGTGGAGATTTTGTTTTCCCCCAATTGAGTTTACATGGTATTCCTTTCTTGGGCGCATTTAACTTAGTAGAACATATACGTGAGTGAGTTGCTCAAGTGCCCATGCTATACTCTTAAGACAAATAAATGTGTAGTTAGACCATTAAAAAAAGACCTTATCTTTTATTTATCATGGTTTGGATCTGTTTCCCAAAATTCTAAAGATTTCCATCATGATTTTCCCCTCGCCTTTCCCAGACCCTTCATTCTATCATGAGGTGGCCACCTCAGAGACCAGAGCAAAGCAGTGATGTAGACTCGAGTCAGTGGACTTGAAGTCAGACTCAAGTCGCTGAAGTGACTTGACTTGGACTTGATATGGCAATAAATGGTGCCCTGATTTGACTTGTGGGTTGGGACTGGGTTGAGGTCTGTTCAGCAGTCTGTCCTCCCTGCATATCAGAGAAGCCTTCTAAAACTTTTCCTAACAGCAAAAGGCAAGACTCATCCCCAGAGCTCAGGAAAGGATCCTTCTCTCTAAAGCTTTTAAATCTTCAGTAACGGGGAGTGTGATAATGGGGCTTCCCATTATCTAGACTTAGCTAAAAGGGGGACACTTCCCTCTTCAGGTAAACCAAGGGTTAATAAGGTGTTGGGATTAGATTACATTTTAGTGTGTGGTTAGCATCATAGGTCATGTGGGTCACCATTATAGGTCACAGGGTAAGACTTGACCAATCAAAAAGGAAAGAGGTGAGCATCTTCAGGATGCTTCCAGATGCTTCCAAGGAAAAGTTATAAAACTTCTTGCGAGGCCATGTGGCTGGGAGATATCAAAGGGACAACAAAGAAACAACAAAGGAACTGTCAGTAGCAGGCTGAGGCCTAGCCTCACCTCCTGGCCCCTTCCTACTAGAACATCTAAGCCTAGGAACAACTGTGAGTAATTAGAAATAGTTATCTAGTCGCGTTAGGGACTTTTCTGTTATTTTGGAGGCTGGCTGATCTAAAGAATGTATCTGTGCTTTTATATCTGTTCTTTTGTAACTACTTGTAACTAAGCATGCCTGGGAGGAGGGAGCTTCCCATGTGTGTTAATTTGCCTTGTTTATTTGCATACCTTTAATAAATACTTTCTGTAAAAGACCCTGTTTCTCTCCTTCCCACACCAAAGCTAGGTAGATTGGGGGAAAAGGAAGATCCTTAAGCTTAGGGATTGATATGTGCTGGATAGTGTCCCATTGTACTTTCCAGGTATTATTCAGAATTCAATGGGTGGTGGCAGCAAAGATTAATAGTAATCACGAACTGGAATGTACATTCCAGTTTCACAGACTGGAATTCTACATTTCAGTATCACAGGGAGTAAGAAGGATCCTATTCCCCACTTCTGAAAAAAGCTTCCAGCTTCAGAAATGGGAAGTAAGAAAGATCCTATTTCCCACTTCAGAAACTGGCTCCCAGACTTGAGACTTGACTTGAGACTTGAGGGTAGAGACTTAAGACTTGACTTGAGACTTGGAGTAAAATACATCACTGGAGCAAAGAAGCAATGATATGCACTGCCTCTCTCCACCTGGAAGACCTCAGCAGTGCTTCCTTGCCTCTTTCCATGTTCCTGCCTTGCCTCACTCTTGCTACTCTCATGCCTCTGCAATGCCTTCTTCTCCTGTTCTTTGCACTCCACTGCTGCAACTCTGGTCCCTTCCCTCATCTTGTGACATCACATCTCTCTTCATTGCCCTTTGTCCCTTAGCATGCCTGTCTCTCTTGCTACTGGCACCCTGTCACTGCCGTTCTCTCTTTTCCCTCCCTCCCTCCCTCCCTCCCTCCCTCCCTCCCTCCCTCCCTCCCTCCCTCATTTCACTTCCCATTTTCTCTTACTCACTGTCTCTCTCACCTCACACCCCTTCAGTGTGCAGGAACTGGTTTCTCTGAGCATATGCAGACTTCAGACAGTGAAGCAAGTTTTTGCCACGCCAGAGGTTTTCAGTGAAGCAGGAAAAAATTCCGGAGTCTCATTATGTTAGGCTTAGAGGCAGATTTATTGCTGCACACTAAGATAAGGCATTCAGCAAAACATTCCAGAAGCAATTAATTAAGGAAAAACATAAGAAGATAAACGGGCAGTATCTCCCCTTACAAGGCATAAATTGTCAGCAGCATGACATGACCAACTAGGAAAACCTAACTGGTGACTTGCAAAGGCAAAAACCAGCCTTTTTAAGTCTCACCCTGAACAAGTGGGATGACCCAATCAGTGTTCTGGCGTGTGGTCTTCCCCAGTACACATGTTATAGTCATAACATTCCTGATAACCTTGCACCTGCTCATCTGGCCACATCACCTCTTCCTCTGCTGTCCACTTAGAGGAAACCATGCCTGACTCAGCATAAATCCTTGACACACCTCCCTTACTTCTTGCCATTCACTACCCATATTGCCTGCTCTCCTGTTTTTCCTACTCAGTTCCTCACCTTTCTTCATGCCTTCACACTAACCCCTCCCTTGCTTATTGTACTCTTCCACTCACACAGTTTGCTCTTCTGTCTCTTTTGCTCCTCCCTCGCCTCACTACACATCCTCACAGTGCACCCTTCACTTGCTTCTTGCATGTGCACCACACATTATTGCTTCCCTTATACCTGGAATTCCTGGATGGACTTGTTTCTTGCAGGAAAAATTATCAGAAGGGTGCCTCCATGTTTACTGAATATTTCAGCTTCTATAAAGGCTATACAATTATTTTTTTAAAAAAAATGAAAGCATGGAATCTGTGAGAAATGATGATCCAAACAGGATCTTGGTGACATGCCTTGAATCTGGATAAAAGCTGGCTGTCTGGCGGTGGGGAGTATGGGAAACCTAGCTAGTAGAGACATGTTTTGCCAACATGATGTAGGATTTTGGCCTAAGCTAATAAAGATGCCTCATCATATTCACTATTCAGCTGTTTCTTGAGTAAGAGATATGAGGAATCAGGGTTTATAAAATGCAACACCATACATGTCCCTTTTTGCAGTCCTTCCCTCCAATGTTCCCCAGAAATTACTGAGACACACAGACAAAAACAAATGTTGCTGTGTGCCTTAGTTCAGACTTATGGTGACTTAAGTTGGACTTATCACAGAGTTTTCTTGGCAAAGCTTGTTCAGAGGAGGTTTGCCCTTGCCTTCCACTGAGACAGAGAGTGTGACTTGCTGAAGGTCATTCAGTGGGTTTCAATGGCCAACAGGACCCTATTCTCTCTGTGTTCAACACCCAAACCACTACACCATGCTGGGTCCCAAAAATAAATACAGTGTGGATAACATTAAAATGTCATCAGAGTAAAATATCAAGTTGATAATATATCTCCCATTGGGGTATGGCCAAAGACCCTTCCTGTGACAATGAACTCCTTGCAAATAGTATGACTCATTACTGAGCTGGGACTCTCTGTAGCTCTGTACTGTGATGTAGGGACTCATCACAACATTATGGCAACAGCTCACATGGGAAGTTGCTCTGTACATTACAAGAAAGATGAGAGTATTCATTTGTGGAAGCCTGCTTTGGTGGGGAGCCTCATGGCAATAATACTGTGTGTTCTGGCCCTAAGAAACTAGGACTCTCTCCAACAGGCATATTGTTCAGTAGGCAGAGCTTCCTAAAATAAACTGAGTATTGAGAAATATATAAACAAACACCTTCACTTTTTAAAAATGTTCCACTGATGAATGAAGCAATTCCCTACTTCAGTTGCAATATTAGGGTTTTAGCACTCTGGTTCAAGCTGGCAGACCAGAGTACAGCTGAATGTATAACAAAGTTGGGTGTTTTAAAAAGTGTGCTGTATTTTGAGTTGTAACAGAGTGGATGGAGCTCTGTTTATTGCTTTACTGCTGTTCACAAAAGAGATTTGTGGAAATGCATCTCCAAATGAAGCAAGACTTAAATTGCAGTGGGTTCAGTCAACTGTTGTTGACTCGATCAAGTTGGCTTCAACTTTTGGCAACCCTACAGATCAGAGACTGGCAAGACACCCTGTCACCTACAGCCCTGCTCAGGTCCTACAAACTCAGAGCTGGGGCTCTCTTGATTGAGTCTATCCACCTGTATTAATTTTCTTCTACATCCTTCCATTCTGTCAAACATTATTGTCTTTTCTAATGAGTTATGTCATCTCATGATATGGCCAAAGTACAATAGTCTCCATTTAGTTTTTTTTTGACATCCAAGGAGTTAGGCTTGATTTGCTCCAGTTGTTTGCCTTTTTGGCAATCCATTGTATCCATAGATATCCTCCAGTCCCACATTTCAAATGAGCTGATTCTCTTCTTGTCAGCTTTCTTCGCTCTCCAGGCTTCCCAACCATACATAGAGATCAGAACTAATGATGGCATTAGTTATTCTGACTATGCTATTCAATCATACTTATATTTTTATACTTGAGGATCTTGTCTAGTTTCTTCAGAGCTCCTGTCAGGGAACTGGTCTCCATGCAAAGCCAAAAGTACACTGGGACTGTAACCAATAAAGCTGTAACCTTTTTCCTCATAGCCACTCGCTTCCCATGGTTAATGTCCTCTCTCAGGCCATTTCTGCTCTGCACTAGCCTGTTATAGTGCTATTATTCTACTTTCAACATCCTATCTTATAGAATCCTGGGGTTTGCAATTTAGGGAAGGGGCTCAAAGGCCCCTCCCTAAACTGCAAACCCCAGGATTCCATAGGATAAGATGTTGAAAGTGGAATAATAGCACTATAACAGGCTAGTGCAGAAAATGGACTCTGTCTGGGCAGTCAGTCAATGCCTCTCAGCTGATAATGCAAACAACAAGCAAATAGTTCAAGACATGTTTCCTTATTTTTATTTAGCAAGCAAACAGACCAGAGACAGAAACAGAGTACAGCAAAATTCCATGCAGCATACACGGTTCCACAAACACTCAATACAATCCTAAGTCAGAGTTCAGAAACACAGCAGGAGAAATGGTCAGGTAATCACTGACAAGTCCTGGAGGGGAATGGCTGGGTTTATATAGGTCAACAGCTTAACCCAGCTGCTGCCTAATTAACTGTTTCCTATAAATTCATTGAGATCTGTGTATGCTTTCCTGTTGATGTCTACACTTAGCAAACGTGGGTATAGGTGAGTTATCTTCTGTGTCAGAAGGAGCAGGGCTTTCTGCTGGAGCTGGCACTGCCCCCTGTTCTGTCTCTGGGATTGGTGGTACTGTAACCTCTTCCTGTTCAGCAGGTCCTGGCCTGTCTACTATTTCAGTCTCCAGAGTCCATTTCTATGTCCTAAAAGCAGGGCATGGCAGTTAATGCCTTACTGATAGGGATGTAACACCTTATTACAGTTAAAGACATATAAGGAAGCCCAGCTGACCCCATTACTATCCAAACCCAAATAAAATAAATAAAATTAGTTTTAGTTATTTCCACTAGGTTTTGTGATTATTTTATTTCATATTAATTCTTCATCCTGCCTATCTCTAAAGACTCAGGACAGTGGGCACAGTTCAGGCAATCAAAATGGCAAAAGTCTTGGAATCCATCCCCAAAGAGGAATGGCTTGGGGAGCTGGGTATGATTAGCATGGAGAAGAGGAGTTTAAGGAGTTACATGATAGCCATGTTTAAATATCTGAAGCGAAGTCATATAGAAAATGGAGCAAAGTTGTTTTCTGCTCCAGAGACTAGGACACAGAGCAATGGCTTCAAACTTCTAAAAAAGAAGTTCCAACTAAACATTAGGAAGAACTTCTATATGGTAAGAGCAGTGGAATACACTGCCTCAACGTGTGGTGGAATCTCCTTCTTTGAAGGTTTTTAAACAGAGGCTGGGTGGCATCTGTCAGGAATGCTTTGATAGTGTATTCCTGTATGGCTTGATTCTTCTCCCCTGACTTCACAGTGGGCTTGTAAGAAAATCACAACAAATGGTATCACTGTATATCCAGCATAATGCACACTTGAGTCAGAACCAGGAAGAAAGAACTTCTATGAGGAGATCCTCTTGTATAGGCAGCTGAGGTAAGATAATAGCTTTTAGTTGAATGCATTATAGAATATGCTTCCATTCTGTCTTTGAGGAAGATGTTATGGCTTCTGAAGAAAAGCCATTTTATTTAAAATGGTCCCTCTTTCGTGAACATTAAACAATGAACAGCCAAAAGATATTCACTATTATTCTTTCTCTTTCTCTTTGTATCTGAGTGTAAGTTCTTGATAACATATCCTCCAATATTTCACAGATGAAAACTGGGCCACATGTGACTGAGCAACATCAGAGTGTGGTCAAGATGACCAAAGTAATCAATGCGGAGGAAAACACAAGCTGGGAGATGCTGCAACAGCCTTTGCTTGTCTGTTGGGAAAAGCAGGATTCTTCCTCTTTGCCTCCCCCCACTGAACTGAATGCAAACTACGTTAGCACTTTGAACCCATTTTTCAGCAATGGGAGTAAGTTGAGAAGTAAGTGGGACAGTGGGAGTAGACGTGAGAGATGGGCACATTTTAAAACCAGCTGAAAAAGGCCTTTCCGCACGCGGCGACGGAATCACTCCCTGCCGCTACTCATCAGATCTTCTTTGGGTCCAGTCCAGGGTGAGGAGGAGTCCAAAATGGCGGCTTCCGGTTGGTCATGGGTCACAACCAACCACTGAAGCTCATCAGCCTAAAGCCCGCCCTCTGCAGATCGCAGGCTCACATTGGAGAGCAGGCACGCAATGGCGTGTGCCAGCATTTTGAAAAACCTGAAAAATCATTTTTTTCAAAAACACGCTGGAGGACCACTTGGGGTCACTCCAGAGCAGACTGAGGTGTGGATCTACGCTAAGTAGTCTGGACCCAGTCCGCTCCAAGGTGCAGACATCCTCCATGGAGGACACACTGCACCATGTTTTTTAACCCGTGCGGAAATGGCCAAAGTGAGACAGCAAGGGATTAATTGGGACTGTCTCTGCCAAATCGGGATAGTGTATCCCAATTTGTATCACAGGGTATGTGATACTTTTCTTATGAAATCCCCTCTTGTCAAAAGGCGCAGTTGTAAACAGGGATATGTTGTGCTTTCCTCACAGTTTATCCTAGCCACTTCCCAACACAGATACTCTGGCTACAGAACTAGCAAGACAAGACAGAGAGAAAACAGGTCAGTCACTGTGGCCAGCAGAAAAGGAGGAGACTGGGCTCCGTGGGCTTATAGATGGACCAAATTTTATTATTCTATAAAAGCCCAAATGCATTTCAGCCTATTTACAAATTGCTTGGCCTTCTTCAGGGGTTGTATTAAAAACAAATACAATACAGCTCCTGTATTTGTATAAAATTTGTATAAGATTCCACTATTTATTCCTGCTTCAGTCACTGTGGTTCCATAACCTTACTGTAGTGTACACTACAGAGGAGTTTCTGGTAAAATTGCAACTTTAAGGAAAACTGTATAATCCATCAATGTCCATGTCCCAAATTCATGACTCTGCAGGCTGCATCCCTGCCTTCTGACTCAAAAATTACAGGGCTTATCAACAACTGATTGAAACACTGAAGAAGTAGTTCCAGATTTAATAACTATGAGCTATGAGATACTAGAAGGTTCAATTTAGCAGAGAGCCTGTAGGTGGAAAAAGACCAGTGCTGCAAAAATCTGTGGCCAATAGTTTTGTGAATATCCAGATACCAAATGCTAGTTGAAGTTCATTATGCAGACATAGTGATCTGTCCATAATGGAAAGAATCAGAAACAGCAAAGGTAGAGAAAGTGCTGAATCAGGGCCACATGCAGCCACCCCAGACTGTTTCAAGACCCCATCTCTGACCACTTTGGATAGTGCTGCTGCTGCTATTGTTTTTTAAAAGTGAATTGTGTCCACTTGGAAGCCTCCACCTGCTGGAATTTGTTCTTTAAACAGGTCACAGGATTGCTTTGTACTTTTTTTTTTTTTTTAAAGTAATTTTTGTAAACCAGATGTGGACATCTGCCACTTTCTAGTTTGGGAGGACATTTTCCGCAGCCTGTGTTGCTGCCAAGGGAGAAAACTGGCCCTTGGACCTGCTGAAGTTGCCTACTCTGTTAAACAATAATTAAACTTCCACATACCCTCCAACATTTCACAAATGAAAACTGAGACATGTGTGGCCAAGTAACACCAGAGTGTGGTTAATATGGCAGTAGTTATTAATGAGGAAAAACAAGCCAAGAGAGGCTACAGCGGTTTGTTTTTGCCTGAGCCAACAGGGAAGGGCAAGAATCTACCCCTTCTCTTCTCTCCCTTAATGGAGTTAATGGAGTGTATACTATATTTGTACCTTGAACTCAGTTTGCAGCAGTAAGTTGCGAAGAAAGAGGGAAAGTGAGAGGAAGAAAGAGAAACTGGGATATTTTGGAAGCAGTTGAAAAAGTGGACAACAGAGGATTAACTGAGACTGTCCAGGCCATATCTAGAACAGTTGGAGGGTATGTTTCCACCAATACAAGACTCAGGAATAAGTGGTTGTCTTCCTAGAACCTAATAAATAGAGATAACTGAGGAAGTGGAAGGTTTCTTATGCTCTTAGTTCACAAACAGGTCAGTAAAATCAGAAGAAAGCAATGGTTGCCATCAATTATCCCCAAAGCATTTTTGCAACATTGATTGTAAATCTTTGTGAAGACCTGCAACTGAACTACAATTCCACAAGAAGCTACAATTCACCCAGAGCCTACGACTGGATAAAAATATCACAGACCAGCACTGAACATCTTGACAAACTCATTAACAAAAATGAGATTTCAAGAGCCTGGAAGCATGGAGATGTCACCTCAGTATTCAAATGAGGATACAGGACTGATCTAGAGAAACAGCAGAAACTACTGATCTGTAACCAGGAAAATGCTGGGAGGCAGGCAATGTCAAATACTAATGAGAAGCAAATTATAGAGTCCTTGCAAAGTAGTAATCCAACATGGAACCATCAACATGGGTGTTAGAGGCAGGGAGGCTTTATTACAGCAGATGGCAGGGTTATACTGCTGATTGTGTCAGCAATTTAAGATGTTCTGGGAGAATACGTGAAGTGAGCCCTAATTTTGTAATGTATGTATTTGCATTTATATGTATAAGCAAATTCAATAAACTGCAGTTCCAAATATACATTGAGCTCTAACAAAGGTGGAGTGGAAAGATCTCTACAATTCTTGTCTTCCCAGCAAAGAAAACATAAATTGCCTATTTGAATGTAGTTTTGGTCCCAGATTAAGCACACTAGTTATAGTATTCAAAAACAAAGACTTGTTAGTCTTTATCAGCATATAAAGAAATCTTGTGGCACCTTTGAGACTAACTGGAAGAAAAAGTTGTGTAAGTTTTCATATACTGTTTCCTTCATCCAATGCTTCCGGATGGAGTAGACTGAGGGCTATTCTATACTACACCATTATAGTGCTATTATTCCACTTTCAACATCCTGTGGAATTCTGTGATTTGTAGTTTACTGAGGCCAAAGACCTGCCCAGCTGAGAATTCTAAAGGCCCCTCCCTTAAACTGCAAATCCCAGGATTCCATAAGATGGTCAAAGTGAAATAATAGCACTATAACAGTGTAGTGAGGAAAGGCCCTTCACCTTCAAAAACTGATGTTGCAAGCTTCTTTTTCGCAGTTAGTCTCAAATGTGCTACAAGATTCCTTTGTAAGAACACCAGATTATATTTCTGTGGAAAACCATAGGTTACCTATTTCTGCTCTGTTTTGGCTACTATTATATCATCATTCCTGCTGGAGTATCCACTGGGAATTCTCTTAACCCCATATCTATTTGGAATGTGGAGACAGGCATTCACAGAGTGATGGAAGCTGAAAGTAAACACAGTGGGATTATTTGTATGCAAGAAGGATAATTAAAAATAAAATGTCCTTTCCTTTGAACACAGTTTCCACTGTGTTTTTTATATTCTGTAGTACAAAAGGACAAATTTTATTCCCTATACTGTTTTTAGTGTAAATGACAAAAAGAAATTATAAAATGAATACAGGTAAGACAAATCGGGACATGCACACTTCTCTCACCTGTAACATCTTCTTGTATTGGTGCTTCTTCTTGTGTTGGCTTGGACTTGAGTTGAAGTTTCTACATGAATGGGGAATCCTGATAAAGCAGGATTCCTAGTCATATGGATGCTCTGACTGTGTTCAAGTAAAGATGAATAAATGCTTCTGAAGACTTCTCTGCTCTGCACAGGAAGCTGGGGATGTTAGTGGGGGCCTATCCCTCTTATGGATAATCATTCACCTTATTCAGTGCTTGTGTCTCTCGTAATTCCAGTATGGACCAGGTGCTAACCGCATAGAGGCAGTTTCAAGGCCACTATTGTCCTTCATATAACTGTTTACCTGTAAATCAGGCTTGGAACATGAACAACATTTCAAATACATTGTCCTCCAACAGCCTTTCAAACAGAGGATTGTCCTTTATAATATAGAAACCATGGCTACCCTAAACTTTGGTTACCACCATCACAATGGTACTGAGTCAATATTCCATCCTTGTTTAGCCAAGCATGAGGACAGGATTTCATGAGTTATTATTGTTCCACCATTCATGGACCTTATTCTCACATATATATTTTTGGGAACACTTTTTTTGTCTAAACTCAGTTAAAAGGAAGAAATAGATACAGTTTAAGCTGACCATGCACTGTCTTTAGAGGGAATCTAAAATAAGAACTTGACCTACTTGGCATTTATACCCTTTTACTAGAGATCACTGATCATATACAAAAAGATACCTGAGTAAATTTATCTATTTTTACCACTCTTTTGACATTATACTAGCCATAAAAAATCCCAGTAGTTTGGGATTCTTCAAAATCATATGCTGGAGTTCGAAAAACAAGAAAAGTATAAGAAACTCCACCTATAGAGCATATATGTGTGTGAGACACACACACCACAGAGAGAGAAGGAAAGAGAGATTATTTTAGTGTTAGATCAAATGAGGGGCCTGTCAGAAGAGTTCAGTACACACACACAGCCAATACTGATTGAGTGGCAGCAAGGCCATGGTGGTATTCACCCTTCAGTGGCCCATTTGTTAAAAATATGACATGGCATCTTCTTAGTCAATTATGATGTTGCATGTTGGAACATCCTAACTGCTCCATAGTCTCATTTGCCATCATGGCCCTGTCATCATGACTGCAAATGACCCTGAAACCCACCTTTAAAGCCAGTCAGCCATCCAGGGTAATGGGGGTCTGTGCTGGTGCTGAGCAGGGTGCTATGGGATCACATGATCAGTCCCCTTCCCACCTGTGAGTATCACTGCAGGACACAGAGCATCACTTACTGACCAGAGGGGGCAGGTGATATCATCCTTCAGCACCCTGCTTAGCCACAGCAGAGACCTCCTTCTCTTCTGAGGGCTGCGATAGATGCTGCTACTGTGATTGAGGAGCAACTGATTGTGCATGGGGCCAAGTCAGTGAGTGAGCAAGGCAACCTGCAAACATCCCTTGCACTGGAAGGTCAAACAGAGACAGAGTTGCCCCAGCCAGCTCATGACGGAGAGGGAACCAGCAGTGATGCAGAGGAGTTGCAGCCAGCTGTGCCCATCAGTCCTCAACCATGCAGAAGGCTGAAACGGGATGCTCAGAGAGAGGCTGCATGGACTAGGCTGAGGAAACAATAACAAGCAGCACCTGCTCATAGGGGCTATTTAAGTCTGCCAGCATGGCTGCTCCTTGTTTGCAGCAAATTATTAGCAAGCCCTCATGACCTTTGTGTCTCCTTCTCCCTGAAACCCTCTGGATGGATCTCTGCCTCCTGAACCTTTGGACTGGACCTTGACCTGGCTCGGCTTGTGTTTTCCTGGTGTTTGGTATATTCAGACTCTCCCTGAAAGTATTCCTGATCTCTCTCCTCCCTTGCTGGCTGCGGCTCAGCAGGGAGAGATTCCTGGCAAGGGCTGAAGGGCTGTTAAGGTGGTCTTTAGGGGTCAGATGGGGAGTTAATGTGCTGCTATGACATTGTGCTTATGTGTTTGATGCAATATTTCAGCCAATGTTATTAAAATTAAATTTTTTCAGGTGTGCCTCTCCCAGAA
Source organism: Ctenosaura bakeri (assembly GCA_948474755.1). Taxonomy (NCBI): domain Eukaryota; kingdom Metazoa; phylum Chordata; class Lepidosauria; order Squamata; family Iguanidae; genus Ctenosaura; species Ctenosaura bakeri. The sequence continues at coordinate 448,496 of CAOLHI010001271.1, forward strand.
GAAATGAAGAACAGAGACAGTAAAGTTTTCATTCCCCTTTTGTATTCTTTTAGTAACTTGAGACAAGATAGAAAATATACAAGATCAAATAACTTTCCCATAATATTTGAAATGTGTTTCCCTTCCTTACATAATTTCCCTGTTCTAAATGTTTTAAATTAAAATGCAAAAAGAAATCAGATACATATAAGAATCAGCCAAAACTAGAGCATATCAAATTCATTTGGCTAATTTTCATTCATATCTTTTTGAAATGAAAAGCAGATCTGAAAGATTTATAGAAGCCAGTCTCTGCTGCAGAGGAGCATGGAAAAATGGTTGCTTAACTAACAATAGATTCATTTATCTTTCACTGGGTCAGGCTCCACATAGGGCAATGGATTTATGCTCTTCGTGCTTCTTAAATGTTTATCTTATTAAAATCATAGCTACTGTGGTTATCCTCTCTTCTACCTTTATATAGTGCATTAAACACAGCTGTCCCATTCCACTAGCCCCAGTCAGACAAATGGTGATATCAGGGGCCAGCTATCCTAGACAAGTAGGAGCCACCCTCCATTTGTTTGTTCAATAGATTTTTGTCCCATCTTTCCTCCCCTGAGCCAAAAACATATGTGCATCTCTTCTTTATTGTCCTCACAATTAATAGGGGTTGGTGGCTTCGAGAGATGAATCCACTCTGAGATTTAGTTTGAGCTTTAAAGGTGCTATCCAAGGTGCTGACCCCTATCCTCTAAATAGGTTCAGGGCCTTGGATAGTTCTGACTAAAACCCAGAACTGGCTCACCACCCCAGTGGCATGGAGACCACCGGCTGTCACAATTTATCACAAAGTCATGAGGTAGATCAGACTGAGAGAGACTGTCCTAAGATCACCCAGTCAGTTTCATGACACAAGGGAATTAGAACCAAGCCCCAGTCTAGCATTCTAATTTCAGATCTACACTGGTCCTTTCTAAATGGCTGAAGTGCCTAGTCATTGATTTTTCCGATAAGAGCTATTTCTTCTTTGTGTCTCACACAAATGACTTTTCACATTTGCACAGAGACCCCAATCAGACTGTTCCAGAGCTGAGTAGCTTGGCAGGAATCCCACCCCTCTGTCTACCGCACATGTCCTAGCCTGCCAAGTTACTGTCCCCTCAGTTTTTCTTCTTCCACGGGCAGAGTGACTTCTCTTGGAGCATTCTGTGCAGCTGAGTAGTTTTCCCCTTTACTCTTCTCTACTTTTCAGACTACTTCTTTCTACACTTTCAATTTTTTTCTTGCTTATTGCCTTTCTTATTCTACCACTGAATATCTGTCTATCTCTCTCTCTTTCTGTTTTTCTGTTTACTTCAGGGGTTTCTCCTTTTTGTCTTCTCTTTTATGTTCTATACCTATCTCTTTAAATTTTGCATCTTCCTATGGGTGAAAGGTTTCTTTGTCAGAGGATCATTCCAATTGCCTCTACTGTCTTAGTGTGGGACACATAGTGCAGCAGTGCCTCGTTTGTCAGGGGCTTACTGCTCAAACCTTAAAAAATTGGGCTTCATGGTTGAAGCTGTACTGTTGGAAGAAATCTCTACAGCTCATGAATCAGACTGCTACAAATAAGAGTCTTCTCTCAGCCTCCCCAACAGCTTTGAAACTGTGCAAACAGGTTTCCCAACTGAAATCAAAGATCGCCTCAGCATCAGTACTGATGCCAATACCAGTGCCAATTACAATTCCAACAACAATTTCCTTGGAACCAGAAATGCCCTCTGTGCCTATGGAGCCCTCAGCATTGGCTACTTCCTTGGTATCAATCTCCAACCCATTAACTGCTGCTGTATTGACAGCCGGGGATTGTGTACATAAAACTTCTCCAATGCATAGGTCAAAAACTACTTGGTCTGCTGATGCTAAATCTGGGCATAAGAGAGTGTTGTCCCTGGACAGACATTCAGAATAGAGAGACCTAAGCAGAAGAAGAAATCAAAACACTCTAAGCAGTCTTTGATACCTGTTATCTACAACACCACCTGGGTAAGTTTCGATGACATAGAAGAGTTTGCAACTGACTCAGGTTACTCAATCTGCCACCCCTACAGTACCAAGTGTGTCAGCTCTCCAGCCTCTGTCAACTTCTGGAAGTGCTTCTCAATCAAAAGGTTCCTCCTCCTCCTGCTGTCTCCAGACTTCTGGCTGTTTCTTCTACTTCACACTGAAGTTCTCCTAGGCAATGACTGTTTCTGCTGTCTCCAAGACAGGGTAAATCTCCTTTCCATAGGGAACAGTCCTGTGTATCTTCACAGATATTGTACTGAAACTATTGGTACTGCAAGGATTCACTTTATACCTGTCATGCCCCTGCCCCAGGACCCAGGCAGGGCTCTTTCCAATAGCCACACCTTAGAGACAGGAGAGGGACAGTATTTACAGCAGCCTATGCAGCTGGAAAAGGGAAAGGTCAGGCTTCTGACAGTTTTTATATAGGAAGAGCTTGTTAATTAGGCCACCGCTGGGTAGGACACTGAGACTATATAACCAGAGTTCAGGACAGCAGAAAGCTGCTGGAACCTACTGACTCCACTGGTAGTGACAGCCTTCCTGACTCCTGCATTCTTGGTTCATGGTCTTCAAACTTTGGACCTTTGCCTGGACTATAGATTCTGTTCTTAGACACTCCCTCTCTGGACTATTGGTAAATTTGAACTTGGTTGCTCTTGCTACAAACCTATACTGCTTTAACAAATGCTGTTGATAATTGCTGTTATCTGTCTGATTATACAGCTGGGAAGCCTTGGCAGGCTGCCAGCACAGGACAATACTTCAGTTTCCTGCATGGAACAATACCGGCAGGAACATCTATAGAAAGAACCTCTGAGATCTTACAACTCCAGTGCTCCATCATATTGGGATTGTTAGCATTACTGAGTTTAAACACTGTCCATTATGGTATTCTCTACATCCTCGAGACTGTAGTCAGTCCAGAGCTCCACATGCTTATCTACTTTCACTTTCTCCCCAGCATTGGTCACAAATGGGTCCATCTACTACACAGAGGCACTTATTACAAGTCCTATGTCACCACCTTCAATCTCTATACCTAGGACAACAACAACTTTGTCCAGAGCTCCACCTTCTAGTGGTCATCACCTTTTTCCAGTGGTGACCTCCATCATCTATTCTGCTCTGATCCTAAGCATACCTTGCTCACTACTGCCTGTTGCTGCAGTGGTAACCACTACTCATACACTTGCAGTGCCAACCTCAGCTATGGTTCCCTCCTCCATGCATGTGTCTCAGGAAACTGTCTCACCTGCCTCCCCTGACAAGGACTATGACTCAGATCCTCCTTCTCTATCATATCCTTCTTCTCCATATGAAGATGTTTCCAGGCACTCAGATTCAGTCTTCCAGATGGTGGATTCTCACACATCTACACCAGCTACAATCCTTCCCTTGCTAGCCCTCCAGCACTTGGTTAAGCAGTCATGGCTCAAGCCAGCTTCCCTGCCACCATCCTCGCATTGTCTGGATAATCTGTATAGGATGCAGCAGAAGGGAGCTTCCTTTCTCTTTCCTCATACTCCAATTAACTCTTTTGTGGTTGAGGCATCATGGACTAAGGGTGGTAAAAGGTCACACTCAATGCCTGTCAATAGGAAAGGCAGGGTTTTGGACATCTTTGGGAGATACTTCTATTCTTCAGTGGCCCTTGCCATCACAGCAGCAAACATGCAGGCATGTGTGTCCATATACCAGTGCATCTTGTGGGAGAAGATGCTAGCCTTCATACCTTACCTTCCAGATGAGCAAAGGAATGCATCTCTTCTCCTCCAGCAAGAAGCCCACTCCTTAGCAGCACAACAGATACAGTGTATTGACCACTCTGTTGACTGTGCTGCTAAAGTGATGCCAGGTGTAGTGGCACTCTATTGCTACATGTGGCTACACTCTGCTGGTCTACCAGAAGATAACAGGCATTACATAGAAAACTAGAGGAGATTAGTTTGCATCAATAGATTCCCAGGAAGCTTACTTCCACATTGGCATCAGGCCACAACTTCATAGATTTCTAAGGTTTGCTATCAGTAGGGACTTCTATCAATACAAGATTCTTCCCTTTAGATTCTAGTGTACCAAGAATCTTCACCAAAAGCATGGCAATGGTGATTTTCTTCCTCAGAACTTGAAGAGTACAGATTTATCAATTGAGATGATTGGTTACTGGTGGCATCCTGCAGAAACAAACTCTCAAAGGACTACACCAAACTGGCTCATCAAGGTGGGACACTGCATCTCATTAAGGAATTAGTGATCTAAAAGTTTCCAAGGGCATTTGACAAAATGCATTCCATGAAAGTTCATGCCAATTGAAACCTGGTAATCTTCAGGATCCCACTTTCACTAGAATCTGTGTTCATTTTAATTTTGACACAACTCCAAAGCAAAACTTGTGTTGTAGAGGTTGTAGCCACCAAAGGTAAAACTACCTTGAATCCCCAACTTGCACGACTTTTTGATCAAGCTCAGTAAAAAGTACATATGAAGAACAGTTTTTACTTGAGGCTTAGACAGGCACCAGGTAGACAGCATGATGAATGGCTCCAGATGGCCTTTGCATAAGAGGCTGCAGGAGGAACCTGTTCAGAGTAGGTAAGTGGTTTCAGGACAAGTACCTTGGTAGGAAACAGGTAAGTGGTTGCAGGGTAAGGCTGTGCTCAGAGCTGGTATATAGTTGCAGGTAGGCATGGTAAGTGGGTGCAGGTGTCAGAGTTAATAAGGAGACAGATTGAGATAATTGGACTTTCAGGGAGCAAGAGGAAGCACATAAATAAACCAACAAAGGTAAAGTGCCTGACTTTTCTTTTAGCTGAGCAGCTCATCTTCCAGCTACTGCTAAGTTTCTTTCTGGTTAAACTCTGCTGAATATAACCTCCCTATTTTTTCAGAAGGTAAAGCTTCAAGCAAGCTGCTCTGCAAGTCTGGGATAACAGCCCTTTGCTCCTCTCAGACTTAAGAGGCACTATATCATCTCTGCCTTTCCCTCAGAGTCATTCTCCAGTTCTTTAATGGCATCTTTGCCCCTCTACCTGATATGCCTCCTCCATAGGCTTTGACTGGGCTCAGCAGCTGACTCTCATCCACTATTGAGTCCAGGGAGTGGTGAGCAAGCAAAGTAGCATCTCTGGAGAGCCCACTCTTTCACAGTATGAAAAACAGCTTAGTTTATTTTCCTTCCCACAAGAGATTTTCCTTTGAGAAAATCCTGATGTGGGAAGGATAATTAGAAAATGTGCACATTCCCCTCAACATTTTGTTTGACTGTTAGTTTTTGTAGAGAACAGTCTACTTGATTGGATGGATGAAGCAGAATGAGAAAGTGATGGATATTTATAGAAATGGATTGACATGTCAAGTAAATAGATTGAGAGCTAAGGGCAGGAGAATACAATAATGATTGCAGCACTGAATATATGGTGATATAACAAATAGAACAACACATATTTTTTCAATGAAAGAACCTACTGATACTTCTCATATGAACCATTCCCAGATTTCTTAAAATGCTGTACTTTTATAAAAAGCATGAAATTGCATATGAAGCCTAACCATAGTTGCCTAGCCTAATGAAATAGCAGTGTTTCAGATTTGTAAGAATCATTTTATAAGCTTACTGTTTTATATGAGCTTAGGATCTAAATTCTCCCTTATCACTGCAATTTGCTACTTTTTGACAATCCCAGAGAATGCTAATAATAATTATTCAATGTCATTTCAATAACAGTATCTTTTCTATGCCATATTTTTGTCTTAACATCAGCAAAATGTATTGACTGAAAAACAATGAGTGGACTTAATTAATTGATTGGGCTGGTAGATGTACTTCTTATTATGATGGATTAAACATTACCTAGCTGCATATGTTGCGGTTATGTCTTGTACATATTAGACAGCCTGGTCTAATGTGTTCTCCATTCCCCTTCAGTAGTTGTTGTAGCAACCCAACCAACCTTACTCTAAATTTAGCATGTCAGAGATCTCAAGGGAAAGAGCCACTATTATTTAATCAGAACAATGAAAGCAAAGCAATATTCTTTTTCTCCAAGATTATATATGTGGTGGGGGGAGAGAAGTCAGGGTTAACATGAAGCTACTTGACAAAATAATGAGTTTTTATTGCATTTTACTCTTTATTAAAAACCAACAACAACCGTATCTATTTATTTCTAACCCAGTTACATACAAACGTCAGTCTGACTACTGTATGAGGGGCCAGTTGGTCAGTCGAGTCCTTTTTTCTCTCTCACAAAATTAATCTATACATAAAGCTGTGAAGCAACATCAGGCTCCATGAGTGCTCAGCATCCTATATTTTTCACACACACACACCCCTCAGGAAGTACTCAGCAATTGTGGTGAGCAAGAGAAATATTTATTTATTTAGAGCGTTTATACCCTGCTCTTTAGCCAAAAGGCACTCCCAACAAGGCTTACCAATTCTTAATTTGACCATTCCCTGTCCTCAAGTTTACAATCTAAAACGACATGAAATGCAAGGAAAAGGTAATGATAGCAGGGAAGGGGATTAAATCTTGGAAATGCTGCTGTTCTTCTCTCCCTCAGAGACCAGAGCAATAGCAGTTGGCATGAAAGGAGGGCCTTTCTTCAACTGCTGGAATCAAGGCACATTAGTGTTGTGCCTGATTGCCGTTTTCTCCCTCAAAGAATATACTAGTAGGAGTCAGGACACTGTATATCTGCATTGTGTGATCTCCAAGATGCCTCCAGAACCCTCCCCATCAGCATGGTGTACTCTGAACAGCTGTGTCATGTTTAATGAAGGCACCAGTTACCACTCTTTATAGCATCTCCTTTGTATCACAGCAAGGCTTGCTCCCATGATATCACACGCCTCTAAATCTCAGGATCCTGGGAAAGAGCTGACCTGGAAACCCTAGTGTAAAGTGCATGGAAAAAAACCAAACCACTGCCTGTCAGTGCCAAGTGTGAAAGGTGCACCCAAGCCTCGCATTCAAGGCCTGCCCAGCCTGACACCTCTTTGTGTTCAGGTCTGAACAGCCAGACAGATCTCTGAATCAAGCCAGGGCCAGGACAAATGGGTCTGCCTCAGTTCTCCCTCTCTGAGAACGCAGTCCCTTCCTTGCTCTTGTCCCCCCTTGGCTTCTTCCTGTCAGGACTCTCCCCCTTTGCTGCCTTCCCTAAATCTGCCCTTCTCCCAGATGTAAGGATCAGCAATGATTTATATTTTCCAAGACTGTGGTACTCTTGGCACTAAGGTCAGGATGATAGTATTGGTAGCGTGTATATTCCAGGATTCAAAATAAGATTCTGTGACACTGTTTTAAGGAACACAGAACTTCAAACATTTATTGTAACACTGTTGCTTTAAATGCGTCTTCTATCTAAATGTTTATAAACAGCACACCATTCTTCTCTCTTCCTCTCTCTCTTTCAGTTCATTCACTATCTCTTGTACACCCAATTTCTCAGTTCTCTCTCCCACAGAGCTCTTCAAGTCTCCAGCCTTCCCCAAACACACCACAAATCACACTCATCTTCAGTCACTCTCCAGACAATTAAAATCTGCTTTTTTCCTCTTTCCACCAGCCCCTCCCCTGGGCTATCCAAGGTCCCATTTCACCAACCAATCAGCTTAAACACTCTCAGTTGCCAAGGAGGCTCTGTTGTCAAGACCCCCTCCCATCAGGTTCATCACACCTAGGCATGATTTTTTGTTTAAATGGTATGAGAATGGGAATGCCTTTTTATGAAATTGGTAGTGATATGGTAGACATGCAGTTTCGGGTCAGCCTAGATGACCTCTGAGTGTGAGGGGAAAGCAGTTAATTTCCTCTGCAATTGAAGTCCCTCTGTGTTTAAAGGAGACAAAGGAACTTTGTGTAATGGAATGTTATCAGTTTGGCTTGACATGCTAGTTCTTGGCAGCATTACAGAAGATTTGCAACATTTTGTAGACACTCACTGGTGGGAACCTTAGTACTCATCAGTTTCTTTTCTTGAACATGTGATGTATTTGTACTGGAGATGTATAAATTGCTTTGAATGTAAAGAGGCAAGGCCCAGACTTTTGAGAAGGATCTCTCCGGGACATTGTGCACAATAAATCTTTTTTCTAAAACCATGGGTCTCTATCTCAGTTCTGCTACAGTGATTTCGGTTCAATTCCTGTTTTGTAAAAGTAGAGGGCTCTGTCTGGTATGGGAAATGGTGTAGGTGCAGTCCCTTGTCCTTCCCATGGTCTAAACATAAAGAAGGTATGAAAAGTAGTCTGGAGACAGGTGGGAAAGAAAGATTGTAGTGTATGTTGAAATCATTAAGGGCAAACTCAACCATTTCGGGGGAGTACCTATTTCTGAAATGAATATTAAGAATGAATCAGAAGGTTGTTGTTAATTGCCATCAAGTTAATCTTGACTTATGACAACCCTATGGATGAGAATGCTCCTAGCCCCTCTGTTATCAACTGCCCTGCTCAGATCTTGCAGACTCAGGGATGTGTCTTCCTTGATTGACTCTACCCATCTGTAATGTGGTCTTCCTCTTTTACTACTGCCTTCCACATTACTGAGAACAATTGTCTTTTCTAGTGAATCATGTCTTCTCGTGATATGGACAAAGTACAACAATCTCAGTTTAGTCATCTTGGCCTATAGGGAGAGTTCAGGCTTGACTTGTTCTAGGACCCACTCATTTGTCTTTTTTGCAGTCCATGGTATCTGTAGAACTCTCCTCTAGGCACCACATTTCAAAGGAAGAAAATCAATTAATATCTGCTTTCTTTACTGTTCAGCTTTCACAACCATACAGAGAAATGGGAAATACAATGGCATAGAGAAGCCTAACTTTAGTATTCAGTGAGTTTATAGTATTTTTGTAAGCACATTCTTCAAGTCTGTCTCTAACCTGGTATCACTCTGAGGTCTGCACTTTTATTATCAACAAAAATTTCCCCATGATAGATCAGAGAGTTCAGACTTTACCACTGAAAATTCTTGGTAAGCCTTGATAATTGAAAGCAGTCAAACTCCTGCTTTCATTGTGGAATGGCAAGATGAGAAAGGATGTTTATAGGATTAATCCTAAGCACCTGCTACAGCCATGCAGAGCCCAGGAAGCTCTTGGTTTTCCAACCAAGGCAATGAAGAGGATCAGCAGACATCTGCAGCACAGCTGGCACAAGTGTATGTAGGACAAGCATTGTTAGATCCCTTAGCTCGTTGTTCAACATCTATTTGAAACTGTTTAGAGATGTCACCTGGGGATTTGGGGCATGATATCAGTGTGCCAATGACACCCAGATCTCTCTCCCTTTTCATCCCACCTGAATCAAGAGTTGCTATTTAAGTACTAGTCAGATTATTCATCTACAACAGTGATTGTATAATGATATTCGTGGAAGGTCAACAAAAGTGGATACTGTTATGTGGCAATGGGGACAGACACACACAAATACATGGTGGAAAGAGACTAGCATAGAGAGGCTTCTCAAGAACTACAGCTGGCATAAGTCCAATGGTGATGAGTAGACCTTCATGATTTTTTTCTTGCAAAGTATGCAAAATAGTGTGATAACTCCTCTGCTTCTTAAGGATACCTCCTTTGCCCATATCCACAGGAAACGGTGCTGACACCAGCATCCTAAACACGTGGGAGTACTGGATGGTCTGTCAATTCTGCATACTACAAGAGGCTCTGGCTACTAGAAGACTCCTGCAAAAAGCACTGGAGACAGCCCACATGGAAAACAACTGGCCTGTTACAGCTACCATATAAAGTCATCAAGCTAAAGTACCATCATATAGAGGTGTCTCTAATGGCTTCTGTCTCGTGAAAATGGACTAACAATGGCTTCTCCATAATTATTTAATTCTCTTTTCTGGAGCATTGCCAAGTACTACCCTCAAGAAAAATAATTTGATCCTGATGAAAAATTCTCGGTTTTGTTCACTATTTTTTTCCACAGGTATCAATTTTACAAGTGCTGGAAATAATAATAATAATAATAATAATAATAATAATAATAATAATAATAATAATAATAATTAGATACAATCAAGGAGCAGTCCAATAGAATGTATGATAGTCTCTGCCTGGAATACTGAAACAGCAATAGCTGCAAAGTGGACCTTAAAACTACTAGCCATATAATTGGGCAAATTTCATCAGAACACCACAGATTTCTTATAGAAGTAGAGCAGCATGAAAAGCTGTTCCCAGGACAAACATCCTGCCTGCTGTACATATTTCTTTTCTGACTGCAACCTGTATGTACACATTCTTTCTGTCTGAATATATGTGTGTATGTGTGTGTGTGTTTTCAAGAAAAACCTCTTGTTTGGACAAGAAAGAAATAATTTAATAGTTGTATCATTTGTTTCTATGACAACATTCATTCTATCATTCTTCTAGCTAACAGGTAACTTGGTCATTCAGCCTTAATAACATTCTTGTTATCAAAACATTTTCTCCTAATCTATCATAAGACATTTTTCTCTCATCTTTCTTGGTCTTCATGCTACAGACAGAGACGTCATTTACCCCTCAGTCTTGGTAACAATTTGTTCAGATTTGATTGCTCTTCTACACTTTTGTTGAGCCTGACAGTGGCATGTCATCAGATTCTTATTTTCCCAGTTATAATACAAGCTGCAGAATACCTTTCCTCACCATGTCTCTGATTCTGTCCATGAACATCGTTATCACTTCTGATAGTCCTGTTTCAACTCAGCTCATCTGTTCCAATTATTTTCACTTGGATTTCATTTGAACAAAGCCTTATCCAAAACCCATGCAAACATTCTAGTGGCACAATAATACTAAGGCCTGTTCACAGTCAGTTGCACTGTTGCAGGGGATTACAATTGAAAGGCTTAATTTTATGTTGTCTTAAAATAACGTTGTCTTTTTTCCCCTTGAGTTCCCCTATCTTTTTTCACCTGGATATCTATTGTTTAAACCAGGGCAATTATGGTAGGACCAGGGGGTGCATTTGAATTTTGAAGCTTCTGGAGGGCCATACAATATTATATAATACCCATGTACAAAAGGCACAAGATTCCAGATTATCTTGAAAGCTAAGCAGTGTCAGTCCTTGTTAGTACTTGGATGGGAGACCC